>CM073768.1:137250797-137705760 GCA_037158775.1 Hetaerina titia
ACAAAAGTAAGTCGTTTCACTCCTCAAATTATAAATGTCCATTTCACTTCAAAATCACTACCTCAAAATACCCAGTCTTGACATATAAACACGTGTTGTGGATAATATATATAATAATAACATTACCACAGATTTTGGAAATTTTGAACATAATCAACATTCAAGTCCTTCGCCAAACTCACATTACTAGATGACATTCAAACAATACCAATTGGGATTATTTCCACTTGACTGAAGACACTTTCTTACACCTACAATATTGAAGAACCAATTGGGTCATACTGGCTTACACATAAGTGATGTGGACTCATTAAGACTTATTTCTGATTATACAAACCAAATGAGTCACTCACCATGGGTTTGGTGCCAGATTTTCAATGTTCAAAGCGTTGCTTAATGGAAATTTTATTGCATATGGATATTGGAACTTTCACAAATTTATGGGTGAATTCATTCACCTAATTCAGCCCTAGCTTTTCCCATTTGTTTGGGCATCTTCTTATTTGTGGAGTCTTCAAGCTCCCTTGGTTTATAATAATGTGGAGCAACTTCCAACAGCCATTTGCTTTCTATTTCTGTAACCTGTAAGAAAATTATTTAATACATCTTAATACTTCCTTCTCTGAGAAATAAAATAACTTTCTCCTTTCCAATATTAAGTTCAAGTTTCTAAACACCAGTTTTACAAATATTACAGCTGGAATGAAAAATTGTCAAATATTATTTAAAATTAAATTTTCACCATAATTGATTATCAGAATTTGAGGGAAAAATGTAACTATCACAGAAAATTTCATATTCATGTATAGCAATTTGTTAATAGGCAACAAGCTTTCATTTTAAAATGGATAAAACATTGCATCAAACTATAACATACTTACCTCTTTATTATTAGGTAATCTACCGGTTAAGGTAGATTTTGGATGGACACAACTATCAAATAAACATTTTGTAACTCCAAACAAAACCCAATCCAGCAACCTAATCTACATCAGGTCCCTCTTCATCTCTGTGTACTTCCTTCCTCCCTTCATCCCGTCCAACATCCCTATCCTACATACAACACTCCTACCACAACGGGAAGACAACAATAACAAATTTATCGCATTACCATTCTACCCCACATTAACCCGAGGCCTTGCTAAGGTCTTTAAACAAATTGGCACCAAAGTCACTTACTCTAACCCTAACACTCTTCTTACGTGTTTAGGGAACCCGAAAGACAGAACACCACATTTAGACAAATCGGGTATTTATGAAATAACTTGCTCATACTGCCAACTCTCCTACACTGGACAGAGGAAACGTAATCCCAAAATCATATTTAAGGAACACATAGCACACCTTAAGAGCGGACGTTTCGAAAGATCAGCTGTCGCCAAACACATTTTTGAAACTGAACACCCCATCACTCCAAACGACTTAAAATTATTAAAACCGATACAACACTGTAAACTAGATGCATGTGAGAGTTTACACATTCACTTAAACAAGAATAAACTTATGAACAATGAACTAGGCATCATCAACAGTTCACTTTTTAACTTTAAAAATAGGCAGCCCCCTCCTAATAGCCACCACTCTTCCCCCTCTCCTTCCCGCATGACCTCAACAAATTCTCCCCCCCCCTACCGACCATCGCTTAACCCCTTCCCCCTTTCCCCTCCAGGTATATATACCTCACCCCCCAACCTTAACACCCACTTGACTTTGGACAGTGCCTGGTGCATAGTCTTCTTTCAATTTTCAAGTTCCCTATCAATTCTCTCCCCGTAGATGGTCACCTGGTGACCGAAATACCGGTATTGGAGTTCTTCTTCATTATTTTTATTGGCTATAGGATTTTCTTCCTTCCTTTTGACAACTTGCTCAACAGCCAATAGCTCGACATCCTCTATCCCTATCCTGTTCCTGCCCTTTCCTCGCTTGCCCAACATTCTCCCCTCTATTACCTTCTCCAACATTCCACTACCACTCAATACAACTTTCATCCATTTTTTCTGCCTCCATAGGATTTCTCTCAACAAACCCCTCTCCTCACCCACCATTTCCAGTACTTCCTCATTTGTTTTCCTTTTGGTCCATTTCACCTTCTCCATTCTTCTCCAGACCCATATTTCAAAAGCCTCCAATTTACGTCTATCCTCCTGCTTCAGGGACCACGTTTCCACGCCGTACATAGCTACGCTCCATATCAGAGTTTTTAAGAGTCTTTTCTTAACATCCCTACTCAACGTCCCCGTCATCAACTCCCTCATCCTTGAGTAAGCCTCCTTGCCCAGCGCAATTCTTCTCCTTATGTCCCTACTACTTTGACCGTATTGGTCCAAAATACTTCCGAGATATGTAAACTGTTCTACCTGCTCTATTTTTTCCCCTCCTATTTTAATGTTTAGCTTCGCCTTTTTCTTTCTGGAAAATCGCATAACCTTTGTTTTATTAATATTGATTCTCATCCCATATCTATCGCACAGAACCTCCAATTCACTCAGCAATGCTTGCAACCCCTTGGCTGACTGAGCAACTAATGCTTGGTCATTAGCAAACCTAACCGATTTTACGAATTCCCCTCTGACTTTCATTCCTACCTCCAGTTCTTCCCATGCCTCTTTAATCATTTCCTCCACATACTATATACGTTGAACAGCACCGGTGACAATGGGCAACCCTGCCTTACACCTATTCCTAACACTGCCCATCCGGACTCTCCGTTCCCCACTCGCACCTAAAATGTGGTCTGAGTCCGCATCCGCTCCTGGGAAACTGCGAATTTATCACACTGTTCCTAAACCTGTGCTTAACCATAATATAATCTAACTGATACCTTTCTGAGTCACCTGGCATTTTCCATGTATACCTATGACTTTTGTGGTGTCTAAACCATGTGTTGGTGATGACTAACCCCCGTCTCCTGCAGAATTCAATTGATTTCTCCCCGCGTTCATTCCTCGTGCCTAACCTATAGTCCCCCACCTCTTCCTTAGCCTACCGTTGCATTCCAATGTCCATCACTATCAAATGTTTCCCTTCAGGAACACACGCGATTATATCCTCTAACTCATCGTACATCCTATCAACTTCTTCCTCCTTGTGGTTGCTCGGTGGCATGAATACCTGAACAATGACCAAGTTCGTTGGCTCTGCTTTAATCTCTACGAGTAATATTCTATCAGTTGCTTGCTCTATGTTGACTAGGCTTCTTCTTACCACTTTATTTAATATTACGGCAACCTCGCGTTGGCTCTCCTCCCCGCCGCTGTATATTATTCTATAATTATCACTCCAGTAATCCCCGCTATCCTTCCATCTCACCTCGCATAGACCTAAAACATCTATATTACCCCTTTCCATCTCTTGCTTAATATTCTCTAATTTGCCTGTCCTCAACATTGTCCTGACGTTCCATGTTCCTATTCTAACTACTTTCGTCTTCTTCTGCGTCTTCTGTCCTGCTGCTGTCATTTCTCGCCCGCAAGGATTTCGTGGGATGGCAACCGTAGAAGCCTTGCCTCCCCCTCTGCCGGGCACGACACATGGCCCCTTGGGCTGAGTCCTGCAGTTGCCAGGACTCAATTTCTCTATTTTGTCCATCATTAATTTCTTGGGAATAGTAATTGAGGTGGTTTATAACATACTAATTGCACAAATTTATTTTTACAAGATTTTCTTTGTTGAAAAAATAAACCAACTCTTGCTGTTGAAATTTGTGTTTCCTGAATATGTTATATTTCTTTTAATTTTCCATAACTGAAGGTAATAGCACAGAATTTCCAATGAACAAATACACAAAATTGCTATTAATGAAGGCCTATGCAATCCTAATTTGAATACCTATTTTAACATCCACTACTTTTCAGGGATCACAACTGTTCAAACCAATCAAAATTAAAAAGAGCATGAATTTTTGAACCTTTGTTAATGATCTTTACCCACCCTGACCAATGGCTATGGATGAAAGAAAAATATACCCCTATTTCAACCAAGACGAGATCAGTAGCTAGGACTTACATACACTGATTCTACATGAAAATGAGGGTATATTAACTGGATATCTGAACACTATTAGGAAAAATAGTTTCCTGGAAAGGGCTCCCTATACTTACTAACAATATCCCACCCTCATACCTATGCACATATGCTATTATGTGCTACCTTAGGATTGCAAATAGAGGGATTGACTCTAAACTGCAAGTCTACTTGGGAAATAACTAAGCAGGAAAATGTATGGGTTCATTGTAGGTTCATATGACATAAAAATACCATGAAATCCTATGAGGTATTGATGTATTGGCTAGTGACAGTTGGGAACCAATCACTGAAAACCAAGAGGGGAAGATTGCAGCCCTCCTCCATTTGACTGAAGGTCATTATCACAATAGTTAGGGCAAAAAATCATTTTACTGTGTTCTTAATACATAGTGGTCTATTGGTCAAGGTAGGTTTTTGATGACCTCAGGGACTAAGCACTACTACACTTCCAAGCCCAGCCTAATCTGACACAAAATGGCCAAAAATCACAAAAAACAAACCAATTTTTAACTCCATATATTTTTCGCCTACCTTCATAGTGGCTCACATGCATTATCTTTTTTCAATTACCTTGCTTACTTTCTTCTCTCAATCAGTCATGAAAATCTCATTGCCACTCAATTTCCCTAATATCTAAGTGTCCTGTCTCCAAATTCCTCCCAACAGCCTCCTCTCTACCCTTACCATGACTAACACTTCGTTTTCCTATCTAACCATTCCACTTTTTACATTCTTTTCCATTTCCACATTCCAGAAGTATATAATCCATGTTTATTCCCTTGATTGGAGAAGTGATAAAAATTGCATGAACTTGTAGCACTACAAAGGGGAAGGAAATTGGAAATCAAAACAATATTGTCCTTACAAGCATAAACTCAAAAAATTACTATCTAATTTATAAATAAGAGATTTTCTGTAACTCTAATCCAAAACACAATTTAATTTAAAATGAGTGAAGACCATGGGACAGAGTAAACAAGCAACATATTTTAAAATTATATTGCATTAGATTGTGTAATAATAGATCATTTCGCATCAGTATAATACTAGAAAAGCCGAATGTGAAAATGCAAAGGATAGTTTCCATGCAAAGATGGACATAGCAGACCCCTATATTCTTAACATGTGATGAGCCACCACTTTTGATCTCCCTTCACTTACTGATATCACCACAGACATCACCTACAGATTTATATTTACCTAATATTTTACATGTTTATAACATTAGTTGCCATTTAAAATGTATCCATTTTTCCCCAAAACATGAATAGATAGTTAACCATAACAATGTTCAGATAAAATACAAAGAATGATCACAGCAAGCTTCTTACATGATCCCCTTATCATTCCTATCCAGTTGAAGTTTTTTCCCCTAAAATGACAACTGAAAAACCCAAACTATCATGCGCTGGCGCAACTGAATCACAAATGCAATTAGCAATTTATTACCTGTCTCATAAATTCTTTTGTGGTGAACACAAGTTCATGATACAAAACCCATCGAGGAAGATCTTCAAAAAGTGAACTGTTTGGATGAATGGACACAGTTTGGCTGTGCTTGACTGTCTTGTACTGACCACCTTTTGATAACCGTGCCACATGGTAAAAGTACCCAGCTGTAATAGCCTGAAAAAATGTTAAGTATATAAGATGAAATAAAAATTAATCATCAGCATTTCATACATATATTATTCACATGTACATAAAACGTGTGAATAGTTCGCACCTTGCGAATATTTGCTGTATCTTCAGGATTAGATACAAGATCAATTTCCACACGTTGCATTAGACCAGCTAGCTGCTCTCTAACATCACGAGCCCGCTTCATGGACCTAGTAAGGAAACATGAAAATGTGCTTTGAATAATGAAGACAATTAGAGCTATTATATGGTTACCACAAAACTCTAACAAAAAAAATCTGACCCTGATTTCACATCTAAAAGTCACATTCTACATTATGCAAAAACAAAAAAATCTCACCTATGCTGAATGAAGTTTTCATAGCACCATTGAGTTGAATAATCAGTATCAGCCCACTCTTTGTACACTTTAAGAAGTGTTAGATGATCTCCACCAGGAACAAAGAAGTTTTTCCGAGCAGTGTCAGCATGTATTATTTTATCCTTTGGTCGGTAAAATATTGCTCCATTTACAGAAAGCATAGCAGCAATGCTGAGTATTTCTTCTGAGCATTTATACCTATGAGAGTGCGGTTTCTTTCCATCAACTATCAAGTATATTGTTTCCTTTTTCATTGTCCAAAAACAAAATTCCAAATGTTTACTACCTTTGTAATAGCTAACGAGTACATTAATAAATTGTGTTGAATCCACATCAATGCTTTATTGTATCATTTAAATATTGAACAAAGATTTTGGAAAGTAATTCCTTGAATGCTTTCACATCCTTCATCGTATTTAAAACAGTGAACTGGATCTGATTAATAAATATCTTTATGATAAACCAAATTAACGGACTAGTTACGATAAGTTCAGTCATAAGAGTAAGCAATAATAGCTACTCAAATGCACAGTTGATATATTTGCCCGAATTTCAACAATTCTAAAGCAATTCGATGATACTTACTTTTCAGAGGCTAAGATCATTTTTGCCATCATGGGGTCCACTGGGAATTCAGCCATACGCCGTCCCAGTTTAGTTAGTTCACCATGATGATTAAGAGCACCTAATGCATAAAGCTGCTCAAGAGCTAATACCTACAAAGTTTAATGAAATCATCATATTAAGTTGAAATAAAGATTTTATGAATTTAAATTTGCAATCGGAAATTTAAACTAATGATTTAAACAATTTGTTACATTTCACAATTTCTACTGAAACATGAAATTAATTCACTTCCTTGTATGCTTATATATTTACTTTTAAACAATTAAGCTTATCCACTGAAATAAAAGTTGGAAAGTGAAACAAGAGTTATTATCTAAAAGAGTCAAGTTCTACGTGCACTGGAGAATAAATGTGTAAAAGTAAAATCTCTGAAGTGCACAAGATTACCAGTACAAACAATGCTGCATGTTTGTTCAAGGATTTTGCCAATCTCTTACCAAAACTAGCAACAGCTTACCACTTACAACTACATATAATCAGAGTATCAACCCAAAGATTGGTTTTAAATGGTGAGAGTGGACCTTATCTCAAAGTAAGCCCTATGGTGTCTCAGGCCATGGTGTTCATTCCCACTATCACCCCATCCACAGGTTACCATGAAGTTTAGAAAGTGGGTTTCAGACATGGCTGACCAAACATATTTCCTGGGATATGGACCAATAACCCTCCAGTCTGTAGCCAAGTGCACACAGCACTTGGCTTCCTTTTCACCAAGATTTGGTAATCATTATTTCTTAAAAGCCTGGTCTTGCATGCTCAAAATTAACCATGCTATAGGATTATCATCATCATAAATTAATGAGTATGAGCATCAATAAATATTCACTCCTATCAGTTAACTAACCTTACTCATTCAATTTGTGTGAAAATATTGAATTTCAATAATTGAAATGATTGAAAAAATATGATAAAATACAAGTTGTAGCACAAGGAGTAGCAAAGTATTTATGAATTACAAGTGGAGGTAATCAAATTTGAGGTATATAATTGTACTACACTGATATTGTAACAATATGAACTGTGAAAAAATAATATATTTTATCATATTTCAAGAAACTGCGGGAGATGCCGCAACAGTAACTTTTAATGGAGTCATCCGCTAGCATGCATTTCAATGCAACAATTTCAGAGGGTAAAAATCATTCGCCATCCCAGTCAAGACGAATGATTTTTACACTCTGAAATTGTTGCATTTAAATGTTTTATCATATTTTGGGGTCAGGCTTCACAGTGGTTGATCTTGGATGAAAATTCTAGTTTAGAAAAATAGTATTCTTTAAACAGAACAATTTATGAGAAGTCTGTATCTTAGTAATGTATGAACATATATTAGAGCCATAAAATGAACAAAGAAGTTTCATAATACAAGTTTTTTAACAACATAATTTTTTAAGGATAAGCCAAGGGGTTTGGGCACAAAGAAGTTATGTATTTTCAAAAAGGTAACACAAGTTGCAATTTTTAGTTGTTATAAATCATTCAGAAAATGCTCACTTGATCTAATGATAATTTCTCACATTAGGAATTCAAGACTGCAACAAGCCCTGTTCAATGAAGATATATTTTGCAGTGAGTTCAGCAGAGAGCTTCAGCCAAAGGAATTTTCTGGAAGAAGCAAATGTAGGAGATGCATTTATGGAAGCTCTTCAGAAAGACAAATGGAACTCTGTATTATGAAGAATGAAACAGAAATATCTCCACAAAATGATTTGATGAATTTTTGCTCCCAAGAATGACACTTATAATGGGATCACGTCATAGTTACATTAGAATTTATTGTTGTTGAAATCATAAGTGGCCGTAACACTGTACCAATCAACCATTTAATAAAATCAAAGCTAAGCAAAACAATTTGTCTTACCAATGTCTCATGAGGTGGAGGATCGAGAAAATCAAAATGAACAAGGTCATTGATTCCAAGCGCTTTCAACGTCAAAACGGCATTCCCGAGATTGATTCTCTGGATTTCCGGCACTGTGTTATCTTCAAGCTCATGTTTGTATGCCCATGCTGTGTAAAGGCGGAAACATTTTCCAGCTGCAACTCGCCCAGCTCTACCAGCTCTTTGATTAGCAGATGCCTGAAAAAAACCATTTTTATAATGAAATTCATGACACACAAAAGGGAACAAATTTAAATGAAGAAATATTCAGTGATAATTTGTATGAGATGATGCACTCTTAGGGGTCGCCCACAAATAAAGGATTTGAGATCACACATTCACCTCTTCTGGGTCATCTCATAAAAAACCATTTGTTTCTGCACCTTCCCTGTTAAAACTATTCTAAGGAGACTGCTCGATAAAAAGTTGACCATAAATTTTACTTGCATAAATTGTAAGTGAAATTAAGTAATCAAAAGTGATGAATGTATCACTATGGTAATGTAATGGTGTATGTAATGTAATCATAAGTGAAATTATTTAATTTTGTTATGCTAATAGCTTCATGTGCAATGTCTATGTAGTAAAGGTTTCATGGAATTGCCTCTCAGTTCGGCATTAGCAGCAGTTATTGGAAGTTGAAACATGTCCAGTTCACCTATAGCAACAATGAAGGTAACACACACAGAGTGAGCTTTTGTCTGAACAAATCATCAGCCAAAGCCTATGTCACGCATCAAGAAGCTTATAAGGAGTCTGTTCTTCGCTAAAGTACAGCCAGAAGATGGTTTAAAATTAGTGAAGAGGGAAGACAATCAATCATCAAAGAAAGGTGGACCCCCAAGTCCAGTAACCTCTCCAATGGAAGTGCACATTCACGTCTCACTGTTTCCAATGTGAGGGAAGATTGTTGAATATCATTAAGTGGGCTATAAGAAATTTTGTAAAATTTCACTGGGGGATACTCTCACATCGTTAATAGAAAAATTGCACATGAGACTTGCTCAAACCCTGTGGGTTCTGAGACTACTCATACCAAAATAAAAGAATGTTTGCATGCAGGTTTGTACACGGTAGATTTTACAGGAATACTCATTTTGATCCTGAGAGCAAACAGGTGAGCTGTTTGTGTGGACATCTCCAGCAACACCAAATCCAAGACTTCTGCTGAAAAGTCAATGTCATGTAATTTTTCGGTATTCAGCAACCAATGCATCAGCATGTCAGATCAGTGAATACAACCAACTTTAAATGGACCATACTGAGGGATGTACTGAAAATTCTCCAAGGCATTATCAATCACAATCACATCAATGCATGGCTACACATCACAAACGTTTTTGCTAAATACATAAAAAAAATCAACGTGAACTATGCTCTTCATCCTCCCTAGGTCCAGACCTAGGTCTAGGTGACTTTTTCCTCTTCCCCAGAGTATAGAAACAATCCCAAGAAACTGCGGGAGGTGCCGTGACAGTAACTTTTAACAGAGTCATCTACCATTGTGCATTACAGTGCAACAATTTCAGAATGTAAAAATTATTTGGCTTGACCATGATTCAAACCTGGATGCACCTTAGCCAGTTAAGCTACCAAGGCATTCTCTGGTAAGCCAAATGATTTTTACACTTTAAAATTGTTGCAGTGAGAAGAAACACTAACTGTGAAAGCATTTTTCGCCAATAGTAGCGGTGAAGACTTCTGAGGCAATTTTGAAGAACCTACCAAGAAATGTCTTAAGAGATTGGATAAAAGGTGAGACATTAAATTCAATTGGGGGCTACTTTGAAAAGGGCTAACAAAATTTGGAGAGTATGAGAAAAGATATGATAATCATGGAAATAGAGAGAAGGCAACAAATAGAAATATAATCCATCCTATTTTAAAGTAGAAGAGTCAAATTAAAACTACTTTACAACAGGGGAAAATGGAAACTAAATGAATGGTTATGGGGTATTCGAGATGTATTTATGGTAAAAATCAACTAAATAGGTAGAAGAATGAGTTAGCCATTAAAGATTATGGAATGCATCTTTAAATAAAAGATTGGTTCGAGACAAGATTTTTGCAATACCGGTCATGCTGAGGGTGACTGATATGTAAGAGCTGATTCACTGCACAGATATAATAGAGCAAAATCTATTTATTAACTACCTTGGAAATGGGTACAACTATCAGTGATTCCATTCCAGTTCTAGAATTGAAATTGTTTTGCTTGCAAAATCCTGGGTCAATCACATAAATAATATTGTCAATGGTAAGTGATGTCTCAGCAATATTAGTAGCAAGAACAACCTGAAATTTAAAAAGAAAAGTAACACATTATAGTGATAAGTAGTTTTGGTCATGTTCACAAGTAAAAATCTGAGAAATTACTCCATTGCATAAAGCAATCACTGGCATCAAAAATCTCTCAAAGCCATACATACCTTTCTAGCACCAGGTGGAGTTGGCTCAAATATCCTAGCTTGCATATCAGAGGGCAGATTTGCATACACAGGAAGAATTACTAATTCTCTTAACTTTCCCGAAGTTCCCAATCGCCTTAACCTATGGAAGATTGAATATTAAAAAAATCAATGAGCCATAAATAAACAGAGCAGTCGGTGGATCAGTTTTAGAGATATATAGTTCCCATTAAAGTACATAAACATGTATATATTATGAGTCAACAAGCAAAAACCTTGGTAAAGGATTTAAGTGTCCATATACTTTTTTGGATGCTATTATCCAAATTACCTTTCAGTGAGCAATTCTTGACATGCTTCAATCTCCTCCTGGCCAGTCAGGAAAACAAGAATGTCCCCAGGTGGTTGCGTGGCATGTATCTGCAGAATTGAGACAGTTGCTGCATCAACATAGTCTGCTTCAGGTGCCTTTGTGTAGTATATGTCTACTGGGAACCTACGTCCTGAAATCATACAACATTACATATGCATTACTGACTAATGCAAAGCAGCAGAAAGTTAAAGCTACCAAGGGCCATGCCAAGGGTAAAAAAAATAATCTGAACAAGGTTTAAAAATATCAAATGCTCCAAAAGCCAAAGGAGGGATAATGCCCTTTCTTTCCAGCAAGAGCCTGTCAATGAAGACAACAATGGGTGTTCCTACTGAGAAGATTTTTAGTTTACGCTTGAAACTACAGCATTCAAATTACCAAGAGTTGCCTTGGCTCCATCAGTACAACATACTTAATTACACACATCCCAAGATTTATCATGCTTTCAACGTACTATATAAATCAATCGATTAAAAAATTTCTACACCTGTTGTTTTGTAGGCCAAGAGCTTTACGATTAAGCAAATCTTTTTTTGCTGTAATTCCAAGAATCCATTGTACAGTAACAAGTAAAATTTCTAATCCAACAACGTCTGTAGATTAGTCCTGTTGCAGGGTAAATCCATGCTCTGAATCATGCAAGCATTTAATGAGTTACAGTGCACAGCAAGTTGAAATTTCCTCAATACACCCTGAGAATGTCTTTTCAAAAAAAGGAATGCAAATCAACCAATTGAACATGTTCTTCTGTAGCCATGCACATAAAAATACCTTCAGCACATAGGTTCACTAACTTTTCACCAGTGCTGTAAGCCCCATTGAGCAAAAAAATAACTTCCATTTTAATAATCATCACAAACAAATTTCATAAAACTTTGTTTTCTATGCTTCAGCTCCTTACAATTCCTCTTAAAATTCCCACAACTTCTGTCCTTAAAAAGAGGGATGACATCCTTCCAAATGTCTTTTCAATTTTGCAGGGCTTAGACTACTATTATGCACCTCTTTTTCATGCTCAACACACAAGTCTCTTGGTTCATGATCAACACCAGTCCAGGTGAAACTAAGTTTTAAATATTTTTCATAACACTTTCTTTTCTAGTATAAATGACTTCATCCATTTCATCAGAAATCTTTTCAGAGGTATATCTGCTTTTAAATGTTGTTTCACACTCAGCTGTAGTTTCTGCAAGGTGAAAATTAGTTTCTGGATCCTTGGAATTGATGTTTCCCATTTTCAAGCAAATATCCATTTATTTCATTATTTATTTCATCTTGTCATTTTAAAATGGTAAACTATAAGTTGCGGTATTCTAATTAAATAATAAATAACAGATAAATTAATAAGATCAATTGCTCAAAAAAGATATAAAGGAATCCACTCCGATGTTGAACAAAAAAATGGACTTTTAATTTATGCTTCATGGTCACGGAACACAAACAACACCTCTCTCATGACCTCATTAGGCTTCAGTCCGTTTGGCACGCAAGGTCCACCATGGAATGCAGAATTCTATTAGCTCGACAGGGACACCTTTCAATGCAATGACGTTAAATAATTATACTAAAATTACTAATTAATTTTTGCACCAAAGCGTGGCATTACTGGGAGCATAGCTTTGAAATTGCAACAATTGCCATCACAACTGCAGTATCACACTCCCAGCAGTCACGACTGTGAGTTGTGTTATCGGAAGCTATGGATATTTGTTTAATTAATTAAATTGCTGAACATAGTCAATGCTCTAGAAGACAAGGATTGTCTTCTAGAGCATTGACATGAAAGTCACTCGAGTTGGCAAGGCCATCATAACAAATTAAATATTAATTAAACTTAGCCAGTAAGATTTAAATGTATACTAATATCAGCTTGTTCATTTGACAACCAATTTACCAATAGTTCAGCCAACCTAAAATAATATGAGAATGCCCTCTCTAATGATTTTTTCCACTGCAGTGCTCTGCCTTCCATGCCGCGTTGTTCTGCCCCCGTCACAATCACAGAAGGAAATAAAGAAGTGGAATAGATCCTCATGAAACCATTTAAACCACCCAAAGAACAAAACACTGAACTCTGATCTTTCTATCAATGGAGTATTTTTTACATGCATTGTGTTGTAACAATTCAAATTTTACGTCCAAAAGTTCATCAAAGATGGCAGCACTGGTCAGCTCGTTACGACTTTAATTCAACAATGAACAGTTATAAAAGATAAAAGCTCAAGGGCTGCAAAGTATTTAAAACACCATCTACTCAAAAAGAAAGTTTCGTTGTGAGTAAATATATATTAGGACATATACATGCCACAAAATATTCACAAACTCACCCGGAATCCTGAAAATAGGGGCATCATCGAAAAATTCAGAAAACTTTTGAGCATCCAGAGTAGCTGAAGATATGAGGAGTTTTAAGTCTGATCGAAAACGGACAATATCTTTTACAAGCCCAAAAAGTATATCAGTGTGCAGGGTGCGTTCATGAGCTTCGTCAATGATCATCACACTGGAAAGAAAAACATTATTAGACGAAATTTAATTTTAAAAGGTGCATTATTGAGGCATTGCACAAAACAGTTTAGCCCAACATCCACCTCCAATGCATGTCATGGGAAATGAGTGCAAAGAAATGTATGACAATGGCAGCAGAGATTATAGATTATTCCTTCCAATTTGTATGGTTCCTTTCTGAACAAGAAATGTTTTTTGTTCCATCTGGTGACCTAATACAGCAGGATACATTTGAGCTGCATTTTATCAAATTACGACAAATATATTTTCCTTGGTTTTATCCTATCATTTAGGACACAATAATTAAATAAAAGTGAAATAGAAGATTTAAATTACTTGATTAGCCAAAAAAAGTAGTTTAAGTTGGTGCTGATGAATGGAAAAATTTACAAATCAAACCCATGTTCATAACTATATGTATGGAACTGAAACTGTAAAATTGAAATTCTCACATTTTTCTTGCATTTATAAAAATCACAGTTATGATGAATTTTCAATCAGCCAAAGTGACTCTGACAGCTATTTAGAAAAAATGGATACTAGAAATTGCAAGATGATAACTGTGTTTCAGTATATTGGTATTAGGTTAAAATATATTTCAAATAAGAGTGAAAGAGAGCACACCTGTGCATGGTACCTGTATGTTTTGAGGTCTGGTTCCGACAAGAATTCTCGGTGAAGGGTTCCATCAGTCATGTATTTAATTACAGTCCTATCAGATGTACAGTCCTCAAATCGAATGCTGTATCCCACCTGAATAAAATCATAGACATTCATTTCATTTGAAATTTACGAGACCATCAGAAATTTCTAAACAATTGTTTTTAATCAATCAATTGAGTGGATTACAGAAATGATTGTTAAAATCATTTTACGACTTAAATTTCCTCATTTTTTTATTTTTCACTAATTTCAGTAAATTTCATTAATTTACCTCTGGCCGTATCATTCATATGTAGTCCTACACAATTGAAGTCATAAAGTTATGATTTCATTTGCAAGAATCTCATCGATAAAAGCCTTGTCCACAAAAATAAGCCTGGAAAAGTTCAGTGCCTGATTCATTCATTCAACATAATAACTGACCAATAAGTTTTTGGCAAAAATCATTGGTCACAAAAACCATTCATCATGAATGGGATACATATATAGGGAGATTTGTGAATGGCAAAATAATACTTAAAACCCGCAATTGCAAAAATATAGTCACAATTCAAACGTTTTTCAAGCAAATGACACACATGGTTAAATTTTTGTTCAACTAACCCCAATTGACAGATGAAGAAAATTGCTTTGTTAAAGTTTAGGAACCACTCTGTATTTTCATGAATGTACAAAAAAACTGAAACAGAATTACTTTACATACTGAAGATAATTTGGTTCAGATATGCATTTATAACCCAATAAAAGATAAAATAAATGAAAAAGCAAGTCTCTCACAAATGTTTCATACCGTGACTTTCAGGGTAAAAAAAGCCTTTACTAAGAACCTTTAATGACGATAACGTTGTAACATTTATTTTTACTCCTAAGGGCCACAAAGATAACCTTCATGAATGTGAAATACTATACTCAATCAAGTAGAAGAATGTAATTTCCATGATTATCCCCAGTTCCATTAATCATAACAAAAACCAAATCCTCAGCAGAAGCAGAATATGGCCCTAGTATCATGGCATCTTAAGCCTTCCAACTCCAGGGGCTTCTCCTGGCCTTTTTTTTGAGAGCTCCTTAACCATTCTGCCACTGTTAACATGCCTCGTATGTTTGTACAGTAGGCTGCTGTGAATGTACCTTTTAATCCTCTCTGGGGTGTACTACCATGCTTTGATATTTCATAAAATGTATTTATTTGTTTATCAAAATAAATTAATAATATTTTCCATTAAGTTAATAGTGAATCTATATTATTTTTATATATTCCATGTTTTTATTATTTATATTATTTTATTTTTTCAGGAGCAATAAAGATTACAGAGACACCTTACCGTGAAACTCAGTAAACGAGTTATGTCGAAAGTGTGAAGACTAACCTCACTGCCTAGTTTGACTCCCATCTCTTGGGAAACTCGAGCAGCCACACTCATGGCAGCCACCCTCCGAGGTTGTGTGCATCCAATGATACGCTTGGCTCTCTTCCTCTTCGTGCCAAACACCAGCTCTGCACTATCTTCTTCCTCTTCGTCCTCTGCATACTCGCAAAAACCAGCTTCCAACAGATACTGAGGGATTTGCGTTGTCTTCCCTGAGCCAGTTTCACCTTCAACAATGAGAACCTGACATTTAAAAAAATGAAAAAGAAAATCAAAAGAAATTCAAATATGAATATGGAATAAATTATGAAACATTTTTATTCTTAGCAATATAATTTATTAAATGCAATTCAATTTGATTTGAAATATCTCATTGCTCTGATCAAACAATTTTCTATGAAAAAGAATATATTGGGTGTTATTTCTAACTAAATAGAATTTCAAAATGAGATTTTATTTTATAAGCAATAATATTATTGTTTTTATACTTCCTAAGTACATTCTACACAACTTATGCATTAACAGGATAAAAATGTATTTGTATACAAACATCCTACCATTATCTTCTGAAGAAAAACTGACATCTGTTACTCTGTCAAATATGCACCATAACTTTTAAAATGTTTGGAATAAATATACATATTATGTTTACTTGGAAACTATGCTGTTCAAGTTTTGATTCCTCTCTTGTTTGGCCAGGGGCTATGTGGACCATGTAATGGCTAAAATGGTAAGTAATTAATAATCAAGCAGTATTAAACACAGTTTTCAGCATTTTAAAAATCTCAAATAGTTTTTGTTTTCTCTGCCCACAGTTTTGAAGTTATAGTATAACATCATGATCATTACAACAAGTGAGTTTACAAAGAGTGAATTCATAAAGAACATTAACTGTGTCTACCTTTACATGACAAAGAATTGTCTTGCATGCATTGTCACATTAGGTTTCTGGCTCTATCTTCCAAAATATTTTATTTCACGCACCTGATTGTAAATATTAGCCAATGGTTCCTTTAAAAAAAACCTGATGCTAAGATAATAAAGCCAACTGGCATTAAAAAGGTAAATGTGCCCTTTGCATACCTGATGATCTCTAATAGCTTGAAGCAGGTCCTCTCGGAAAGGATATATCGGCAAGCTTACTCTTGTCTCCTCAATGCTCAACTTCTTTTTCTCCACTTCAGATAATGTTGGCTCATCCTATAAAAATATGGGCTTGTTCAAATATACTTTGCATTTCCACAAGTATTTATATTATAAGCAAAAAAATATACACTACGTAAATTTGCTTACATGATATCATCAACTAATCATTTTAATTAGTTGCAAAAAACTTTAGACATTGAAAGTTGAATGGATATTCAAAAAAGTATCACAGGATTCTATGATCCAGATGAGTATTTATTGCCATTATCTTGGACAAAACTGGATAGTAGAATTAATTTAAAGTGCACAAACAACTAAGTTCATGCCACATTTAATTTGATTCGAGTTATTCAAGGTAAAATGCATTACAATTATTTATACGAGAGTCACTATCAAAGTTTTGAGATAAAACTATGCTGCATTCTATTATTGCCTTTCCAAGAAAGCTGGTTGAAAGCAGAATCCTTTCCTAGTAACACATGCAAATTGCAACTTGCTCAGCTTATCGCTGTTGCTCAGAGATCTTCCTTTGCTTCTGTTTATGTGGTATTCAGGTGTTGTGAGAATGAAGTTGAATGAGTACCATTGAATTACTAAGGATGGACGGATGAATAGATTTGTTGAGGTGGATATAAATGAAAGGAAAAGGGATAAAAAGATTTGCTGAATCCACATGTAACTTCTAAGAGGAAGGATTTCGGCTGAAGGCTCAAAGATAGTACTGACTCATCAACAGGGTTGCACAATAGCACAAAGAAGGTGAAGCTGAAGGAACTACTACAAAAATATAGGAGAAGACTCGGTGGATAGGCAACTTTCAAACTTCTACATAAATCAAGACTGCACGAGTAAGGATCCTGAAGGTGGAATTGAGATGGCAGTAGCAGGCTGGGAAATAAGATGGTGTTTTCTCGATTTGCTGATCCTTTTTAAAATATACCATAACAAAAGTTTAGGGTGGCGTTGGAATTTCTTGAGGTGGGAATGGAAGTGGACAGTGAGTTAATTAAGTTGGTTATACTTACAGGTAATCAAGTAATAGTTAGTCAGGGAGCCAAAGGATTGCAGTCATTATTTTGTGTTTTATAGGACCAATGTGATAATTATGGAATGAAGACTAACCACTGCAAAACAAAAGGGAATAAGATTTTAAAGTAGGATAGATGAACAATGATATAGTTTCAGGTATGACTTCATAGAATTGGATCATATTGACCCAATAATTTATATGCTGGGAGAGGAGGAATGGATGGGGAAGAGGATTAAGAAAAAATAAGACTGCCAACCCTTCTTAAACTCCATTCCTCCCCTCCTTCCACCATTTCCTTCCCCCTTTATCCTTTCCTCTGAGATATGGATGTTATCTAAGTGCTTATGTACTGCTATCATGCTAACTCATTCAGCACCAGAAGGTGATGAGGTATTTACATCCATGGTTATATTAATGTTACAATCCCAGCAGACAATAATACTATGCCTTAGGTTGTCGCAAGTTCACAAGCAATTTGTCAAGTCTTATTAAGAGCCAGTTAATGTCCCCATTGGGTGAGCAGTGTAACGTTACCCATTTATTCACTCATCCTCATTACCTTATGCCCAATCAGTTGTGCTCAAAATGTGTTGAAATAAAACAAATACCATGATACAAAAAGTATCAAATGGTCATTAACACAAACAATAAATCTTACCTCTTGCATACTTTTCTTGGATCCAGGTAGGCACAATGCTTGAACAAATTCAATCTGATCATCCACAAGAAGCTCATAGTCATCCTGGCCCACATCCTTTCCATCCTTCCCACCTCTCCGCCGCGCTCCAAAATGGAACTGTGCAGAAGACATCTGTTCCTCCTCCCATTTTCTTTGCTCTGACCCTGGGCCCTTCTCTCGATCATCCACTTCCACATATTCACCATGACGCCCCTACCCATCACACATTTAGAGAGAGAGAGATAAAACCAGGATTATTCCAAGTACTATAGAAATCACCATAAATTAAAATTCCAACAGCATCTTCACAAATTATATTCAAATCGATTAAAGGAGATTACTCCGGATTTCCCCTTTAATTTTATGCAGACAAGTGTAAATGAAATTCATGCATAGTAATGAAATACTTCAAAACAAATCACAGGTTCAAAATAATTACTCTTCGTGCATCCTCTGGCATATGATATCGCTGCACTTTCTCTAATTCACGGGCTTGTTCATGCTCCTTGGCGAGTTGTAAGAGCCTCCTTTTATGTTCCCTCTCCTTTTTTTCCCGGGAGGTAAGTCTAGAACAAAAGGCAAATATGGAACATATAGGTGAGGTTTGACAACATATTGGACAATTGTCATAATTATAGAATGAAATACACATCAATGAGCAAAATTAAATCTATACATGTATATTTAATGAAAGGATTAAATGATTAATGATTATGTGTACATATATTAAAACTAAAACAAATGTCAACTACACATTCATTCTGGAAATGATTGGTAGTATTCATTACATCTTTTATTGATACAGCAGATACATATCTCACTCAAGACATTAGCATGCTTCAGAGGCCTTTTTGCACACAAAATAATTTTCATTTTGTGCCGCAGCAATAAAATACTGAAAACGCCATAATTTAAACTACTCACATTTCATCCTCAAACAAGTACTCATCGTCAATAATATCTGCTTCCAACTCCGCAACTTTATCTTCTTTTCTTTTCTCCAAATACTTTCTTCTAGATTCCTCTCTTAATCGTGGAATGATTTTGTCGCGGTCTTTGGATTCGCTCTCCAGGCGCCTGGCAGCTTCTTCGTGTATTCCTTTGGGTTTTTTAAAAGCCAACTGTCTTTCAGCATCCTTTCTTTTCAAACGGTCAGCAAACTCGTCTCTTTCCTTGATATCCCTGATCCTTTCCTTCTCGCGTTCATCTTCTGAAGATCGATCTCCATCCGAATACTTTGATTCCTTGTAATCTTTCTTCCTCCTGAAACAGAGGTAAATTAGCAATCAGTGCTGCCTTCTCAAATGACAAAAAGGCATCATAGGGCATACCAAAGAACTTAATTGCAATATATTGTGGACCGGTAAAAAAATAATCCAGTTTAAACTGCATTAATTTGCTGAATAACAACAAGCTAGACCAAATTTCAGAACGAATACCAAATTTGGAGTAATGGATTTCCTTAAGGATTGATCTTCTCCATTGGGTTTCGTTTTGAGTTTAATATACACTAATCAAAATCCTGCAATAAAGCATCTTCGCCAAATTAATGGCAAGTAACCGCTTGAAAGATTTTAATAGGGATAATATAAGCCAAGATATGAATTCGTTAAGAGTGACTTACCTTTTGTGACGCTCTTTTTCCTCTCTCTTGCCATGTTTTGAGTGACTAGAGCGGCTAGATTCTCTTTCTGAATACTTATCTTTGTGTTTTCCCATTTCTGTGAATGAGTGAGTGACCCTATTAATTTCACAACTTGATACAAACCGGGCCCACTATGTGTTTTCATTTACTTGATTCGCCCAACACCACCTGCTTTGTTTATTTGAACTGCTTTATTATTCCCAATTCTCCATTTTGATAATAGGTGGCAGGAGCTTCAAAAAGTAGTCCACTTCCCGCCAATTACAAGCGCCTTGTATATGACCTCGAGTAAAAACAATATGATTTCATTTCAATGGGTTTGTAGAGTTAAAAATTTGAAGCATCTGAAAAGAGAGTTTTCTTTCGTCATGATTTTGAAATGAATAAGTAACTGTTTGAAAAAAATATGCTTGAGTGGATATGTCATACTATTATGTAAAGAGTGATGAAATAATTCTTTATGCAGACGACACTAATTTAATATGAAGTAGCAAGAACTGATTGCTGAATCCCTAGCATTCTTAGGAGACTGATTTACAACAGATGAGCTTACAATAAGTTTTGAAAAAACAAACTGTATAAAATGTAAGAAAAAAGCCTGAAATGGATTTGTATATCAAAGATAATATTCCGAAGAAAGTTAATACCAACCTTTTAGGTTTAATAATTGATGAAAGCTTAAACAAGAATGAACAATTAGGCATTTATGCAGTAGACTTTCTAGAATTTCCTATGGCCTAAGAACCCTAGCAAAGGTTGTAGATCAAGCAGTTTTGAAAACAACCTACTTTGGTCATTTCCAAACTCTAGTGTGTTATGGAATTACCTTTTTGGGCTCTGCTACGAGGATTGACAAAGTATACATCATGCAAAAAAAAGAGTGAATAGCTACATGGCCAAAATTCCTAAAAGAGAATCATGTAGACATAATTTTATAAATCTTACCTATAACATGTTTGTACATATATCCTGTATGTGCAGATATCATGCAGTAACGCATATCAGATGTTTAAAACTTGGTTAAAATCTTTTTTATCAAGAGTTGTTTTTATGGCCTGGATGATTATTTTTCATTAAGGTATGACAAATCAAGTATAAATATACATACAAATTTAGGGTTAGACAGCACCTCCCAAAAACTGCACACAAATTTTCTGTATTTTGTTGAGTAATACAATATTACAAGATGCATAATTGCAAAGAGAAGGTGGAGATATACAATTACACTTAAAATTATTGGTTAGCAACTTAGGTGATACATTATTGAGAACTAAAGAAATTGTGACATGTTTTGTGAAGCTTTTTATCTATTATTGGAGGGCAGATCTGAACTAATTCTTGCCAGTTTAACTAAATTGAATCAGGTATGATTTGCTGGCAGTTATGAATACCCATAATTAAAACAATCTATGCAGTAATTTTTTACATTTTTAATCACAGTGAAAAAGTTACAAAGTGTTTCATTGCATCAATACCATTATAGCAATAAATTTTGAGGTATCTGCAGGTTATGCAGTCATTGGAAGGGAAAAGGCATAGAAGTGGAAAGAGGGTGTGGAGACGAAGTTGTTTCACCTCTACTTCTACTTTCAATGACTGTTAAACAAGAAGATACTGCTAAATGCATTGAACACGAGAGATATAAAGGGCTTTCAAGAGCTGCAGCGTCATTACAGGGATGTTTTCACCCAAGCTCGCATATCCTTTCAGGTTGAATGGTACATATGTCTGATGGTAGAATTGGCAACAGATATGAAAGCTTGGACAAGAATGTCTCTACTGATGATCCCACACCTCCCATGAGCCATTTGTATGAATTATCAATAATGTGAAAATGTGTGCTCAAATTTACACCACAAAGCAGTGAATGTATTGCACATAAGCTTGTTGTCATTAAATATAAGAAAACTACCAAGTTTATATGTTTCAATATGGGTACCATGACAGAGTTGCATCTTGGGAGAATGTCAACAGAAAGTGATCCTCTTCATTAGAACAAACCTATAGGATCTAACAAAAATCCCAAATTTTATCCATATCAAATTCACCAAGCTCCAGGTTTCCAAAAATAACACTTTTCTGGCCATTACCCATTATTTCTTTGGTGTGGATAACCTTTGTCATTACTTACCCCCAAAAATGCAATTCTTTATATGTGAACACACCACTCCCTACATTACTGCCACAACCACTCCCCACGTCATACCCCCACTCCAAATACTCCCCTATACCTGCAGCCAACCAAAGTCTTACATTGTGCACCTTTTACTTTTGATGGTACTGAAATAACTTTTCAAAATAATATTCTTCATCCCCTCTTTCACTCCATTTAGTTATCAACCAATGGCATTGATACATCAACCTTATGATAACTGCCTCCATCACCATTATATAATGATGTTTTATGAAGCAACAATTGAGCTATTCTTTAGGGTATCTTTATTGCTCTTTAAATATCATTATTATTATAAAAACCTTGCTGCAAATAGAAATTTGTCCTGGTGGCAACGATCAATTCTGGTCAATGGTCACTCTTACAATGCACATACATACACACACAAAATGAACAGATAAGAGACAAAATGCTCTAATATAAAATGATACTTTTAGATTACCAACCGCTCCTTTACCATCAAACAAGGGTTAGGTTCACACCATGCCTACAACACTCCGACCATTGCCGCACTCCATCCATAATCACCCACTCTTCAATATCATATGTCATCATCTGCTCAACATCTCCACCAGAATATGTCTTTCCAACACCTCCACTTCAGCTGTTAATAAGTGGCCCATCAATTCTTAATCATTCCAACTACCTACGCACTTCTTTGACTCTTAAAGGAAAGTGCTGTCTGTCAATATATTACATAAATTCTAGAATGGTGATTACAGTTTGAGCCAGGCAAATATATTCGGTCCCTATTGCAGAAGCATGTGGGTTAATTGCACATACACATATTTCATTACTTTGAAATGAAAGTGATACTTAAGACATAGACTGCCTACTTTTTATGTACATATTTAATTTTTATGTGATTCTCTAGAAATTGCGATAATGGAAGTTTTTGTTTTTTTAAGCATCACTACCATGTAAAATATAATATTGCATCTGTTGAATGATAGTTGCATAGCAGAGTAGCACACATTAAAAATAAGAATGCTAAATAGGGATGTGGCAATTATGTGTTAACAGTTTACTCCAAACTTCACATCAGACACAAATTATTTTTGTATAACATGTGGCTATGAGCAATTTTTGGTATTTGAGACCATTTTTGGTAAAACACACTGTGTAAAATTAGTATAAGTGTTCCTACTGTTGAACAGTTATTCCAACTTTTAAACCAAACCTATTTGAAAGACTCTGAAGCTGCTGACTTTTTCTGGTAACTTGTTATAAATTGTAAAATCTAGGGAAATTTTCAAATTGACACCACATATTCAGCATTTGCAGAGCAAATTCAGTATACATTGAGATACATTAATTTACCATTAACCCTAGCTTTATAAGAGTGGATGATTGATCTTGAGGCGAATGATGTGCATATCGACATACATCAAATTAGTAAAAATATATTAACTACACACTGAAAATTGCAAATTAGACAAAACTGATTTGCAGTTCTGTATAGATGACGAGTCAGCAATTATACAGACTGCCTTTTTTCAATCTATAGTACTTCAGATACATGTCCCCATTATGAAAGGCCAAATGAAATTAGACTGTGAAAGAGACCAAAATATGCATATTTGCATTTCTCAAAATCCCCCCCTTGAATCAACATTTCTAGTTTCCTTAATAAGTACACACATTGGATTCCTTCCAGCTAACTTCTGAAATGTGTATCCCACTTCAATTTAGAATCTAGTTTTATGCATAGCAAGTATACAGTTTTGAACCTGCAGAGATGCTATATTTCACATTCAGGATGTTTGATCGCTCACCTATGACAACCAATCTCTTCCTGGTAGATATGACTTTATATACATACCTCAGTTCCGGCTCCTGAACCCCAAGGTGTTTCAGCTATATTTTTTAAAAGGATAGGAGTGAGATACACAGACAAAAGCTCTTGTGAGATCATATAGGGTAAAAGATAAGCAACCCCTATTCTAAAATGCATTAACTATTTTCTCACAATTGATCCTATGGCCTAAGTCGTAGATTTCCCAGTTTTATATTCAAATTGAGATGGGTTACATGTTCATTGTCTTTCTTTCATAAGAATAAAACAGTTTCTGGCGTAACTAGGTGGAAAATCTTCATATTGACATTTGAAAATTAAACAACTTGGCCTTTCCACTTAAAATTTTTTATTCTCAAGACCTAGGTTTCGTTATGATTTAACATCATCAGTTAAAAATGCAATGCTTGACTTGCATTTATACCATACTATAATGAAACCTAGGTCGTGAGAGTAAAAAATATTAAGTGGAAAAGCCAAGTTGTTTAATTTTTAAATTTCATAAGAATAATAAAAATGGTAACAGCTTACTCCCCTATTTTAAATACAGATTACTTTCGAATATTTAAGGTCATGAGGGTAGATACCACTTTGAAGACAGGTTTTAATGACTATGTATGACCAATGGTTCAGATAGAAAAGAACTAAAACGTTTAATGCGATGGTTTGAAAACCGATGCATGTATTTACTCCTTGAGTAAATGAACTTTTTCATAGCTTGAAAAAATCTACTTTTGTCATCTAACTCTGTTCTGACGACACTACTTTTGTAGAAAAATGTCAACATCCAAAGATGAAAAGGCACAGTCAAGTGATGCTCAAAAACAGGCTAAGATATGCTTTGAAATTAATCATTTACCTTTAAATCCTGAAAAAAACCAGCATATGTTATGCATTCTTAAATCAAATTTAACTGAAACTGCTAAAATACTAGGAATTTATATGAACACAAAAACTTAACTGGGAGACCTACATGGGTTAGATCTGTAACAACCTGAGCAAAGCTCTTTAAATATGAAGAAATCTCAACTTTCTAATTTCAAATGTCTATGTGCCATTTTTCCATTCCATCTTTCAATGTCATTTGAATTATGGTGTTAAGTTATGGGTTAATTCCCCACATGTTAAACAAATCTTGTTAATACAAATGACAGCTCTTCATTCTCTCATGAGATTGATCCTATGGCCTGCAAACATATCACAGCATGTTTTCAGCAAACCTTTTTTATTAGGCATGGAATCATGACTGTATTTAGTTTTTTCTTTAAGGCTCTGATTCATGATAAAATTAACCTAGAATCTTGTTCTGCAATCAATTGGGATCTCACTTCCATAATTAAACAATTTGAGGTAAAGCAAATTTGAATATTACTTATTCTAGACTGTCCTCAACTTATAACTCATTTCATAATGGGAACATTCCATTGTATAACTGGCTGCCAACTCGGTTGTAATCGGATTGTACCCCAGATTCAAAAAGTTACTTGCTAACCCATTTTACTAAATTGATGAATTCTTCTCTTCATGACATGTAATAATTTATGTTGATGTATTGAGTAATTTTGTTGTATTTTTTAACATGGTGTTTGCTTCTTCAGATAGATTTACATTGGAAATAATATTTTCCACAATATGTTCAAATAATTCATCTAATATCGGAGCAATAGTAGTTTTGAGAATTGCTCATTTCACCCTACACAACTGGATTTTTTGGCTTACCCGAATTGGTAATTCCATCTATTAACAAAAAAATATAATTTTTAGTTCACATTAAATAAAATTATGAAAGATATCTGCAAGGCTAATGAAGAGCTAATAAAAGTATGTAAACATTACCTGTTGAAGGATACACATCTAGCTGTACTTTAAGAGAAATAAAAATTTCAGGCTGCAATGGATTTATTATACGAATGATTATGTACATAATGAATTCACAGAAATGCACGCCATATCACATGAGCATTGACTTAGAGTATTACTATCACATTTCGTTTTATCAGTAGTGGAATGTCAGTGGGACGTATTTTTTAATTTTGAATGCAAGCAAAGATTCAGTCTTGCAATATCAATTATTATGAATACTAAAACTGATAAAGTTGAAAAACTATGATAGGTTTATTACCTTCTGTTTGTTAAATAGGTAAAAAATAGTTTTACATATCTCTTTCATACACACTGAAAACTGACCTTAAACATACCCATTCATTGACGATCATGCATTACCAGCACTTCTCTGTTCATTCCATACATCCAATAACTCTTGAGGGTTACTATACCCATGTGATGCCACTACATAACGATAACCAGAAACACTATAGTCTTTCGGATAAAAGTGAAAATCATCACAATGAAATGGCTCCACACCAACTTTGGAAGCAGCAAGACCAAGGAAAATGTCATCATATTTGAAATGTTTAGTGTACAAAGATGCAAAATAGAGAAGTCGGAAGGCATTTTGAGATAAAATATAAGAACCTGCAGTTACATACGGGGGCCATCGGTCATAGGGGTAGTCCGAGAGAGAAACATACCACTTGCTTGATTTGTGTCGATGTGGAGAAGAATAAAATACGTAGCCTGCCCATAATAGAGCATCATCAGGTAGATCAAAGTCAATTACTTGAAGGGTTTTTCTCTTTGTTGTGTTAGTCGATGAATTGATTAGTCCTGGATAAGACTTATTTGCCATTACAGCGCTGGAAAATAATCCATCTTGAATACCCAGCTTTGTAATACTGACGATGTCCTTCACTTGTGATTCATTTTTATTTATTTCATTTGAAATGTTAACGTAAGTGGTTGTAAAGTTGACATCTTCAATGATACTGCGCTTCCTTCGGTTTTGGTCCAAGCTAATAATAGGGCTCTCCAAATAATGCGGATAATGAGTGGGGTTGCGAATGAATCTAAGTACATTTTTTGTGGAAATATACATGTCATCGTCGGAAAAGAAGTACACTTTCGAATTTGGACAAAACTGCATCGCCCATTTAAAACCCATCATAGTTTTTATAGTATTATTGTAGTAGTTATCCAAAAAGTTGGCTTGCACAATATCCCTGAACTTCAGATGCTCTTTTAGTATCCGTTTTTGAATGTCAGGATCTTTTTTCGAAATTCCTAAAAGAAACACTCTTCGGATAGTGACATCCGAAAACCGGCCTTCAAAGCCCCACGTATTCCGAATGGCTCGTCTTCGGCCGAAATTATCTAATGCAGATTTCACCAAATATACAAGTCGAGGGGCACTGGCCTCCCCCTTACACTTGTGATCACTGTCCAATATAAATGTGTAATTGTAAATATTTATTGGGGCAACGTCCGGTTTTTCTCCTCGTTCCAACTGGTCTACAAAACGATTTATGTCTCCCTCGTAAGGGTACCGAAAAGATGAAGTGAATTTCTTTTCAAGAATATGTTTGAATGCGCCAAAGTAGTCCATCACAAAAATTATAAACATTGTTAATAGCACAGTCTTCCATGTTAAACGCTTAAATAATCGGAGGTACATTTTGCAGCATACAATGTCCTGCAATAAAAAGTCAACCAGTTAGTAAGAGGGCGCAAGTCTTTTCGAAAAGCTAATACAATGGCAAAATATCGGATGAATAAACCCACCGCTAATTTAAAACACACATTTCAAAACATTATTAGTAATACTTCCAAGTTTAAGTTAGTCATAAACACGGCAATTCCTTCCCACAGGGCGCGGCCATTTTCAAACTAAAGTCGAGTGAACAACCGCATTATTAAATATGGAAGTTTAAGATAAAAAATTAACGATTTATCTATAAAAATGAAAAAAATGAACATAAATTGGTACATATATTTGGTGTATGTGCTTTATTTTCATCAATCAGAGTTCAACGACCTGGAAGTAGTTCACCGAGATCCGGCCATGTTTGGTGCACTTCAGCAACGGGGCCAATATTAGGGAATTTGTAAATCTTAACAGTTTTTTTTCAAGATCGGGTTCACATAATATGGATATTAAAAGTGCGGTGGATGGTCGGGAAAGAGGTAAGTTACGCCGAAGTTACCTTTTGGCGTTTGCATTCTTTGGAATCAACTCAGGATCATTTTTATGCCTTGGTTCACTGACCGCTATATTAATATTTGTACTTTTTTCGTAAAATAGAAAGATACGGTCAACAGTTTTCTGAATTCTTAGCTCAGCTAAGCATTTTAACTCTTCAGTATTATGTTACCATTAACCAAAAACGGAGATAATTTATCTTGTTCACTTGTTGATATTTCACTTCTGGCCGCTCATGGAAACATTTGCGTATTTTATTCCTCTATGTGAATTCTCGTGTATGGAAAAATGGAATATGAAGGATTGGAGAGGTGTGTCCAGGAGTGAAACTTGATATCTGGTTCAAGTAGTTTGCAAGTGTTCTGCAGCTCAATAATATCTTCTTAACTTTGCAATGATAATGTTTATGATTTTCAATCGCTGAATAACTGAATCAGATAATTAACCCGAGGCTCATTTTGAAGCCCCCAATTATTGAAAACGTGTGGGTAAAGGGTGAGTGTATTTCGTTGTAATTCAATAGCGGTTAAATATTTTTTTACACTTGACCACTTAGATATTACACCAGTTTGTGAAACTGTTTGCGATAGGACTGCACAATTATGTGCTGAACATCCACAAATTTATCAGGTCTACCCCCGAGGTTTTCCAGAAAATTGAATGTTTGAGTTAGTTTAGAGGGCTGTGGAGCATAAACAATTGAATTATTTACGTGCACGTACAGATGTTCTTGCAATACGTGTTAATTTAATGAGTTAATGTAGCTTTACAAAAAATGTATATTTTTCCAAAACGGTCATACTATGCTTAAGGGTCAGTTTATAACAGCTAAAGAACAGACATTCTTTAACTGGATTTTGTTAGAAATCGGGTGTGCACTGGGGAATGGGATTTTTAATTGTTAATTGATCAGTATTGTCATTTTTATGCAGCATAATTATTCCTTAGTTTTTGAATGACAAAAAGTCAAGAAGCAGCTTACAGAACATGCAACTCAGAAGTGCCTATGAAGGATATTGAATCATGAAAGCCGATGACATCTCGTTACTTTTGTGCCAAATCATCTGTTACACAAAGATGCCGATCATTCTATGGTAGTAGGTGTGTGGAATAGGAATAATTTTAATTTCTCAAAAATAAAGCTCAAGTGCTTCTAATCTCAAAAATAAAGCTCAAGTGCATTAAGAAATGTGGGAACCACCATCTGCATTAGATAGTGACTACTAAAGTGAATCTATTAAGAGGAAAAATTAAGAGAAATTTAAGGAAAGAAAATTAAGAGAACTTTAAATTTTCAGGTTCTTTTGGCATACTGTAGTGAATACACTTAATATTATATACTTGGTATTAGAGTATAGTAAGAGTTTTATTAATTGCACACCACCACATAACAAACAGTTATACAGCGAATACCCATTGATATTCACCATTCCGATATGGTGAATTTTTACAGTTTGACTAGGTTCTTCTGTGTGCTTACCCCATTCTGTAGTCGTCACTGCTACCCTTTAATATTAAATATACAATGGTGGAACATTATTGATCAGAGACGGGGGACATTGGAAAAGTGGACCAGTGAAGAGCAGATGCTTTTGAAACATAGCGCTGGAGTAGAATGCTAAAGATAAAATGGATAGACAAAGTGAGGAACAAGGTAGTACATATATTGAGGAGCAAAAGAGGAGATTACTTTATGTAGAACTTGACAGCAAAGAAGAATTAGATTGATTGGGCACACCTTGAGGCACAATGGAAGAGTGAGAAATGTCATAGAAGAGAAAATAAAGAGAAGACCAAGAGACCAGTACATTGGACAAATTAAGAAGGTTGTAAACAGGAAAGCTATCTGGGGGTGAGGGAATGAACACTAAACAAAGCAGACTGGAGGGCTGCAGTAAAACCAATCTAAGGGTTGAAATACTGGGGATGATGATGCAAAGGTGGTGATAGATAATCAATGCACTTAGCTGGGTGTATATCTCAGCTGTAATTCTTAAGATGAGATGTTATATAAGTCAAATTAAAAGTATAGAAAGAGATCTGCACATTTATCAGGTTTAAGTTATCGCAAGAAAACTATTATAAATAGTAGGCTTAGGGTAGGTTTTTGATGGATCCTGAAGGTGAACACTAGTGTTCTTGTAAGCCTTAACTAGTATGACAGAATATTCATAACCCCCATTTCCCAACCATCTTAGATTAATCCTAATAGCTGTCTCCACTCTGCTACCATGCATGTAACTTAATTGTTTGTTTTCCTTTGTATCTATGCATGTCAAAAGCCTCCAATTTACTTTTATCCTTTTGCCTCGATGACCAAGTTTCCAAGCCATGCAAAACAACCCTCCATATTAGTGTTCACACTAGTCTTTCCTTTACTTCTATATTTAAGGTGCCTGCCATCAACTCCATCTTTGTAAATGTTTTTACGTAATGCAATTCTTCTTTTGGGGATGGAATGGTGGCTAACATATTGGCTTCCCACCAAGAGGGCCTGAGTTTGAATCCAGGAGATGACATTGGTCAGTTTTATCCCAATCCCTACTTGAAATGCTTTGTGGAGAGCACTTTGAGTGAGTACAAGGGCTGTGGGATGGGACGTTTAACTGTGGACCTCTTGGCACCTTTCGATAAGAGCAGGCTAATGTCGATGCCGGGTTTCTCTCCACCCTTCCTTTCCCATTCATCCCAAATGGCACCAGTAACCTTAGCTGTCAACAACTGACTGACAGACTCTGACAACTCCCCCAAAAAAATAACTAATTCTTCTTTTTATGACCATACTACACTGCCCACCCTCCTCCAAACACTTCCTAAATACATGAACTGTTCAACCTGTTCTGGCTCAAGAAAAATAATGTAGGAAATATTTCTAATTCTATACCATGAAACAATTTCACTAAAATTCACAGAATATCATTATCCAACTCTTATATTACTATTCAGTACGTTGTAAAAAATTATTGCAGTCTCCAAGTGGTTCTACCAAAGCATTTCTCTTGTTGTGAATGTAAAGTTCTAAAAATTTGATGTAAGCTTTATTGATTTTCACAGCTATGCATATTATATTCAAACATATGCAGGACAATATAGATTAGAGAAGTATTCATAATTTCTATGTTGGCTTTGGGTATTTCAATAAGAATATCATGTAAACTAGCTGCCATTTGTAAACTATTTAGTGCCTTCATTATACAAGTTTATATTCACTTAAAATGGCATTTAAAAGTTTTGCTGAAATTTAAGTGCCAGGTGTTAGTGTAAATAGTCCCATGACATTTGTGTTTTGGGGTTCATTTTTTAATAGTCTTCTTTCATTCATGGAATAATTGGTATTGAAGTATGATTAAACCACAACAGTAATCAACCCTAAGGTCATTCTGATAGGTGAGGATAGAGCCACCTAGTATTAAGCCAAGGGATGTGTGAAATGTAGACATCAGGGTAGGGGGGCATTTCTTTTTACTTTGCTGCCTGCAAGTTTCCTAGAAGATTTGTCACTGGTCAAAAAAGCCACTGGTTGGGTGAAGTTGAGGGTGCCCAGAGGCATCAACCAGAATTAAGCAAGGGCCCTACAGTCATCGTGGTGCCCACTAAACTATCATACCCTCCATGAAACTACCTACCTTGGTGGAAGACTTCATACATATTACACTCTTGAATGCAACAAATCCTTGGAACAGAAACTGCGGGAGATGCCGCAACAGTAACTATTAACGGAGTCATCCGCTATGTGTGTATTATAATGCAACAATTTCAGAGAGTAAAAATTATTTGAATGCCTGTGACATTGTATGTACGGTATTTCGTCACAACATCTTGTTCCTTTAAAGCCCCCAAAAATTTCAGAGTGTAAGAGGACGTCTCGGTAGCTTAAATGGTTAAAGCACTCGGCCGGATATCGAGGGATCCGGGTTCGAATCCCGGTCAAGGCGAATGATTTTTACTCTCTGAAATTGTTGCATTAAAATCCTTGGAAGTTTATTTACATCACTGGGTAAATATTGTCACTAATTCACAGGATCAAAGGGATTTTGTTTGTTCAACATAGATATATAGGTACATCATATTAGTTCATTTATTGGAGATGATAATTAGTTAAACTATAGTAATTAATGGAGAATCTATGACACAATGGCACAACATTTCATATACATGATTTATATAAATGTAGTTAGTTAAAAAATTCTTTCTATTTTGTTACCTGCATTAAAATGACTTAAGGTCGCGAAATCCACTGAGCAATGCACCCTAAATATTCTTGATAATATTAAGCAGATTTTGCAGTGACTTTTTGGAGATATTATTGTTTTTTAGAGTCTTCAGGCATTGATCTTGAAGATAAAGACTACAAGGCAAAGGTGAAGACTCATACATTCAACTCAATGGCTCTCTATAATGCAACCATTTCAGAGAGTAAAAATCCGGGATCCCGGTCAAGGCGAATGATTTTTACTCTCTGAAATGGTTGCATTATAATGCACACATAGCGGGTGACTCTGTTAAAGTTACTATTACAGTTTCTTGAAAAAATCAATGGCTCTCATTGGAGCATGTGTGTTCTTACTAGCTTGTAAAATTAATTGCTGGAAATGTGATATCATATTGCTCGGGAATGCAATATAAAATGAAATTTTCTCTTTAAAGCATTAACTATTTGTGAAATATTCTAAAACCAATAGATATAAACATTCAGCAAAGAGCATTAATGTCAATACTTATAAACTGGGAGATGCCATTACAGTAACTTTTAACAGAGTCATCCGCTAAATGTGTATTACAATGCAACAATTTCAGAGTGTAAAAATCATTCACCGTAAATGGGATTTTAAGCCTGGATCCCTCAATGTTTGGCTGAATGATTTAGCCGGTTTAAGCTACCGAGGCATCCTCTTACATGCCGAGATTTTGGGGTCTTTAAAGGAACAAGTTGTTGTGATAAAACACTGTATATACAATGTCATAGGCATTAATAGTCGTAAGTGGTGCGTCACAGTCCACAAGGTTACATCCAAGTATAAATTTTGAATTGAACTTAACACACGACAGTCACTTATGTCTAACTGGTTTCTTTGCTGTGAAGCCCTCATATTTATCTACGTCCTCTAACTCACATAAGACAGAGCAATAACACTTGACTACAGTTTGTTTCATGGAGAGGTGAGCATATTTTCACACATCTTCACATATTTCAAAAACAAATTATTCTTCAAAAACCGGCTTTACTGCACTAGTGTTAAGGGCTATGAATTAATCTGTATTGCAGTTTTCAAAGTCTTTCCACATAGAAATTGATAAGGAATATTCTCAAATAAGATTTACAATGACTTACAAATGATTTCTTACACTTATTAAAATTTGGGTGTCATAAATCATTGGTGTGGCATGCAGACTCTTGTTCTTTCATTTCCATTACTTTGAAAAAAAATTATCTGCTGTGGAGACTAAAACTGGGCACAAACATGAAGTGGTGATAGATTTTAAATTTTGTAACTGGGTGATCAAAAATGTATTACTTCACATGTTTCATAGTGTAACTTAATATTCAAGGCATTCCTTCTTAATTCAACAAGTGGTTATTGCCTTATTTGTTGTTGTGGTGGTTCTTCAACTGAAGCCCCCATCAATTAGACTCCTTGGCCCCATTGTACCAACCCACATTAGATCTGCGTGTGCCACATGCAGGTGGGACAAGAGCACCATGGTAGAGGTATGGAGGTCACCCACCCAACCTCCATCTTTATAAAATGTCGCTTTGGCCACTTTCCCAGACATTGTCTAAATGTCTTTTATTCAAATAAAATTTAGACTGTGAACAGCACCCACCTTTCTTGGTCAAAAATTTAATTTATAATTTGATAAAATATTTCTCTGAATGAATAGGAAATTGCGCAGCAAGCAGATGTTGAAAAATCAACATTCCAATATCCTGTAACATCACTTAATGAACAGAAAACATGCTTTATTTCCGAGTTCAAACAAGAAATGCATCCTGGGATTCTGGTCAAAGCGTATGATTTTTACACTCTGAAATTGTTGCATTGTAATGCACATTTAGCGGACGACTCCGTTGAAAGTTTTTCTGTCGTGGCATCTCCCACAGTTTTCTTGGAATCCGTCAAATAAGAAAGTTCAATGAAGAGTGTTGAGTGACTATTAGGGATGACTCCTCCTTTTTCCTACGTTCCAAGTTCCTGTAAGAGTCTAATCATTAGTCTAGATCACAGTCAGTGAGAAAACATCAAAGAACATACAAATGCGGAAAATTTAGAAGCCAGCCATGAAAAATCTTCGTCCTCATTGACCCTCCCCCTACATTCTCTGTTTCTCCTCCCCCCCTTTGTCCTCACAATATTCATTCTCCCATCTTGGTGTTTGAATACTACAGGGAGAGTTACCTTTTTTTATGTTTACTGCATCCCAAGGAATTTTCTTCCATATACTTTCATATGCCTTATTTCTCAATGAAATTTATGCATTGGTTTATTAGCAGATTCATATTTTCATATGATTGTATTTTTGAAGTATTTTTAACAGTAATTCCTAATTTTTTCTTTATGTTTTACGTATGCATAGGCATCATAGAAACAATCATTTGAATTCCTTCAGCAAGTCCTTGTACTGCATTTTATGCCAGTGTGTGACTCTTCCTGACAATGGACAGATGACAATTCTTTCATGCAAATTTGGAGAGTAAAAAGAGATTTAATTGAAATTCATGTAGGATACATAGATCACAAGTTTGTTATATATATATTTGATGCTCTTTGGTTATCTCTTCCCTCTCTGCCATATGGTGCAAAAATATGCTGCTAGGGCCTGTAGAAATAAAATCTAAAACTGATGGATTTTCAATGTCTCCTTATTGCATAATTGCCCCCGCCCTTAGGGGCACTTGTTTTTTTTCTTCAAAAATATGGACAAAGAAAACTGTATTGGGCTAAGAAAGATAGGTGCACACCAACAAGGGAGTAATTCATTAAATCGACTTTCATTAGAGTCAAAGATGGTTGGAAATTTAGTTTTTCTACTTGAAATTAGGTATTTAGCATGGCATTCACATATACCTCTGAAAAATCAAATGCAAAAAGAGCTAATTGGGAAAGACACCCCAAGATAAAATTGTTTAAAACCACATTTACCACTTGGATATGATGTCATTGCCTGTGCATTGAGAACCCTTTGCTGTAGAAGTAAAATGATCCTTAGTAATCTTAAGCTGTTTAGGCTGCTCACTGCCGTGGTGCAACACCATGTTCATAGGGTGTCTGTGTAGAATATTTTTGTTGGCATTTGCGGCACCCTGGAAATAAAATGTTAATTATTTTAATTGTATGATTACAAGTGGAGATGCCAGAGTTAAGTAATGATAATATTTGTCAGTTACGTACTGTCTAAGCATTAATAGTTCTATATTTGATGGCAAAACAAATATGTTTGCTCAAGAAGAATTTCCAGATATGTAGAATAAGCATTCATGTGATCAAAATATAAATTCTAGTTAAAAGTTATCTTCCATTATTTAGAGACAGACATCTTGATTAATTCTCAGTTAGTCTACAACTGTTGCCCATGATTCTTCCCTTTTTCAGGATAAATATGAGCATAAAAAATTAGAAGTTCCCATTAGTCATTTAGTCTGTTGATACATCGTGTGCGTATGTTTTTGAGTGTAATGCAATCTATTTTCTCGGTTAGCATATCCTCTGCAAATTGTTTCTCTTGAAGGAACATATTTGTTTTAAGCACAAAGAAGGTGCTCCTGGAAGGAATGCAGCCTGCTCATGCATGCCAGTTATTATACCTGGATGGATGCCATCTATTGTTTCTGGTCTAGTGCCTCAGATATTCTGAGAAATGAATAGGATATAGTGATATGATACTTGAACATACTTCACCATTTGGTGTTGGTATACATTGTGCGTAGTTATGGTTTTTGTTAATTTAGTAGAACCTATTACTTCTTTAAAGATTACTCTTATTTGTCAAGTAAAATGAATAGTTTGGATAATGTGACATGAATGACAGTACTTGATAGGTAAGATTAGTTTTACGACTGCCCTTTGTAAACAACGAATTATAAAAATATGACATGAACAGGAGATTACTTACTCCCTAGGATTTTAATTTTCATGACCTAAGATTTGACCAGATTAATGCAGTATGTGACATATTGCATTACTCAGATCAATTATAAGCTTTTTTAAGTGCTTCTGCTGCAAGGTGAAATGAGTTATTAGTCTCACAATCATCTCCTGTTTCAGTTTTATCTTTAATCTGTTGCATTTTAGAATTCTTTTTTTTTCCACATGTGGCAGGGATTTATGACATTCACCATATTACGGAGAATGAGTCGCATTTACAGCGAGTTTTCTATATTGACCATGGTGCAAAGAGATGAAAAAATTGTTTACATTTTTGGAAGATTTGGCCAATTAATTAAGAAGAATCTTGTCTTCATTAGTTCAGTGTTTCACGTCCTATGCTAATAATACAATTCTTTTATTTTAAATGAGAAAAAGAAAAAGATGCTCATATTGATTGAAATAAAATATAGTTTTTAGATCTAAATGTTTTCTTTGGCCATTATCATTTTCAGTTAAAAAAAGACCCAAATTTTAACTTCAAGTTGGTTGATTGTGATCAAAATTTAATCAGTTCATGCACTCTATTAAGAGTACATGGACTAATTAAATGACCAAACCCTGTCCACAGCTCTGATTAAACAAAAACTGATTAAATGCTCAAAACCCTCTCCACAGCTTTGAATAATTGGAAACTAAAAATAAATGTGAAGGGCAAGTAGAAAATCCTTTGCAAAAATATTTATTCGGAGTACATTATTTTATGGATGCGAAACTTGGACATTGAGAAAGAGGGAAAAGGCTTGGCTGGAAGCAATGGAAATGTGGATTTGGAGAAGAATAACAAGAACAAGATGGACGGAAAAGAAAAGCAACATAGAAATATTAAGAGAAGTTAAAAGAGGGAAGGAATTTAATAAAAGAGATGGAGAAGAGGAAAATTAAACTTGTTGGACATTTTCTGAGACATAACAACTCCCTGGAAAATATAATGGAGGGGAAAATAATATGGAAAAAAAGGAAGACCAAGAAAGGAATTTATAGATGATATAAAAAGTACTATGGGAGTGACAACCTTCAATGAACTGAAAAGAATGGTAATATAGAGAGACTAATGGCTGCAATGACAAGGCTCCACCTTTAGAAGGTGATAATAGTGACTCTTAATAAAAAAAAGGAAATAGCATCAGTTATTGTTTTGGTTTAACAATTTACATTCATTGCAATAAATTAAAATCACACGGTTAATTTTGACACTTCAATTTAAAACCATGGTTGGCTTAATAAAGAAGTGGAAATTTACCAAGTGATTTTAATTTATCATAATGGACCTAATGGAAGTATTAAATGAAAAAAATATCTTATTGGTGTAAGCTATAGTTTTTGAGCTAGTTTGCCCACGAAAAAACCATCACAGATAAACAGACCCAGGAATATGTCATTTAAAAAATGGTCAAAATATGTTCAAGTGACTTCAAAATATGTATTTCCATTGAAATACCTAAGTAGACTATTTAAATGGAAACAAATCTACACAAAGAGTGAAGTGTTAAAGTGTTTGAGCCTCATCTTTCTTTTTTGTTTTAATTATAAAGGTTTCTCTAATCTCGTCCCAATTACTCTTCCTAATGTGTATTGGCACTAGCTGTGTCCGCAATGAAAGGATTGATTATAAGTTTGACTTGAGGTAGGTGCTGCTACCAAATTAGCTGTTGTAGTGGAGAAAGTTCAATCACTGTTAACAAAGTCTGAGGCTAACATTTGAATTGCCTGTTATTTCATTATTTTTAATTTTGAATTTGGCAACAGGTGAAATATGAATAATTAATTTTATATCCATGGAGGAATCATCTTTTTTACCACACATGTATTAGTTTTTGGAAAACAATAATGCTTCCAGTAATTAATGTAAATCCACAATGTAGAATTATTTATTCTGTATAAGATCATTTTGTAAAATTACTCCTTGGCTTCTTTTGGAACTGAAGATGTTATCTCATTATTGCAATTACTATAATTCATAATTTAATAGGAAAAAGTTATGATTTATAGAAGGGCTTTTGATCGCCAAAAATGTTGAAGTGGAAAGAGACAAAGATAATGTTAGTTAGAATACGCATGAAACTAGGTAGGCAATATGAACCAGGGAAACCAAATATTACTCCAAAAGTATTCCGCCCAAAAAAATATTCCTCCCAAAACATTCTTTGAAAAACTTTCATATAGTATCCTAAAATTCATCTTGTAATCATTCCATCATTAATCCTAGGTTATGACTCTGTTTGTGTGGCCCAGAATCCAATCTCTTCTTCTTTATGAGATCGTCGTATCACTATCTTTCAAGTGCAGGGTGCTCACAAAAAGAAGGGAACTGATAGTCGGAATACAAGATGGAGTGGTAATGAAGGGGTTAATGAAACATGGAATTTGTGTGTTCATCTTCATGTGCACATACTCCTGCACAAAATGAAAATGTCAATTTTTTCAAAGTAATAATAATAACTTATTTCCCAATTGACAAATACATAGTATGGAAGTAAAGTACTGCTGTGATAAACATTGCGATGAGGAACTGTTGCTTCTTAATATATTTCTAGTGAAAAAATGTATTGCCTTTGTATTGGGCCCGTGTCTGAAGGCTTTGCATTACATGTACCTCTTAAAAACACCAGGTGTATAAGGTCTACCAAATGTTGATCTCTATAAATCTCACATCTAGATATAAGAGTCAATAGAAAGGTGAAAAGCAGACCAGGAGTTTGCAGAAATTCGTCTCCATTTAATAAGGAATAAGATAAATTCGAGACAAGGAATTTTCATTTATTAGCAAAGTTGAATGTTAGCTGTGTTTAAGTTGGCCAGTTTATTAGTTTTATGCTCGATGTTAAAAACAAAGTGCTTCAAATTTCTTAAAAGTTCTGAAGCAGTATACTGTATGGTATTTTAAAATCAGAGCATTTATAAAATGCAATTAAATTGTACTGCTGTGACCACATTTAAGTACCATATTAAGAATTAGTAAAAATGTTTTTCCTCAATTTTTAGGACACGAGTATTTGTGCAGCATTGTTGTACCACACCTGTACATATTTAATGCATAATGTTTATCAAAATAGTAATTGTGATTAAATATGTGAAAAAACATTTTATACTACTACCATCTGTTATGCATGCTGTGGGTTTAAGAAAGGTAGATGTGTGTAGGGACTGTTACTATTCAAGTTTGTACGAGCGAAATGAATAAATAAAAAATGCAATCATAAGATATTAAGGTGAGGTAAGAGATTGTTTGAATAAATTAAAAGAAAAGAAGAGGTGGGTTGGGGACTATTTCGGACATGATCGAAAGTATAATGTTAATAAGAGAGGAAAAGAGATAGAAATTTGGACTACCGCTGGCGATAGAAAGTTTCCAGAGTGAAAATTCAGCGCTGAAGGCATTTGATAATTTCTTTGATTGTATCTTTTTAAAAATTTTATAAGCATTGCAAATACCGTCCACTGTATGGTAGAATACAGTATATGACTGCTTCTTCATTGCCCACTCCATGCTCCATCTATAATCCGTCGTTTTCTGATTACGGTCTTTCATTTCCGTCGTGTTTAATTCTTAATTTGTTTAGTTAACTGCTCGCTAATTTTACTCACCTTATCTGGGATATGGTAATTACTTTCAATTTTTCTCCCCGCAGAAACTACAGTTGGATTATCGACGAAAGGTCCAGCCAGTTTCAGCGACCAAGCCTGGAGGGAGCGTATGGATCTTTATCCATATTTTGACATCATCGCTTTAGCTTCTCGTAACGCGATTTTCCGAGGTAGCACATTTCACGAGCACGTATCTTGTTCCCCAGATCTTATAATATGTGGAAGCGTCAAGGATCGTGTTATTTTGGGTTTCAAAGGTAACATTTGCAGGGATATACCGCTTTCGATATCCACCGTGATAACAACAATAACATGGATCTTCATAACCTGTACTAGTTATGACGTATCGTGAGCGTGCTTCTGAACGCGAGGGGTCCCCCTGAACCCTAGCACTGCAAAAATTCCCCGTATTGCTTGACTGAATTCTCATAACCAAGTCGAAACTTCAGTTACACCATGATGCAGTATCTTCTAAACATTTCAATTCAAGGTCAGAGAAGGGCGTTATCAAAAATAACATTAGTTTCGTTGCTGGGGTCGGAACTTACCATGAAAGAAAATTCCTTAACTTGCTTGTAGTTAATATAATTTTGGGCTGTTGATCTTAACTAAGTTTCCTTTAGCAGGACGAAGTGTAATTTAAGGTTGAAAAGTAACCTATTGATATATTTAACCGTTCATATTTAATCGGATAATCATTAAATTTGGAAATATCTTGTGTTGTAAATGGGGTTAAATTGTGGCTGAATATATATAAAGGAGGGTGGATATTCCGAAAAGGAAATTGAAATAGCCTAGCTTTCTTGTAGCCTGTCGGTCGTGTATCTGGAAAACCTTTTTTACTTTCATGTATAATTTACGGAATAATTCTTATTGCTAATGAATGAAAGTATTGTAATCTAAGATTCATTTAGTGACTGTATATAAATTCAAAACTGTGGATATGAGGGAGAGAATTTAAACTTTGAATTCTAGGGTTGGCGTGGGAATCCACTTTTAACAATCCTTGAACCTGCCCTTGGCCTGCAAATTCTGCAAGCGGGAAATCATAGCGGCGCTTCCGACTTAATGGATTGGAAGTACGGCCCAGCGCGACTGCACTCATTCCGATAGGCACGCTCACTCCACTCCTTTGGTCCTCTGCTCCTCTGTCGCAGAAATCTCATTCCGTCGTCGTAACCTTGACCTTCATGGGCGTCTAATTCTAGACCAAGACCATTCGAATCATTCTTTAGCGTGTACTCATGCAGTCGTGGTCTTTCCTTGGATGAGAAACTGCCGGTACAGCGGTTGAACTTTGTCATCGGAAAGCGTTTTATTCCAAGACTTAAAAAAGCCCAATCGTTTGATCAAGGGCCATGGTCCACCCTTTGTTTATCACCTACCTACCCCAATACCGAGGCAAAAATATCTTAGAAATGATTTATTTTCTTGAAAAGGTAAATTTAAATTGTTATATAGTTCTGTTGGTTTTTTTCATTTCACACTTATTTATTTGGTCTTAGTTCTATGCATAGCAACATGGCATACCACGTGTTCATAGTACGTGCACATCTTATGTAGACATCTTTTCACGGTATTAAAAATGTTCAGGCATGTGTAGAGTATCTGGACGATGTGAAATGTGGTGTAACAATGAACCACGAATGCTTATGGCTCGACATTTGGTTAATGTAATGCTTTAATCGGTAGGTAATCTACTGTAATAAGAGGATTAATAGAATTATAATATTTCTCGCGTACCGTAGTGTTTGCAGTGATCACACCGAAAACATCTGTTATGTTACAACCCGTAATCATTTGCAGCGGTTATACAGTCAAGTTGGAATGCATCCCCGCCACATCTGACTTAATTATCTTTTATTTGGTTCCCTTATTTTTTTTGCTAATGAGTGTTTTCTTAGTTTCCATGGCGTGGGCGAAGTGTTTTTTCCACTCGTTCGGTGCTAACAGTGAGTCAGAGGTGACTTTTAAACAATTTGGCGTGGGCCCCTATGGGCAGCGCGGGGGCCAGGGCAGTCTCGCTCCGAAGGCTACCTAACGGCGTCAATCACTTCATTCAACTTAAAGCGACGCTCACTTTCTACCTGGGCATTCACGTGTCTTCTTCCCCGGGCATTCTGAGGGCCCCCCTCTAGTGCGTCCCGACGCCAAATTTTCGTTTTTGCAGAGCCTAAATTCCTTCTCTTAACACATCACCTCTGCCACATGGGCTTTTAATTGACGAAACCGACAGTTCTAATCTGTGTTTTCAATCAAGGTTAATTTGATTGCTTTCAAGGTCGTTTCAGTTGCTCAAGAAGCTTGTCCGCTGAGAGCTTTACCTTAGCGGTTTAAGCTGAGGGCATGGAAACAATCGATGTTCACAGCAATGCTATGCGTAACTAATGGTCTTTATTTTGTTTTCTGATAAATTCGAGTCGGTTTTGCCGTGACGTCACTAAAGAATTACCCTGGTCGGAGATCTTTAATTACATTGATCTGGGTAAGTTTTTCCACGTAGGTGGCGTTCTGCCAACAACCTTACTTCCAGGTTGAATATCGTACTCGTCGGCAGTAAAGGAGAACATCTCAAGGAGGTCAAGTCCAAGTGTATTATTTTCCTCATTAGAGACCGCGAAGATGTATTTTTAGACGCCACGAGGGGATTAGGCCCCCCCACGGTAAAACTAGCGGTTCGTCATATGCTGCAAATTCAACTTGTGTCGTGATTTAACATGGGCGTTCCGTTTCGCTAGAAAATCGCCTGGCGTCGTGTTGCGCAAGCACTTGGATTCATCATCGTTGTCACGCTAAAATAAATAGCCAGGCGTAAGCCAAGGGTGCGAAAAAAGTTACAGATTGAGGATATTTGTGTCTCGAAAACTTATCACTGGAAATGGATGCAATATTGCTTTTAAAATAGACTAGTCAAGAGGATATTTTTACCTTTTACGAAGTAAATTTGCGACTTTTGAGACCCTATGGAGATGAAAAATGGTGAAAAGTACGCTATGCAAAATGAATAACTATTGTCCCTTGGAAAGGAAATTCATGACAATGCCTGCAGTAAATAAAACGCTGTTGTTTCAGGTTCTGTTTTATTTGTGACTTCTTTCCCTTCCGGCCGGAACGTTGTTAGAAGTTAACTGAACATAAATTTAACAATAGCATTTTCTGAGTCCCAATTGCTGACAATAAGCTGCCTTGTACACGAGCTTTATAATGCAATTATTCGAAGAATTTTTTTTCGGAAAATCGCTTCGAATTACACTTTAAGATTTGAGTGTCACAAGGTCACTTCGAACGTTTGATTAATTTGTATTATTGACAGAGCTCAACCAGTTTTCATCCGAATGAGGGTTCATTTTCATTTGTCCTTCTCAGGGCCACGGCAATCCATTAAGAGTCATCATGGCGGAAATCACGTAAAGTAAAAGGTATTTTGACCAATGTTTAATTTAAATAAAGATGTGAATGGATTGCGCTTCGCTTTTTTGGCTATACTTTCCCGGGGAACCTCTTCTATCGTTGATAGTCTGTCCACTTCTCCTCTCTCTACGATCTACCCTTTAAACGCTGCGCATTAATTATTTTCGTGATTTTTACATGAATGAGGACTGTTAAACTTTTTAAACACTCAAGAAACAGGCAATCAACATTTTTTGAAGAAAATTATTTTAATCGAGGGGGAACATTATTATTTTAGCGGGTTTATTTTACATTGTAAAATAATCCCGCTACTTTACGGTTACTCTTTACGCTACTTACTACGATAATTTACGTTGTAAAATAATCTCTTTTCGCGCATAAAGTTGATGCTTCCTGATGACTTTCACGAACTGCGAATTAGTTTACCTTTATTAACTCAATGGAAACAAAGCTTAATGCATTCGAAGGTGTCGAAAACAAGCCACAGCATGTGGTTATTAGAGTAGCTATTTTCGTAGGACACAAGGATTCGATGGAAGTCTACTAGTTTTTTTACCGTTTTACATCATTTTTCCATTTCTTCTATTTACTTTTTGCTTGTTAAGCATTTCTTATTAGCTCCGCACGTGCCGAATCCTTTTCGTGATCTGAGATTTTACCAATAGCCACTTTTTTCCGAACTCGTTTCCAAAAGGGGGCGCACCGCGTCTTTTTGAGATTTTACAGTGATATCGTGTTCTTAGGAGAGGATGCGGAAATCATATTTAAAGTCTCAGACAGTAACATAAAACCTTGGCCTGTAATGACTTTATTCGATTTCACTGCAATGAACTACAATAAGAGTGCTTTAAGAGTGAAAAGGACACATCGGAATAAATAAAGTGAGGAATCTGGTGAATTAGGTTGATTGGGAAGTGATAGAAGGTCTGGGGAATCGGGTGCCACATTGCTGTTGCACCAACACCGTCGATATCGCCTTCAGACCATTTTTACGTATATCCAACAGTCGTCTCAGGAAGTCCGCTCATCGCTCTCACTGAAGGGAGCCCCGGCAACAATTGCGAAAGTTTCGCAGAGGCGATGCAAGTTCTTTCTTTGTTCAAAAGCGTCGATTGGAGAAGAGTGTGGGGGAGGGGGGGAAGTATTCTTTTTGCAGTGGCTTCTCTCCCGCCAACCCCATCGCCACCGGTTCGATCCCCTGAAACGGAGCTTGGTTCCGTCGGTCGAGGCGCACGGATGAGAAAAAAAGGCAGATGGCGGCGGCAGGGCTCGTAATTGCGGCTGATGAGAAGTGATTTTTGCTCGCTGCACTCGAGCGAGGAATTCGAACCTGCTTCGCCAATGACGGCCAATAGACGGTGGGAAAAAAAGCGTCGGGAAGTTCCTGTTATGGTGTCGAGTGTTACATGGATTCCCTTCCGAGCGAGCGGGTGGGTGGGTGGGAGGGATTGGTTGGGGGGGGGGGCGGTTAAGTATCTGGCTTCTCGTGTAGTATACTGCAAGAAATTCAGCCCAGCGCCAATACGTGCTAACCCTCGCTCTCTTCCACCGTGAATGTGCAACACGCAGATTACGCGGTGTGTCCTATGTAGGTTAATTACGGTACACCGTGGCCGGGGGGGGGGTGTTTGTTTAACTGAAGAGAGGAACCATTTTTACCTTCGTCCGAGGCGGAGATTAGAGTCCTTCGCCCGTCGACGTTTCATGCGCACTCACTCAATTTCTCGTTCTCGCGACGGTGCAAGTTGACTGCCCCAGTAATGAAGTGATAAAAATTTATCCAGCCCAAGGCACTGTTCACTCACTCACTCTACTGTGCAAAAGGACGGTCGAAATCTTTTGGCATTTCTACGAGCCAAGACTTTTTATTATTCCCCAAAATCTCGCTACGCTGCAGCATCGTCATGCAAAGCACGCACCTCTGGGCCTACATTTTTTGTTATAAATGCAGCAGAGTAATGCAATTATTTGTTCTAAGGAGAAAAAATTTAGTAGAAGACTAAAAATGTACACATATATATATATATATATATACACATATATATATATATGTACATATATATATATATATATATATATATATATATATATATATATATATATATATGTACATATATAGTGGGTCGCGGTGGTCCAGTGGGTAGAGCATTGGACTACTGACCGGAGGGTCCCGGGTTCGATTCCTGGGCAAGGCACTCTGGGCACCTGCAGCTCCACCCAAGGTAGTTGATTTTTAGGGTACTAGATCTTCCTGGGAAAACATAACTGGCACAGGGAAAGGAACTGGCCCCACTACCCTGATGTGTGAATATTCACACGCCGTCGGGCTTGGTACATGGGTGAGCTCTACCATCACCTACTAAACCCTTCGGGTTGATTACTGGGTTTATGGTATATATATATATATATTTTATATAGTTAAAAAATATTCGGGTGATTAGATTCATGCAAGTATTTTAGTATTGTAAGTTAATCGTGAGATTTTTATTGGGTTCCTAATGAAATGGAAACATTTTCGCCCGTGTTTCCCATTTCGCCCAGTGCAACGCACGCAGAACAGAGAATTAGTCTGTCTGAAAATAAAGGATATCTATCGCAATGCGACCGCATCGCTTAAAGCGACACTTCGTCTTTCCGGTTTTCGGGAATTCTTGACCCGTCATAAACGCCTGCTTTCATGGTTGCATTGGTCATCGTTCGCCTCCCTTGGAATTCCATCGCCGTCGCCGTAATCGAGTGCATGCCAAAGGTTTCATCTCCCTAACACACGGGGGGGGGGGGGGGGGGGTGAGGGAGCAGAAGGGTTGGGAGAGCGAAAGGGGGTAATGGATTGGCGGTGAAAAAGGGAGCATTTTGCGTGCCTCTTCCCCTTCTGCGACCCATAGACTCTTCCCTCCCAGCACGCACTCCCGATTCCCTTGTTTTTGGACCTCCCACGCACGTGTAGTCCTCTAATTCGCCACAACACTTGGACGTGTGTGCAACGCACTTCTTAATTTAGACCTTTCAATGAATTATAAACTTGAGTTATTTTAGATCGCTGAAAGTTTTATATTTTTCCGGTTAAGGTCACTGTGCTAGTATTAATAGTAGGGTCCCTGCGTCCAAATAGAAGGAAACAAAAGTGCGAATGCGAGTTCGGTAAGCTAGACTTTCAGAAAAGTAAATCCCGGAAAAGTGACTCCTCCCTTCCTCGTCTTGCTCTCGAGACACTTCGGGAAGGGCACTGTGGGGGGAATGCGAGAGAATTAACGCAGCCGATCGTGGAGTCGGGAGTAAATTTGGAAAGTGCATCATCGCGGGACGGAGGGAATTAGAATAAGTCGTCGCAGTCGACTCCTAAAGCTGTGAAAAACCCGATACTGACCTGGTCAATCCCGTTCCCAGGTGTCAGTTGCTGATAAAAGGGGCGGCAGGAGGATGCGAAGTAGTCCTGTCTAGTCGCGTTGCCTTCGTCTTCATAATTCTCGTCTTATGTTCAATTCTCTCTCTCTTTCTCTCTCTCTCTCTCCTACCTCCGTCTTCCTTCCCCTCCGGACGCCCCCCATCCGCCTCACTTTCACCCTCTCCCGATCACTCTCTCCCCTCTCCCGATTCCCTTTCAGCCTCCCTCCCGCCACACCCCTTTCACCCACTGCATCTCCTGTTTTGTTGTGCCTGCGCGCCTTCCACACCGCCGCCGCCACGCCAACCGCCGCCGCCCTCAACCCCTTCCCACCTCCGGAGCGGCATTGGATACCCCAACACCACCACCCCCCTCCATTCCGCGAGCCACCCTCTCTCCCGAACCCACCCCTCACCCTAACCCCCCCTCCCCCGTGTTCTCCTCTTCCTCCACCCTCCTCCCCCATGTTCTCCTCTTCCTCCACTCTCCTCCCTCTCCCCTCATCACTCAAGTGCAAGGTGAAACTTTGCCAAGGCCGACGGGGTGGGTGGGCCGTACCGGGGGGAAGGAAGGGGGGACCGAGGAAGGGGTTCTGCGCGCTCGGGCGGGGGAACTGTGGATTGGTGGGTGGGACGGGAGGGGGGCAGGAGAGGGGGGTGGGCGGAAGAGGTGGGGGGGAGGGACTGGAGGGGGGGCGGGTGGCCGGGAGGGAGGACAGGCAGCCCTTGTGCGCGCCAGTGTCCTTCGGGGACCGAAGGAAGGCGCGTCTCGAATTCTCGACGTCCTTCTCCGCGCAATATTTCCCGGTCCCGCTCAGGCACGGTTTTTCAAAGTCTGCAAAAATGCTGAAGAAGGAGAAACCTACCATGTCCGTGACGGCCATCATAATGGGAGCGCAGAGGCACTGGGATGCAGGTGAAGTGATATGATAATACCATTGTGTGGGGCGACTGAATTGAGCTGGCGATTATGGGATGTGCTCCCCCACCTTCCTCCTCCCCCGCCTCTCCCTCATGCACGACGGCACTCCACCCCTCGCCTTCCTCCTCGTTGCAGCCCCTGCCCTCCTCCACCCCCAATCGAAAGTGGTCTCGCAGGGGAGGCGTCGTCGTCGTGTGTTTGCGAATCCGGGAAGGAACGTCCCCGAATCGCCTCCTGTTTCATTATTCTTCGGCGTCGTCGACTTCGTCCTCTCCCCATGTCCCATATCGTCCCCATTTGTCTCCCGAGACTCGATTTCTCCGGGAGGAGGCGTCTTGACCCGTCTTTGATCGCTATCGTCTCATCAAGTCGGGTTCGGTCAGGCCGATTGACGGGTCGCCGGAAGTTTTGGATAATGTCTTCGAATCGGTGTCAACGAGCCGTCATTTGGAAACCATCGCCCCTCCACCTCCCGCCGCAGGTGTCTCAGTCTCTTGAGGGCGAGGTGGGGGGAGGAAGGGCACGAAGTGGGTGGGGGCGAGGGGGTTGAACGGGAGAGAAAGGGATTCGCGGAGTCACGTGGTGTTGTGGAAAAATTTGGAGGAGGAGGGCATCGAGATGCAACCGGCGGCGGCGATCGGGGGTGTCTCTTTGGGAGGAGAGGGGGCCGACCCTTATTCCACGCACCCTCTACCTCCCCCCCCTTGCCTCCCCCAACTCGTTCGAGGGAGGCGTGCGACGGCGGAGGCCTCTGTGATTAATGCCGCGTAAATATTCCCAGAGAGCGCTCATTAAATTCCATGGGAAAAAATGTACCTCCTACGGTAGCTGCGTTTCCCTTGTGGTGACGCAGAGTGTGTCCAAACTGCGATTTAATGCTCCGTGGTCATCACCTTGAAATGCTGTAGTGATTGTTTAAGTGCTTGTCAATGGATAATTTTTGGCTAGATGTGTTTTCTTCACGTAAATCATGCGTGTATTAGTGTCACATCAAAACTTGTCATCTAGCCAGAGGTTACTCACTCTTCTCAGGATTTTAGATTCCTGTGTTTATAATTGTAGTGCTATGGAGGTGTATAGTTTATATTTGCAAATTATCTTCTCTCAGAGGTGATGTTTTATTAAATTTCATTACAGTCAATTATTATGTAATGAATGCCACAGTGGGCCATTTAAATGTTTAAATGCTGTCAGAACTTGTAGAGGAAGTCTTGAGCTCTCTGAGATGTTAAGAGTAAATGCTTAAGGTTTAATGTTGGATGATGGATTACTCTGTATAGTTGCAAAAGTTACTGATGCATGGTATTCAAGGCAACAATTGATTAGATAAAAATTTAAATTCAAAACTGGCAAAGCATAAATGAGGGTGGTTGTAATATTTAGGGTTCATCCTTGTCTAGTAGGTGGGTTTAGCCTATGTTAGGTGCCCAGAAATATGAATGTTATTGAATTGAAAATGCTCTAAATAGACAATATATTCTTAAAATCAATATTATAAATTTTAGTAATCACCAAACTATGTTTACTCATATCAGTCATAAAATGCTGCTGTATGTAATATGACTCCCATATAATGCTGTAGAATTGGGAGCATCTAATGCTATTACATCAGTATACTACGTCAGTTTTTTTTGTTTGAATGAATTACTTTGAATTGAGTGCAGCAGACCATAGCATTTTTAAGAACCTATAATTGTGCATGCCCAACGGGTTTTTTATATGAGATTCGCAACAAATTAAAAAACGTCTACATTCCAACAATTTTCCTAATCAATTCGTATTGTTCTAATTAACCCAACTGAAATAAAACAAAGAGGTTTTAGGAAAAATGGCTCACATATAGACTGCATTATTGTCCTTTATCATTGAACTAATGGAAATCAGGGATTTATCAATGTCATGTTTAAAGATATTTAATCTTGCCAGAGGGAACTTTTGTTGCATGTGTGTCAATAATTTTGAATTATAAAGGATATAGTGCAAAAATGTAATTTCTGGAAGACTTTCTTCAGTCATTCCTGGATACAAACTTAATATGACGTGAGGAAAGTATTTTCAATGTCTCACTTTGTTAAACATCAAACTCAATATTGGTTAGAAATGAACAAGTTTGTAAAATTAATTATTTTCAATTGCCACTTTATATCTTTCAATTTCTGGGATTTTCTATTTGGAAAAATGACCATTTCTTAAATCTGTGAAGATATTTAAGTAAAACTGGCAGTTCCAAGAGAGAGATTATGCCAGTTGCAATATTGAATAACAAACTGTTGCAGTTCCCTGATATATTATTTTCCAATGTTTATGTCTGGAAGTGGTTTACTTTGTGTGATTAGTTAATGTTCAGAAGGGTTTATTCATCAAACACAGAACAATAATATTCAGATGTATGCATGTATTGCAAGTCAGGCCATGGTAATATGGTAATTCAATCACTGCTGATGAATAAATGGTTCCATTTTCAAAAAGGCAAAGAAAGCAATTGATATATTTTGGGAAAAATACTTCTCCATTATGTTGCAATGTGAAAATGGTATTATGTTGCTGTATATATTGATGCCATTAATTAGGTGGAAGAAGGAACTTTTAAAGTCTCAATCTCGCCCCAAAAAGTCATTAAATAGTAAATAATTATCATGTTTAGTCTTCTTGAAATTCTTTTAACTATTTTCCAGCACAATGTTTGAGGTCAGATTTCATTTTACAACTTCCAAGTCACACTATTGTTTGAGTTCAGTGATAGGGTTCCTTAGTACCGCTCCCTCATGTTATGTTGTGTAATAGTTTGTATACATTATTCTTCAAAATTAGGAACCCCTGAGTGATAATTAACAAGAAATGGTGATTTTTGGTTGCCTGAAATATTTTAAACAGCTAGCATCAAATGCTTATTCAAGGAGTGCTTTTTTTGATAGTATTGCAATCATTCCCCTTTGCTTGAACATACTTTGGAAAATTGCCTGGGGTAAATAAATTTTATTTTGGGGTATCATTGTGCTTGCAGTAGAATATCATAGACTTTATTAGGCTTTCCTCAGAGTGGGGTTCTACTTAGTTTTAAATGGAGTATTAGTACATGCAGTGAAGCTTCTCCATATGAATCAGGTGTGAGAGTACATTTGGTTTTTATTACAGTTCCCAGTCATTATAGACTAGGAGGAATAGTTCCCATTTTAGGATTCACAGAAAGTTAATCCATATAAAATTAGAAAACCAATTAAGAGTATGCTATCAGTAGCTGCAATTATTGCTAGGTAATTTTTTTTCTGGCTTTGGTTTCTACTTGATGGGTAGTTGCAGATTGGTTAGATTAATATAAAGGTTGTTTTAATGTAGAAAAACGTAAACGTTTTGCAGTAAATGTTATAGTATCAACTAAGCATCATCAAAATTATTAGTTAAGTTTTGCTTTGGGTCTGAAAAATTCCCCCCTAACCCGCCAGACAGTATCACATATGTTAGTCATTGATTTTTTACAGATGAAAATTGACAACACTGCCATGTTTTTGTATACATTCTATTGCTTTAGCTATTTAATGCTGTTCCAATTTACTCCATATTTATCTATTGACAATGAAAAATATATGAAATAAGCGGGTGACTCCGTTAAAGTTACTGTTACAGTTTCTTGAAATTTGTCTAAGGTATGAACAGCCTAAGTGTTTGAAATTGGCTTTATTAACATCGTGGACTGTGGCGCGTCGCGCACGACTACGAATGCTTGTGACATTGTATGTACGGTATTTCGTCATAACATCTTGTTCCTTTAAAGCCCCCAAAATTTCAGAGTGTAAGAGGACGTCTCGGTAGCTTAATTGGTTAAAGCACTCGGCCGGATATCGAGGGATCCGGGTCAAGGCGAATGATTTTTACTCTCTGAAATGGTTGCATTATATGAAATATAGAGTTATAATGTACCATATACGATATTTTGAGGACCATAAAGGGCATATTTTATTAGCTCTTAGGAGTTTCTCGTGAAATATTTCTTGGCAGCAAATAAAACCACAAACAACTCTTTTTTTTTAATTAGGATTGTAGAAAATTTGTCAATGCAGTTTTTGGTGCCTGTCAATCAGTACAGTAATTCTACTGTAAGTCTTGTCATTTTTATGGCCCCACAAATGATGAATTACTTTCTATTTTTTTTTGTTTTTCATTTTGTTCTTTCCGTGGTTATTTTTGTACATTTGGATAGCAGCAAGGACATATGTAGCTTGGAGTCATTGAAATCTCTTGGAATATATTCACTTATTTCAGGCTCAACTTTGTGGAAGTTCATGTTCATTAAATGAAAAACACAATGCATTTTTCCACTGTTATTTATTTTCATACTAGAATATTCTGATGTAAATATCTCTTAGAATATGTTTTAACCGATAAATTTCTTCTCTACAGGGTCAGGCTTGGACAGCGGAGGACATTCACCGTCAGGTCCAGGATCTCCCCCGGAAATGAAGCCTGAACCTGCTGGACCGGCCAGTCCTGGATTTAATAGAGGACCTAATGGACCAACGTAAGTTTGTGTGACACCTCAGTGTTATAAAGGATAGATGCATTAATGTGGAAATCACCTCAATTATTATTATTCTATGTGCTTAGCAAAAACTGTGCTTACTTTGTATACATCTCGTCTTATTTCTTCAACTGATCCTGCCGGAGAAAGGAGGTTATTTATACAGAGATTTAGAATATAAGTGGTAGAAATTTCATTTTTGACCAAATTTAATTCAAAACCTTCCGGTCTGTGGCTTCACACTTTTAAAGGATAGTCGAAGGATATTCAATTGGCCATTGTATTTGAGTGTGTGTGGTTTTAGGTTTTTTTGCCTGTAACAGAGTTGTTTCATCTTTTCCCATTTTATACTAACAACATGGGAAGTAACTGCAGACAAAATGCATACATTACAGTTAACATAATGGTGTTTTAAGTGATTGATGAATGCAAATGCAATTGTTCTTCTCAATACTATTGCAAACATTTTCCAAAAACTAATCTCAATTCCCGGATTCCATATGAATTTATTGTGGTTTGCTATTGTATAGTTATCGAGCGCAAACCAAGTATGATTGTGCAAAAATGGTTTAGGGTGTATATTAGAGGATAATTTGTTGAATGCTGGAAATTATTTTATAAAAATCAAGTTTTGATGAACTTTTTCGTCAATTTTCTGGAGCAGTTTTTGTTCACCACAGATTGATGGCCAGTTCTCGAACACCATGGACATTTTTTTGTTCACTCTTAAACGAGCGACATTACTGATGCACAACACTCATCACTAAGTCGGTGTAACAGCACAAATTTCCTGATGGATGTCAGAAGCTTTAAAGTTTGTTTATGCTGAAAATCTTATCAAATAACAGATTTTATATTTGATGGCATTTACAATTGTATTGTTCGTTTTGACTTGCTGCAAAGCAGATGACAAACGGCATGGCCTTCCAAACCCTGCAGCTACGAAGGCATTTAGGCCCTAGTGTATTTGTCAATTCAGCAAATATTTGGCTCCCTCCACTACTTTGCTTTCACTACTTTCTGGACTGCCCTCATGTCATGAGTGCAGTTTTTGTTGGAAATAATTGATAGCATTAAGGATGAATGGCTGTTAACAAAGAACAGTCTTAGTCAGTCAACTTGAAAGGCAGTTTGTGTGCGATAAAGAAACTTCCAGAACAGGGAAAGTGTTTGTGTGGTATGTAGCGGGAAAGCTGGAGGTCCTGTCTATAGATCAAGAATTGTTTGTGGCAAATGTGAAAAAGGCCTGCACAAAATGTTTCATCGTATATGTGAAACATTTGATAATTTGAGAAAAAATTGATTTGATTTGAAAAAAGTGAATTTAAAAATTGAGAGTGATTGAAAATTTTTGCTATATCCTATGGTTCTCTTTAAAGTGGTTAACCGGAACAATAATGATATTTGGTATCTATAAATGTCTTTTATGAGCAAACGGATGCAGCAAAAATATGCAGCAAACGAATAGGGGCTTTTGCAAACAAAAAAATGTTATCATGAGTATTATGAGTGTTCTCCTTGTCTTCCTTTGCTTAAACCGCATGCATCTTGTCTTATCTTCAGGCCTGTCCAAAATGTAGGGGGAAGCTCATCAGGAGGTGGTCCGCCTTCTCCCTATCCCCCCAACCACCCCCTGGGTGGTTCCAAACACCTGTGTTCAATTTGTGGTGACCGTGCCAGTGGGAAGCATTATGGTGTATACAGGTAATGTACTCTTCAATAAATATTGTGTGTTTCGTATACAGTGAGTCTGCCTGATTGTAAGCCAGTTTTTGTTGTAATTTGTGATGAAAATATAACTGTCAAATTTGCATCTCAGAAAAAATGAAACTTGTTTTTGAGGGCTCTGCAGTGTAGTACAAAGAATAGCTATTTGTATTGTCTTTCCTTGTAGTTAAAAGAGGTTACAGGTTTTGATTGGATAACTATTGTTGAAATACTCTACCCAATTCACAGGCTGTATTCAAGTAGCAGTAGATCTAGGGTAGGTGACTGACAGCGTAGGTCATTTACGACATTAGGGATGGGTGGAAATGGAGGAAGAGTGGAGAAAAATCCAGTGTTGGTATTGACCTACTTTTGACGAAAAGTATCTAGGGGTCCACAGTTTAATGTCCCATCTGACTGACAGCTTAATCAAAGTGCTCTCCGCAAGGCACCTCAAGAAATGGTTGGAACACCACTGAAAAAAATCTGCTGTCTCCAGGATTCAAACCTGGGCCTTATGAGTGGGCAGCCAGTTTGCTAGCCACTGTACCATCATGAACTCCCGACTGCATTCAAATTGTGTACGTTAGCTAAATATGTTTACTATTCATTCAATGGCATTTCAATGCTGAGCTGAATTCCAGTAATGTAAGTAAAGAGATTCATTCCAATGATTTGTGCATTGGTGCAAACTGCAACTCATCTGTTAAAGAACAGCAAAAACAAAAAAAATGCATGAAATGTTTATGGTTGAACAAGGGGGGGCGATTGAAAGGTGATAACTGAACTGCTGCTGAGAAAGCTGAGCACTCATAACATGACAATTTTTGCATATGACTTGGGGAACCATTGTGCAGATGTGGGATTGAAGTGATATTGGTGGAGAGGATGACATGAAGCAATGGTATCAACTAATTTATTTGTTTAAGAGTGTCATGAGACTTGGTCTGGTATTTGGAATAGTTTTGCTGGCTTACATTCAAGGTGGCGAGGGGAAACTGTGAAGCATCTACTCCGTTTCTTATACATGAGGCCCTTTACTTTCACTTACTGTCAAAAAGAATGTATCTATATTCGATTGTTTCTGGCTCAATTTTGTGGAAGTTCATGTTCATTAAATGAAGAACACAATGTATATTTCCTCTGTTCTTCATTAGATATTTAGATTTATATGAAGAACAGTGGAAAAAAACATTGTGTTCTTCATTTAATGAAGAATGTACTTCTTGAAGAAAAGTGGTTTGTGCTGGCTAGAGTGTTGTGCAGCATTTTTAGTGATAATAGATCAGTTTACAAATAGATCAGCTTACTGTACCTGCATGCCTAAGAGTGAGTGATAACAATAAATGGATGAAAAGATAAACTTATGTTAAAAAAACGGTTAATAGTCCACATATTTTCAGTAAACCTGAATCAATCCTTATGCAAGTCTGATGGATGACATATTTATAGTAGGTTGCTCATGCTTGCCTGCTATACATCAGCATAACATCTAAAATACTTACTTTTATTCAGTAAATGTTGGGCATAGTTAGTTGGTTGGCTTTACTTTGTACCAATTCAATTATTCTAAAATAATTAGAACGGGAAAAAAATTCAATGGGAAAAATTGTTTGGCATTAAAATTCTATTTTGTTGCCTACTGTAATTTGGTATTAATTTTGAGTCTTAATCTACAGCTGTGAAGGTTGCAAAGGATTCTTCAAAAGGACAGTGAGGAAAGACCTGTCTTATGCCTGTCGAGAAGAGAGAAACTGTATAGTGGACAAAAGACAACGCAACCGATGCCAGTACTGTCGTTACCAGAAGTGCCTCGCCATGGGCATGAAGCGAGAGGCAGTGCAGGTGAGCGCTTCACACGACTGGAATGAGCTTGAGAGAGAAGTAATTTACTATTACAGAATAAACTTAATGGGTTGAACTTTCTTGAAAGCAGATTTTGGTAAAAGTGTGTGTTTTGGCCTTGTAGTTACAAAATATAGTTTGCTAAATTACATGGCTGGTTAGCTAATTTTATGAGGCACTTCTTATCTTTCTTTTCAATTTCTTATTTTGTCATTGTTGCAATTTTTAATGTTCTGCTTTCATATCAACTGTCAGTTTTTTACATAAGATTTGTATTCTCTCATTCCCATTTTGAAGATTGGGCACAGTAATTTTACTTTGAAAATACCTAATTGGAGAATCAGGTGCCTAAGTACATTTTTTTTATCTCCATTTCATGGAAGTTTATGTCAAGAAATGCTGCCTTAAAATCTAAAACCTATGGAAATGTCCTTAAGATTATGTTTGTGAAATGTAAGAAAAAGGTTTAAAGTTACTTTAATAGTTTCCAAACATCTAAGAATATCTTTCATGCTAGTAAATGGCATTAACAGCTGGGAATTATCAAGCCTTCATGAAAATCTGGTTCAAAAAGCTATTACAATGCTGTGCCGCCATATCAACAGTTCTGGTTATTTTGTCACCACCTGATCAGTGTGTGCATACAACCAAAGGATTGCTTCTCCAGCTTTTCATTATTCTGTAACCTTAGTGGTTTTCTAGGCTTCTTGTCGATATTCTGGCTATTAAGATCAAATTTAAGAGCTCATACCATGATTTTTATTCTTCTCCTTTCGGATCAGACTCGAGTCTATTTGGCTACTCATGAACCAACTAGGGACAAGGACCTGAGCTTCTAAAATTCTAAAGAGAACCAGTCTCCATTGATCAGTGTTGTTTGTTCTCTTTTAATGCTGTAATTATTTTATGCCATTTTTGTAACAGTTTTACTGCCAGGAGAACTCCAAATAATTGGGTTTGTACGTCAGGAGTTACAAAAGCACATGGAAAGAGCAGGCTATCTAAAAGAAATCTGTTGTGGCTATGCAGCGTGTGGCATATCGATAAACAAGTGAATTATTTGCTTCATGTAGCCCTGATAATTCATTATTTACAATAGTAATCGTGAAATGAACTATTTAAATATGACTTTCATTTATGTCCAGAGGCATTTGCAATTTAACAAAGTACTGCAGTATAGCCATTTTGTGACCCATAAGAAATCACCCGTACTACATGACTGGACTCTGATTTAAGTGGGTCTGGACGAGTGAGGGTTTACTGTATTTACACACACCCATTTCAATCTATTGAAAAAGTGTTTCTCATCCGAAAACTTATGGGGGCCATTTTTTTATTGTTTCAATACACTTATGATAACTCGTTTGACAGTCAATCTCTGTTGCTATCTCCACAATTGAATGACCTTGTAAATGTGTAGGTGTTTGCTTTAGGAGAGGTGTGGTAAGAGGTGGAGGAGTTTATTATTGATTATATTTTGTTTTGTGTGCAGGAGGAGAGGCAGCGAACGAAGGAGAAGGGGGGCGATGGGGAGGTGGAGTCAACGAGTGGTGGTGGGGGTGGTGGTGGAGGCGGAGGCAGCATATCGGGCAACTCTGGTTTTGCATGCGACATGCCCCTCGAGAGAATTCTGGAGGCAGAGAAGAGGGTGGAGTGTAAGATAGAGAACCAGACGGAATTTGAGGTGAGTGCAGTGAATGTGAGTAGTTTTCTTTTTTGCTTCTGAAGACTCTTGCTTTGTTTCTTCTCCCTCACCTTCTTATTGAACTTCCTTCTCACTTGTGTGCAATCAAAAGAAAAAGAAAAAAGAAAGATTTCCAAATAAAGAAAGAGATTATTGCTAGGTGCATCTTTAATTATGTTGATGCAAGTACATTTTTATGTTATACAGCAAAACCCTGTAACAAACATTTGTCAGGCAACCAACAAACAGCTGTTTCAACTTGTGGAGTGGGCCAAGCACATTCCTCACTTTACCTCACTGCCGCTGGAGGACCAAGTGCTGTTACTCAGGGCAGGTAAGAAAAATAATGCAAACTTTTTTATGTGCTTAATTTGCCTTGCCATATTCTTGTGCCTCTGCCCAGTTATCTCTTAATGAATTTCATAGGATTACTTTACTTTTTCTTCTGTATTATGTAGAAGAAAGCAGTTTCAATGCATAAAGGAACATGTATTACATTTCCAGAAATCCAGCTTTCAAAATGACATTTGTAAATTGGAAATTCAGTTATGCTTTTTCCATGGCCATATCTTTTGTTAGGCACATACCCTATTGAACATGGAGCATTTATGACATAACTTTAATCATATGTTTTACAAGGTAGCTTAGAATTCCTGGATGGAGTACTGAAGAACATGCATTGTTATTTGAATGAGATACCCATTTTTGCCACAAAATTTTTCATATTCATAGAGGGAGATGCTATTTTCAAGTGCTAAGTTAAATATCTTGTTTGGGACATGTCATTCTTAAAAATGTAAAAAAACACAATAAAATATGCAATAATTAATTTTGTTTAAATGAAGGGTTATTGATGAATGGCTGTCACATGAAATAATAAAACTATTTCATATTTAGAACATGTACTATCATTACACATCTGAATAATTTCAGACAAGTTACACTAACCTTAAACAAAACTAATTAATCCAGAAAGAGAAAATATTGGAGGGGAACTGGATTCCCTTCAATTTACCTGATGCTGAAGATTTAACTCTGCTTCTTTAAAGTATTAGGTTAGAGGAAGATAAATTCAATATTGTATTGTATGTGGATATGAAAGTTCATTGATAATATAGAAAAGATAGAAATATTTAGCTATATCATTTACATAAATTGCAAGAAACTGCAGGAGATGCTGCAACAGTAACTTTTAACAGAGTCATGCACTAATATGCATTTCAATGCAACAATTTCAGAGTGTAAAAATCATTCGCCTAAACCAGGATTTGAACCCAGATCCCTCGATGTCCGGCCGAGTGCTTTAGCCAGTTAAGCTACCAAGGCATCCTCTGTTTTGCCTTTCAAACGTGATTGTGTTTTATCAATAACTGATTCAGGATTTTTGTTCTGATGTCAACTTTTGCACAACTCAAAAAGAATGATGTTAGAAACAAATCTTTTTCCAGAATTAAGATGTGAAAGGATTGAGAGAGGGGGGTTGTAGTGCTTGCGGCATTTGGGACAGTTTGGGGATTTGATTAGCATTTAATGTAAACTAATATTGCTTTTCCTAAGTAATTTATGATTGCTTATTGAGTATAGCTTAATGCAATCAGGAAATATGAATTTACTTAGAAATTTGCTAATACCATTTACGATATTGACATGTGGTTTGATGCCATAGCAACATCTGTTCACAATGCCTGCCTTTAACCTTTTTTAATCTCTCATTGATAATCTCATATACAGTGTTTTTGGTCTCCAAAGACTTCTTCAAACTTCAAGTAACCCTACAATGACTACCAGTGTTTCTATTTGATTTTTCGGTGATTGATCTCTTTAAAATTCAAAATTAAACAGACTAAATATGGAAATACTTCCCTTTGGTATTATTTTATATTTCTGTAATATGTATCTTAAGAGTATTCATAACAGCAGGTGATTTCATAAACAATTTTCTGCACAATTACTATTTATGGGGCCCAGTAAATTCCATACTGGCTGGTTAATTTCTTTTGAATTAGTACTCTGAACCTAATTCAGATGGAATCTTTAAATCCAATAAGGAAGAAATAGTTTTTAATCATTTAAATTCAGTCTCCAAACAAAATCATATGAGTGTTGAACAAAATTTGAATGCTGGATTTTTGTGATAGTACTGACTACAACATGTAAAGAAAATGAAGTGACCATTAAGAAATGTGTGTTGCAGATGTGCAAGGATATGTATTGATTAATGGTGGCCATTTGATTAGGCTTGATATTCTGTTAGCTGCAGCATACTAGTGACTTTCATATTTATGGAAAATATAGTGTAAATAATGCATTATTGTACTAAAATTACCATAAATAATCAGTTGCAAGTGGGCATAGAAGCTGACCCTAGATTTTTTCTATAGTTCCTCAAAAAACAACAAAATAATTGATAGAGCTTTGACTGTGGCCAATGATAGTGGTAGTTACAACCTCGTGAACTTATCCAAGTGAGGGCACTGTATTATCTAATATTTGTTTTTTTACATAAATGATTAATGTTTTTGAATAGATAATTTCTTATTAATTAATGCATATAGTATGGGACCCTAACGTACAAATGACGTGTGTTCATGAAAATGTCTTCAGTTCAGATTTATAACTCAGATCCATTAATTACATGACGTAACTGTACAATCAAATTTGGATTTTGGCAGGGAGGAGGCGGCTAGTGTCATGCGTGTTTGTGTTACAAATACAGCTTGTAATTAATGTTGAGGAGGTAGATAATCTAATTTCTGTAAATTTTGCCACTTAGCACAGGGTTAATACAGATGTTGCCTAATATAATTTTTTCTATTAAAAGCATATAATTATTTTCAATGGCTTTTATAGCAGTCTAAAAATTATCCTATTAGTATACAATCATGTCTCTGAAAATTAAGTTCATCTCTTTCCTGGAATGTTGCAGAATGTTTATACTCCAATTCTTTTTAAAAATATTGAGTCAAAGCTTAGTGCTGAAATGAAAAAGCCTTTAAAAAGAAATAAGGTCAGCCTACAATTGATACTTATGGTAATATTTGAATTAGAAATATTCTGGAATGTTTGTGATGAGTGTTTGTAAAACTTTGGTGCCCCTAATGTGAGATCTAAAATTTTAGATGATATTGGTATTAAAAATTTGTAATCATCATATAGCTTATCAATATGCTCCAATAATGAAGCAATCAATCAATTACTGTTTATTTTAAATTTCTAAACTTAAAGTTTAGTGCTTGTGGCTTACGTCAGTCACACGGTTAAAAATGAAAAATTCTCATTCCAATTCAGATTTTGTTTGAGATAAGTATGCAGCCTTAAGATGAAACTGCATTTTTACTTAAAAACATGTCTGGACCATGCTTAATTTGGTTATTCCCTTTCCCAGGCTGGAATGAGTTGCTGATAGCTGCATTCTCACATCGGTCCGTTGAGGTTAAAGATGGAATTGTGCTGGCCACGGGACTCACTGTGCACAGAAACTCGGCGCACCAAGCAGGAGTTGGCTCCATTTTCGATCGTGTTCTGACTGAGCTGGTGGCAAAAATGAGGGAAATGCACATGGACAAGACTGAACTGGGCTGCTTGAGAGCGGTCATCCTTTTCAACCCAGGTAAGGCAGCAGTTTGAAGTGACTGGAGAGTGCCCTTCCTTTCCCATTCTAGCAATTTCTATCTGCAATTTTTGTCTCAATCACCCTGAACATTTCCTTAAACAAACTCGGGATTGGTAGAATAGAGATAGCAAGAATAACAAAAAGTATCTTATAGTGATAGACATTGGATTCAATGGTATGCACAGATGGCATTTAGATAAACCTATAATTAATGTTTCTTGTAGCCATGTTTATTCACAATTTCAAATGTACTATTGGAATATTGATTGAAATATTATAATTATTCTCTGAAATATTATAATTGTAGGAACTTAACAGCTAAACATATTTTGGCATAGAATAAAGTAATGCTGCCTCTTGTGTTCCCTTAGTAAGCCACCCACAAGCCAGACTGTGTCCTGATTATGTGGGAGTAAAGGTAAATCTACACCTGATGGTGAAAGCAGATTAATGTATGTGAGTGTCGCAATAAATCACAGTGTTCATCGCCCTTTTGTAGGGGATTGTCCTCTTGGCTCTTTAGTCAGTAAGAATGAAGAAGAAACCTTATTTGATTGTATTTTAAATAAAAGGCATGGCTGTTATTTCTTCAAATATCTTTTTCTGGTCAGGATCTAGACTTGGGCAGAGTATCCATTTATGCATTGTCTCTTGATCCTTGGCCATCAGAACATATGAGTATATTTCAATTTATTTCAATCTTATACATGTATAGTTTAATTTTGCATTAATTAGAAGCTGATGTATGCTGATCATCAAAATAAACTAATCAAGTATAAAATTCTGAAACAACTGAAAACTCTAAATGAATGTTGTCTCAATAAAAAAGAGAGATTCATGAATAAATATATACCAAGATCTTCGTGGTCACTTGGATTAAATGAAACTTGTCACTATGTATTCATTGTGATTATCCAGTGAAGAGATTTTATGAGAATTTACCACCACATGAAATTAATTCAATTCATTGCACTGTATTTATTCCAAGTCATTATTTCAACCTAACATACACAAATCTGTGTCTGTTCCTAAAGTTATTAAATGTTTTAGAAAGGTTGAATCTATTTATTATCATGCATATGGTATCATTTTATGTATTTGCTTGCAGTTGAAAAGAATAATTGTGCATAATTTACAATTATGATACTAATTTGTTTGAATAAGTTCAATTTTTTGGGAATACTATATTTTTATATTGACATTGCACAACTTCCTAAGCAAATGTCTCTATAAATTTTTTTAGAGCAAATGTCTCTATAAATGTTTTTCTGCTGTAAATTTAGTTGAATGAGAGATAATACTTATCTAGAGGTTGCTTATTATCTAATGACACATAATTGGTTTGATGGCATGGAAGTGGATACTTTCAGCTCAAACATTGCAGTACTATGTTCTACCTTTTTATTGTATAACTGTTCATTTACTACTTATTCTATCAATTCCTTTCATTACTATCCCTTCTCTACTCTTATTTCCTGCCTTCTCAAAATCAGCAAATTGAGAGTTAGCTATTGCACTTGAATGCCATTTTTTCATGCTATCCTCTCTTTTCATATCACTGGAATTCCACATCTGAATATCTTACACTAAGAATTGGCTATCCATATTAAATGTAACATAAAAAATTGCATAACAGTGCTCTGCTCATTCAAAAGCAGTGTGCACTCTTTAATCACTCCTCATATAATTACCTACAAGCATTGGATGTGGTGTCTTTCTGTTCTTTATCTGATGGGTTAGATTTATGAGTGGACTATGGAGTTAAATCTTTGGAGGGCTATATTTACATTTACAGCATTTAAACAGTTGAACATTGAAAATATGAAATGATTAGGAGAAATCTGTTTAGTTAAAAAAAATGAAATTTAAATATAATCTGAGAAATAGATAGAAAAATGTGAAAATTAGTGACATAAATAAAATCAGTAGAAACTTATTTTTAAAGGTAATGAAAAACAATAAAGACCTCTATATTCTTCTTCATAATTTTATCGTATTGGAAAAATATTTTCTATTGCACAAATTTAAGCCGATGGAAAATTTTTTACTTACAATAAATATCAATCTGTTTATATTCAGCAATCTGCTCTATTCTACATAATCCAAAGTATTCTGAATTCTCTCATTCAACTAAATGTGTAGTCTCAAATGAATGAAAATTGTCACGGTTAAGCTTTGTTTGGGAAGAGTTGGTGTTGTGGCTAATGAATTGACTTATCCCTGCTTACATGCTCCATGTGGGGAGCCCTTCTCTTCAAGTGGGGTTTGCCATCTGTAGGATGGGACATTCAATTTTTTGAACCCTTATGGCTATATTTTTGGGTACCAGATGTTCCTGGGAAACCACAGGTAGTAGAAGGCCAGGATCTAGCCTCCCTACCTTTATGTGTGAATTTCAAATGCTCCATAGGGTTTAATATAAGGTGAGCAATATAGGGTGAGGTGACCTTTACTTATCAAGGCAATACCATGGGTTTGAGTTCTGTTGTTTGCTTTCCTTGATACAGAAACATCTCCATGTAATGAAGTTACTGGGGCCGAAAATTGGGGTATTTGGTCTACAAAGACCCATTGTATGGGAGTTATTTATTGGATGCTGTGTAATCCCAGGCTCAACATCCAATCACAAATAAATTGATCATACTTGGGTGACAAGTGGCACAACCAATTAATTGAATAAGTATGCAATTGTCCGTGAAAAAATATTTTCATGAGGCATTCTTAATGATAAAGTCTCCTCAGTTTTCATTTCCACTGGTTCTCAGCAGTAGAACCAGACCTGGAATTGAAATGAAAAACATCAGTTCTGGAACCAATTTTAAACTAAGTTGGGTTGTTTTCACTCATGAAAACATCATATAAGATCATAATATCTACTGCAGATAACAAAATATGCCATTAAGCATTTTAAGGTCAAAGTGTAATATGTTGTTGCTTTATACATAGGGTAGATTCTTGATTAACTGAGAGGTCCCTAAAGAATCTTATCCTACAAAACTAGGCTATAATTTGAAATCAGAGGTGGTGACCCCTGAAAATGATTCACAAAAACCTATTGTGCATTCTTTTCTTCTAACCTTTGTGTGATTTACACATACGAATTTAGTGGTCCATTGGATTAGGTAAATTAGGGAAACTTGATTGTAAAAATGGTGGTACAAACCCTTGTAAAAGTGGAATCACAATACCTGGCCACCTTATGGTAATTAAAATTACAAAAACTCCTAAGATATTACTTTTCCATTCATTCCTTATCTCATCCATTCCTATCATTTTCTCCTCCTATGTTTGTATTATAGAGTTTTAAGTAGCTAAAGACTGAGGTACAAATTAAACCTGAATAATTAGCAAATTGTTATGTTAGGAAGTCTTTACAAAGAAAGAGATATGAAGCTTGAAATATGCAAGTCACACTGAAAGAAGCAGCATAAAATATGGCGAGATCAACGGTATATGAAGTGATACCAAGACCTTGTATTTAAAAAAAATTCTCTATTGATAATGATGAAATAGACCGAAATACTAATTTTTGGTAATCTTCAGAAAACTCAGACATTTCAGTCCGACCACAGCCGCATCATGTTTCATGGGTTGGGATAAAAATTCTGTGCATCATCTGCCCTTTTCATTGATTGATTTTGTCAGTAGACATCAGCAAGCTATAATCGATGCTCAATGCCAGATGTAATTGTAACACAAGTTCTAGCCTTTATGTAACCTATAATTTAGATGAAAGCGTAAGTCCATTGGTGAGAGAAAAAAATGAATTTAAAATGTTTGTAAGCCAATAGTACGTTATGCTTGTAATCTAAAAAATAATGGACCTTTTAATTAAGACTGAACTACATTGGAATTCCTGACAATTGACTTAAGTGAAACATATGCAAGGTTACATAGCAGGTTCTACTGTATCCTGATATCTTGGACTAACTTCTCGGAGAAATCAAAAATCCAGTTTGTATGAGCACTTTTACCTCACCATTGCCTCAAACCCAGTTGCATCTGCAAATGAGGAAATTTGTTTTTTCTTTCCTTCACCTCTCTTATCTTCACACTAATTTTTCTGGGCTACTTCACATCAATGTTGAAAGATAGTATCTATTGAGTCACAACTTTCTCATTAGAGTTCAAATGTTCCCTGAATATGTGTTTGAGTTTTCTATTAGTTTTTTTCATTCGTCTGCCTCCACTTATTCATTTTCTTCTTCACCTGGGGACTATCTAATTGAAATACTGCATTTTGAAGCAGTTAGCAACTGTTCAGATGTCATCATATCCCATGGTCATGTGTGGTGCGAGTTTCAGTTCTGCCTTTCTTCAATGACATGTTTGCCCTATGCTCTTAACATTTTTCTGTATTCCACCTTTAACTGAGCAAATATTATGCTGAGAAAAAACTTGCTGATTCACTTTACCTGGAGGAAAATCTCTTTAATATTCTCTTGAAATTTTTGTCTTAGAGGAAAAGGACCCATAACATTTTTCTGCCTTGCACACTTTTATCGGCAGTGATTTGATAGAGGTGCTGTTTAATCTGCATTGTTGATGTTTCTTGGTGCATAGTCCTTAATAAGAACATCTGAATGTTCTTTCCACGCAATTACAGAATTTTTGTTAACACTTCAATTTCTTAACGTGCTCTCTTGTATGTTATATCACCTGTCTGCTTAAAACAATGATTCATTGCTTTAAAATTATCTGTTTGCAGTGTAAGGGCAATGTGAGTTGCTTTTTCCTGCCAGGTTAGTCTACTTACATTGTCTGCCCTTGGTCTGCCCTACTGCATCTGTTGAAGCAGCTGCAGTAGTGGTCTCTAGTTCTTCATTTGGAGCCTTATTCTTGGTTTCCCACTCTTGCTCCGTTTCCAGTATTGCATATTTTTGGTGCATTATACTGCTCCAAGACAATGGAACTAAACTAAGGCAGTATGCCATCACTATTCTTCTCACATTCACATAAACATCAAATATCAAATTTGTGAATAATTCCATTTCTTTTCACCTAAAAGTGAACTTGCTGAATAAAGCTTCTGCAAATGAAGTGTAGATACAAGTTGAGTGGTCCTCACAGAGCAATAACTCATGTGTGCATAAGTATTGAAGTAGATTAATCATTTGAAGGAAGTCACATTACGGATTTGATGATTGAAATAAAGTGTGTTGCTGTGTAAAATATGTTAAGATTAATAGTTGATCCACAGCTCTAGTTTATTGAACGAAATTATTGACTTTGTTATTCCACTCACTTAGGGATTATGAAATTACAATCAATAATTTCATTTCAGTATGATATGTAAATTCCATAAAGTTATGCTGGAGACAAAAACTTCTATTTTGTAGTGTATTATGTCTGAATTCAAACGATGCGTCTAGAATGCTGGCAAGGTATACTACATCATTGTGAGCATCTATGCTGCCGCATAACCATTCCAGTAGCATAAAAAATTAGCATTCGGTGCCAGCCAAAAGTTTTTTCTTTAAATAGAATATTCTAGCCTTTTTATCAATTTCAATTGATCCTAGGTGTATATTTACAATGAACATATTACTACAATTTAATTATAATGCCAGGGGGGTGTTGTTCTCCCGTCTATTGAAGATGTGGGACTTTAAATGGGGGGTGATTTTTCTTTGATTTTGAAAAAAGTCTCAAAATTTCAAAGATATACTTCAGATTTTTCATCCATTGATTTCATTATGATGACATTAATATATTCATAACATTGTTGTAGTTTATGTGAAATATGTGATAACTTGCATTATATACGCCATGTAAAAATATTCTAATTAACATGTATCTCATTTCAAAAGTGTCTTAGGGAGCAGAATTTTTTCCCTGCATTGTGGGTAATTTGCAAAATTGAGAACCATCAAATATAGTAACTCGGTAAATTTCATATATTTTTTGTTTGAGTTCGGAGGAAATCACCTTAATAAAAGTAAATATTAAATAGGAGAACATACAATTAGGCTACCTCTGTAAATGCATGGTACAACACAGTATACAATGTGTCGATAATGCTGAAGGTTCAAATAGTTGAATATTTTGATTTAGCCATTCAACATCCAAGGGTAAACCATAAACACAGTAATCAACCCGAAGGTCGGTTTAGTAGGTGATGGTAGAGCTCACCCATGTACCAAGCCCGACGGCGTGTGAATATTCACACATCAGGGTAGGGGGGCCAGTTCCTTTCCCTGTGCCGGTTATGGTTTCCCAGGAAGATCTGGTACCCGAAAAATCAACTAGCTTGGGTGGAGCTGCAGGTGCCCAAAGTGCCTTGCCCGGGAATCGAACCCGGGACCCTCTGGTCAGCAGTCCAACGCTCTACCCGCTAGACCACCGCGACCCACTCATCCAAGGGTATATCAGATAATTTAACACAATCATTAGTTATTGAATAAACACAACACTCCTGTCAGTATTTGAATGTGTAGCCTTGGGGTTGTAGTTTTTTTCACAGAGTGCTCCTTGTACATTTTAAAATCCTTAGAGATGCAATTGTGTGCAGGATAAACAAATACCAAGGTTCGGTTCTAATGGTTGATCCATCTAACAGAAATGCAAATCGCGAAGTTCTGCTTTGAATAGCTCAGTTCTGAAACTTGCTCATCAATGCATTCAGCTTAGTTTTTTTTCGCCATTGGTCAGAAACCACATGCACACATTATGCCAGCACATTCAACACCGTTGCAAACATTTTCCTTGCTGTATTTTTTTGTGATAGATAACCTTCCTACTCACAGAATTCCTCACCCTTTTTAAAATATTTAATGTAACAACTTTTAGAACCTTTTTCTAAGATTCTTTAATGCACTGCAGAATAAATATATGATAAGACCTGTAAAATTGACCTATGTACATGTAACCTTCAGCAACAAGTTTCATGGTATTGTTTTTAAAGTCTCCCAAAGTTTCAGGAATATGATAGTGGAAGTATCTGTGCCTCTGCAGAAAGGCATTGCATTGTGAGAAATGGAGAAGACAAGGAGAAAAGATGTATGTCCATTTTGGGTAACGATAGGGAAGTTAAGTAATAAGCAGCTTTCCAGTTTTTCCTCAAGTAGTAATAAAGGTAGTGTCAAAACTAGATCAACATAAAGAAGTATGTTCTAGGAAGAACAAAGAGGGTACATGGTTTATATAAATAGTATCGGGAAAAGTTTTGGCTGATACTTTTTATACAAACCGTGTAAAAGTAGTTCATAAATAAGCCAAGCATTTACCAGCTAAAGATTCAGTGTTTTATGCAGTGAAAATTGAAAACTATCAATTTATATTGTTGAGCTAAAAGAATATATGTTGCATACAATTCAGTTTTATCCACAGTGGATTTTGATTATCTATGGAATGTAAGAACGAGTGAACTTCCGGACTATATGATATCATCTTTTTATTTAGTTTTCATAAAAAACCAGCACATTCATCTATTGTAGAAAATTGACTTCATTCTGGTATGTCTCTTTCATGCTCAAATGAACAAGTCTTAAAACATTTTGTGGCATGTTCTTCAGGATTGCTCTGTAGTATGCCCTGGTTGATGATTCATTAACCTGTCCAAAGGAAAAAGATTTTAGCCAAGAAATACGATTATAGCTCTTTTAGCATCATTTTAGCAAGTTGTGCAACATAAAACATTATTTAATTAAAGTTAATTCTCAGGGGAAAGTTCAGGGATTTCATAACACACATATCTAGATTTCCAGGGTCATGTAGGTTGATTTTGATGATGATGATGATGCAATGAAGGGTTTGAAAAAATATTCAAACATGATTAAATCATGTTAAATAACTTATTAAATTAATTACAAAAGAATTATTCTTTGCATTAAGCAGCAAACCTCTTTCTTATTGGCCAGGTTAATAAATCATTTATTGTTACACATATCTTATCTAGAATAGCAGTATTTATTAGATTTCACTGGAAGCTTTATGTGCATTTGAATTCATCCTTGGTGTTCAACATGAAAAATCGTTAAAATGTAAATACATTAAATAGCATAAAATCACTAACAAATACAGACAGGTGCATTTTCATTATGTAATCTAACTTGGTGAAATAAACCAGCTATGTTTTTCAGAATTATTTGGTTGTTCATTTGTGAATGGTATATTGGAAAAAATGCCCTCAAGCAAATAGTAATTAAATCACCAAATTAGAGTAAATGATTAAAGATAGGAAATTAATGCTTTTGTTTGTAGGAATAAATTTACAGAGTGCAATAGACCCTGCAAATAAGCTGTTTTCAAATATTAGCATACCGATGGTTAAAGGTTTTCAAATATTGGCATACCAACCTCCTCAGATCATGAATACAGGGTTGGTCCGGAAAATAAGTGTACTGAGCTCAGGAAAAAAAATGTATTACACTTTTACATATCTTAAGCTAATATTCCTCAAAATAGGACCCTTGTGAGTCGATACACTTGTTCCAGCGGTGTTCCCATTCCTGGAACGCTCCCGCAAAGGCATCATCGGGAACCTCTCGAAGACACGTCGTCACGGCCTCTTTGACGGCGTCCAAAGTCCCGTATTGCATTCCTTTCAAACTCTTTATCTTCGGGAACAGAAACGTTCTCTAAAAAATGTGGATCATTTTTGCAGTGATCCGCAAGTTGTGTCGCGATTTCCAAACGATTGAGTCTTTGATCATCACTGAGCACTTTCGGCACCAACTTTGCACAAATTTTTTGCATCTGTAATTGTTCCCTAATAATCTCGTGCACTATTGTTTTTGACACATTACACTGCTCTGCTATCATCCGAACACTAAGACGACGATCAGAGTTCAGTACATCGCAAACTTTTCGCACATTTTCGTCGGTGAGTGTCGTTGATGGGCGTCCAGGCCGTGGTTTGTCGTCGACCTCTTCTCTGCCCTCCACGAACATCTTGTGCCACCGAAAGATCATGTTTCTGGACATGGCTGACTCCCCGTAAGCCTGGTTAATGATACCGACAGTTTTGGTAGACGATTTCCCAAGCTTTACCGCAAATTTGATGGAATAACGCTGCTCCAAAAACTTCGGCATCGCGTTCCGTGACGTGGGTCGAGCGTGGAAGTTCGCGTTAACAGAGCTCCTCACTACACCACAGCTCAGAGCTGACTGCCTTTTTCAGCGTCGCTTGCCAACATACCCTGTATAACTGGGCATTATATTGCCTTATATTCTTATAAATCTCATTTCACCCTCTTGAAGGACAGGATTATTAGAATATGTAGCTGACAAAATATTCAGCGATGAAATAAGTATACCCAAATGATTAGAATATATTAATGTCATCATCATAATGGATATTTTATTCATAAATATGTTTAATTTATTAAATTGAAACAGTTCCATTACTGATGAATATACTTATTAGATATAGGTAAAGGAGCTTTTGCAATAGGTGGGGGTTAATGACAGGCACCTTAAGTAAAGGTGTTTCAAAAATTGAATGGTTAAAGCTTTAATTTGGAGTGTAATTTAGTGTGTTTTTGATATTTAGTCGCTGAGACCAGAGGGTAAGCCTAGGTTGGAAGCTTTTGAAATGTGAATTTGGAGAAAATTTAGAGGATGTGGAGAAAATTTGATAAAATAAGAAAAACAAAAATGAAGCTTTAGGCATGGCAGATGGAGGGAGACAACAGTCATTGGAAATTTGGGTAAGGCAGGACGATTGGATAATAATAATATTTCAGCCCATAGGTAACCTCGTATGGAGTAGTCAAAATGGAAACTAAACATAAAAAGTACACTTTTAAGTAACAGTATAGTAACCGTGCGCAACACATCAATGGTGAAGACAAATATCAAATTTATAACATAATTGCATACTCCATGTATTCATTAATATTCTAAAACTTCTGCCTTGTAAAAATATTTTAATGCAATTTAGCTTTTTATATTTTCCAGCCACTTCATTAGTGATGGTACAGATAGTTTATTGTAGAAGAATCCTGGGTCTGTAATGCCATGTTGGCATTTTGAGGGTTTGTGGCTGCTTTTGATGAATAATTTTATTTGATTTTGTGTTGTAGCTGTGATAGTTTGAATTTTTTCAAAATCATTACCGTTTCTGTTTATGAAAATCAAATTTTTCATTAGTTGTATTTATGGCACTGGCAAATTGTTGAATTCTGCATAAATTGGTTAGCGGAGGTCTTAATGGGTCCTGCTTCAATATTTTTATAATTATTTTCTGAACCGGAGAATTTCTTTTTTAATAGTTCTCCTTCAATTATTTTTGTTCAACTTTTTTAATTAAGTGTTTAACCTCGGATGTTTTAAGTGAGATGGGATTTGTCCTTCGGCAAAAGATTGGTAGCTAATATCCAAGGGTGCATTCTGATTTACATGTTAAGTGCTTTGAAGCAGTTCAAGCATCAGTTTGTTTTGAAATTCTTCATTGCTTTGAAGCAGTTAATGTGTTTTTATGTGTCTGCAGGACTTGATACGATATTTTGAGTGATTGTCTAAAATATGCAGTGAGATCATTATTTTGGTTTCCAGCCTTGTGGAAAGAAAAGTTACAGACAATATGAATTATGTTTAATACAACTAATCAAATATTACGAGGGAATTTGTGTCAAACCATATTATTTTAGAGCAAATGAAAGTGGAAGGAAAGGAACTGCCTGATTCCAAGTAAGAACGTGACGCAATTTGAAATGAATATAATAACTTAATTGCACTCTCACCTATATTCCACATTGTATATCACCTCTGGTTACAAAATAAGTGAAACTCAAACTTTTGCTATAATGTCTATCATATATTTCCACAGATAAACGCTTGGAATAGTTAAAGAATAATGCAACTCGAACACATTTGTGTTTTCCTAGAATAATTATCTGTATTCTTTTACTTTAATTCAAAAATCTTCAATTTGGTGGTGGACACCTTGACATTGCATGGTGTGTTTCTGACCACTCTGGGTTTGAATCCTGGTAATGGCTGGAATTTTCAGTGGTATCTCGAACCCTACATGGAGTGCTTTGTGGAGAGCACTTCAAGTGAGTACGCCATCTGTTGGATGGAATTTTTAATTGTGGACCCTTTGGTGCCTTTCATTAAGAGTAGGCTTATGCCGACACCAGGTATCTCTCCACCGTCCCTTCATTCCCTGATTATTCTGCCCCTACCAAATCACCCAGCTATCCCTTCTGACGTAATTGACATTGGCTGTCAGTTGCCTCCTCTAATAACCACTACCACTACAGCTACTGTGTTTCCGAAACTTTGGGACCCTTAAACATAATACCTATGCCAAGAAATGTGTTTCTAACGGTTTCCTGGGAAGTATGCTCATTTCATTTTACATTACTTCTTTGTATGAGTCTTAAATTCCCATAACTATTAATGTGGTGCCTATGTACTTCTATCAGAGGTTCACCAATAAATACTATCCCCATGGTGATATATCTGAAAGCGAATTGTTATTATTTCTAGGTAAAGTCTACACTGTAACTGATTAAAACCTAACTAAGGCCTATAACTGATTAAACAAATTTTGACATTATTTTTGGTTGACAGTTTACTGCTGAATGCAATGAAACTATGTGAAACGGAATGTGTGCCATTGTCATGAATAATTGCTGACTAAGATCATATGATGTAATAGTCTCAGGAGGAATGGATGAAATATAACAAAATGGACAGTAGGGTGATTTATATTGAATCACAGCTCATAAGGCTAATATTTATTGTTTCTGTAATGCTGAAAATTCCAAATGAAAGGAGAATTCTATGAATAAAAAAAGAAAACAAAATTAGCCATTATATCACATTGAAAATTTTAGTGGATAAGGTGGGACTCCTGGAATTAGGCAAAATTCAGTGTACTGAGAATAAGCTATAATGGAAGACAAAATTACAAAATTTTTAATGTAATTGGATGGTATCAAAATGGGATATTTCTACCTAGACCATGGCTGGCCAAAAGAAATCTTCTATTTTAGACCTTGTTTGTTTGGGAAAAATGGCGTTCCCAGTGATGTCATCTCAGGCTGGATCCTCATATACAGGTAGATACCATTAGATATATATCTTCTGCATTCTGATAAAAATACTAAACCAAGTGAAAGTAGAAATTTAAAATTAGTCCTAATCAGCCGGAATGGGATGCTATGAATTCTAAGAAAGGAGTGTATGGTTTCAGGTTTCATCTTGTGGAAGTGTGTCGTATCTATGTTAAAAGATTTTGTACTTTTCCCCGGACTTTATTTTAAGACACAATAGGTTTCACTGACTAGTGACATCAAAATCTTTTAATATGGATATCTAAGAAAGAAATTAAATACTTCTCAGGTGAATCGGTTACTTTTGAATATTACGTTAGTTTTAAGTCCCTAAAACTTACATGAAATCAATGGCAATTTCAAGCAATTCATTGCATATAAGACAAAAGAGTAAGAAATCAGGTATTTTCAACCCATAGAGTGTAACTTACGAAGATTTCATGTTTCTTAACAAAAAACTGTTAAGAGATACTCATTAAGAGGACATATTTAGGGGATACTGATGGTTTTTATAGATAGAGGGATTTATTCTGCAGGTCTGCAATTCGGTGAAATTGAGACCAAATGGTCCCTTCTTCCATGTAACCCATCGTTTTATACATACTATATTAGATGAAAAATGTATAATTACATGCAAACATACACATAAATACATATAAACAGACAGAAATACATAATACACAGATTTGCACTTAAAAAAATATATGTATATACATCCATGTATGCATACATATATAAATTAAGTATACACCTCAACATACTCAAAGTAAATAACAGTGAAGAAAGAGGACAATCAAATAAGGAAAGTCTCAGCAAAGAATAAGGTTTATGGAAAAAACTAGGGAGAGCATGGTATTCCTCACCTAGTAAAAACTGACACAGGGAAACACCCACGAAGAGAAGGGGGATGTGAAAAACCTGCAAAAACCCTGTTAATTAGAGGGAAGATGCATATACATTGTAACAATTGTTTTTCACATAGTATACATATTATGATGACACTAAAATTGAAATGAAGGAATTAATTACATTAACAACACATGAAGAGTAATGAGAAACATAACATTACCTAAAAATAATGATGCAAAATCCTACTGCTTGAGATGACAAAAGAAAATCTACAAAAGGTGACCAGTATAGCAGCTGAGTGAAAGGAGGGAAGATATACTGGTTAAGTTTTGTACATGAGGCAAATGAACTTGCGAAGTACTCTCTTAAATGTTGTTGTGGATGGAGAATTTTTTATGTCATCTGGTAGAGAGTTTCACGGATGGTATGCTGTAACATGAAAAGATTTGTGGTAGATCTCCATGCTATGGTGTGGGACAAGAAGTTTATTGTGACTCCTAGTATTTCTGTTGTTGATTGAGCTGATGGGGAGGAAATTTTTGTATAAATATGTGGGTGTGTGGTTTGAAATTATCCAGTAGAAAATTGAAAGAATATGTAAATTTCAGCAACCTTCTAGGTTTATTCAGGATATTCTTTAAAGGTTTTGGTATCTTATGTGTTAGAACCAAATTGTTACTGTGGAATATATCGCATTGTAAATGGTGGCAATTACTCAACTACTTTTCAGCTTGTGAATAAGCTAGAAAACCAAGATTTTATGGCCTATGTGAACTAAATGGAAAAACTTATGGATTTAATTATTGTCAATGGCATTCTGCCATTTACGGTAGATTTTGGTTGGATATTGACTAGACATTGATACACTTCTTTGTCTCTTATAATGAAATGCATCCTGACCCCCAACTGTACAATGAAATCTTTAATTTTGCATACTTCCTTGCTCCTTTCATTGTGTCCCAAACATGCTTATCCTTTTTGTACTCTTTCCTCACTTGCCTAATGTTTTCTCCTCTATAACTATCTTTAACTTCCCATCAACAATTGAAATGCTTTGCATCCACCTTTCCTCCCTTCTTTGTTTTAGCCTTTTCCATCCTTAATGCAACATTTAAAAAGCCTTTGATCTACACCTTTCATCTTGTTCCAACAACTATGCTCCGTATTGTTTTAAAGAGCCTTTTCTTAACATCTTAACTCAACTCCCTGTCATCAATCCCTACTCATTTGGAAAGCTTTGCCAAATGCAATTATTCTCCTTATCTCCCTACTACTTTTACAATTTTGGTCCAAAGCATTTCCAAGGTACATTAACTGTTCCACCTGCTCAAGTTTATTAACTCCTATTCTGATATTTAACTTAGTTTTTCTCTCTCTCAGAAACTGCGTAACCTTTGCTTTGTCTACATTGAATCTCATTCCATACTTATTGCACTGACTTTCTAATGCACTCAGCAATGCTTCTAACCCCTTGCTGACCAGCTAACTAAAGCTTAATCATCTGCCAATGTAACTGACACTGAGTTTCTCACCAACTTCTTTCCTATCTTCAATTTTCCCATGCCTCTTTTAACATCTCCTCCACATGTGTTGAAAAGCAAAGGGGATAATGCACACCCCTTCCTTAACCCTGGCAATGGCTATCCCAACTTTCCTGCTGGCCATGCCTGAGCGATCTGAAATCTGTGCATGTTGCAGATAAGTCACCTATCCTTCTAACCTGCTCCTATTTTCTGCAACACAATCATTGACTCCATCCCAATTGATCTTATAAAATGCCCTCTCAAAATCCACATAACAAACAAATTCATCTGGATTGATTTCTATGTTCCTCTCTATTAGTGACCTCACTACTACTTTGGCATCATGCTAACTCTCCTCTTATCAAGCCCAAACTAATCATCCCCTTAGTAACCATTTTTCCATCTTCCCATCCTCTTATTAATAAACCTAAACCACTCTAGCTGCATTCTGTAGCCCTCACATGCAAGTCTTACTTTTCCCTTTTTTGGGATGGCTCCTAATATTGCCCCTACACAATCATTCACTCAACCCCTCCCATGAATGCTTTAAGTTAGCCCATGAAAACTCTTCCTTCCAGGTTTTTTTTAAACCCTTGGTATGTAGTTTCACCTGGAATGCAAATACCCTTATGGCCTTATTTGATTTCAATTCCCTTAATTCCCTTTGTTCTCTTGCATAAGAGTATGGCTGGGCCTGAAATATCCTAATCTACATCATATTCTCTTGCTGTCAAAACTTGTGAGCCTTATATCATTGCCATGTACTCTTAAATCATTGCCTCTATGTACTCTTTCCATCTCTCTTGAATCTTTCCTGGTTCAAATACTAACTGTCCTACCGTATCTTTGATAGGTTGTGTGGATTATCCAGTTTTTCATTTTGACAATGCTTTTGAGTTCCTGTGCACTACCTTTCCTTTTAAAGCTTTACATTTCCTCGTACAGTTTTCACCATGCTTCTTTTGCCCAATTAGAGTCCTGTCACAGTGTATTATTTATATCATTGTACTTTCCTTTTCCTAGTTTATGATTATGTTTTTTGATGTCTTTCTAGTCATCCCATCTGTAATCTGTAGTTACCTTCTCCTTTTTCTATTAATTGTTCCTATAGTTCTTTTATGGCTTTTGATACCCTTTTAAAATTCAAAGAAATTGCAGGAGATGCCACAACAATAACAGTCATTTGCTAATATGCATTTCAATGTAACAATTTCAGAGTGTAAAAATCATTCAACTTGACTGAGGCAAATGATTTTTACACTCTGAAATTGTTGCATTGACCCCTTTAAAATGTCTTGGATCTGAAGTACCCATCTCTCTCTGACCTCACTTTTATTCTACTTTCATGTGGTACTACTTCCTTTTTGTTCTAGTTAAAGCTTCTAGGCTCTATTTCCTCAACCGTCTTTTCTATTTTATCCTGTTGGATCCTAAGTCCCTATTCTAACTGCATTGTCATCTTTCGTGCTGCTCGCATCAATTTTGACTTGCAACAATATTTTAAGACTGTTCCTACCTTCAAATACAGCAGCCCTAACCAAGCCATGCTTGAATGGCATCAAGAATTCTTGATGTGATTCGTGATGGTGCACACTTAAAGCCAGACTATATTTTCACAAACCCACTTGAAAGTCTTGCTTGTGATTTAGAGCACAACCCAAAAGTGATTTTAAAATTGGTTTGCCACTATGGATCTAGGAGATAGTTTTAGAGGCAATGTGATGCTGAAGATGATTACACAAAGAATGGGGAGGTGGATGCTGGAAAGGTGAGGTAAAAAGTGGGAAATAATAGGTATTTTGACTGAAATTAAGATAGATGGAAAGTATGTTGAGCTAAAGAATGTTTTATTGTAAGGATTTGTTTTTATAGGGTTTAATAATATTTTGTTTCGTGGTAGTTTGAGCGTAAGAGCACTGTGGTATGTAGTGCTAGGTTGTCCCAAAATTTACCCTAACCTAATAGCAGACATGCCAACTCTCCCGATTTAAGCGGGAGACTCCCGATTTTTCCTTCTTACGTTCTTGATGAACTGTTCAAATTGTGTACTTAGCTTAACATGTTAATAAAGTGTGACATTCATTAAAAATTGGCAAAATGTCATAAAGGGATTAAGGTGCCATGCAAATATTGTGGTAATTAAAAGTGATTACTTCGTGATACACTTCTAAAAATCTCCCGATTTTTCATTTTTGAAAGTTGGCATGTCCTCCCGATTTTTCATTTTTGAAAGTTGGCATGTCTGTAATAGGCTATTACCAATAATAATGATAAAGAGATAAAGTTGTAGTTGTGGGTTTTTCAGTTTTGTGTACTTGCAGTATTCTCTTCTAAATCTTTCAGAGGATAATATTTTGAAATATCTATTGAAATTAATAATTTTGAAGTAGCTAATCTATTGTCTGTGCATATATATATAGCAACAATATCTGCAGTGAATAAACGAAATGCATGGCTTTTTTATGTAAAAACAAGTGTGGTAAGATTGATGATTTTAAATTCACATAAGAAAACAAATTCAAAAACTGTTGATCATGAAAATAGGTCATTGAGCAATTACAATGATCACGTAATGTGTGCCTGTTTTTTACACTGTGGCCTTGAAATGTTTCTAGATGTTCGGGGGTTGAAGAGCAAGAGGCAAGTTGAATCTCTGCGAGAGAAGGTATACTCAGCACTGGAGGAGCATGCAAGGAGCACACATCCTGATGAGCCAGGGCGCTTTGCCAAGCTGCTCCTGCGCTTGCCCTCCCTCCGCTCCATTGGACTCAAGTGCTTGGAGCACCTCTTCTTCTTTCGGCTCATTGGTGATGTGCCCATTGACACTTTCCTCGTCGAGATGCTTGAATCATCTCCACCGGACCCCTAATAACTGTCTAGTTTTAATTCTGCCCCTCATGTGGGGCTGCCGTGGCGATTCCTGATGACAGTTGAGAGACCCGTGCCCTCGTCTCGGCACCCACAGCCCTCCCCTGGCGTGTGTGTTTGCATGTGTACATGTGGGAGTGGATTGCAGCTCAACAACCTTTCCGTCCCCTCCTGTCTGGACTTGGAGGATTTTGCTCCAAAGGGGTCCCACGCTGTCCGTGTCCTGCAGTATTGACCATGGTCCTTGACATCCATGAGCGTTGATTTTCCATTTCTTTTGGATCTCTTTGGTAAGGTCAGTGATGTATGCCGCTGAAAGGTGCCACAGTATTTGTAAGGCAGAGGGGGATAGGGATCAATATCCCTTGTGTGCTGCTTTATGTTCTAACACTCTTGTCATCGATTGTGTTGTTTTTGTTTCCATGTTGCAAGCACCAGGAAACTGGCGACTATCAAGAGGTGGAACGTGCTGCATATTGTTTTAATTTTTGCCAAGGTATTATCATTTGTAACTTTGTTGTGTCTCTTCTTGACAGTGGAGTTATTCAAATCCATTCCATGTTTTGATATCAATCCCATGTGAATTTCTTTTCTCATTTTAAGACTTAAGGGGATGTGCATCTCCGTGTGACGCTAGGACACTCTCCATCTCAAGGGCTGCAAATTGCTCAAACCATTCCAGTGGTTTTGCGAAGCATCGCAGCAATCAAAATTTTTGGGTTGTACATTGATGAAGAAATTCAAAGCCTATGGTAAAGATGATTATGAAGGAATAAGAATAGCGAGAAGAAGTCTTAGTATAATATATACATATTTACAGGTAGAAGTGCATTATTTTGCTCGAGAAATGCACTCACATGTATTGCGTATATTGTTATGTGCGAGAGTATACTCCTTTTTTACCCATGTTAGTAAGGCCTAATGGTAAGGTGAAAGTAATGACTTAGAAGGATACAGTCTTTTATTTTGATTTTATATGAATTGCAAATATTTTACCACCCCTGTGTGCACATACATTGTAGGAAGAAGGTTGAAGTTCTTTAATGTCAAGTCAAAATGTTGGGCATCATTATATGATCTTACCTTTGTTTTAATCTCCTTACTTAGGTTTTGATTAAAGGAAATCAAAAGGAAATCAATTATGCATTAGCTGTTTACAATGAATTTAGATAGGTGACGTTATTCTTTTTTTTATGGTGGGAAATCTAGTGAATGAATGTATCAACTTAAATTTGATCAACAGTCATATTCAAATTTTTATAGCAATTTTCAAACCGCATGTTTCATTTACTTGAAAGAAGTTGAAATGCTGATATGCCTATCTTCAAAAACATCATTTTTCCATTGGTTTTCAATTACAAATTTTTTAAAACTCAAGTCTTAATAGTTTTGAAAATGTCATTTTTCCAAAATTGTTTCTATTTAACATAGCACACATTTATCATTCATTTTTTTCTGCACTGTTTAGGTATCTTAAAAAATATTCAATTTTATAAGTGCAAGATAAATAACAAACATTTGACTCATTTGCATTTGGAATTATAAAAAAATCTCTTCAACTGCTGTTTTAACACTGGGTCGGAAAATTTTTCAAATTTTGCTGTGGTTAGGCAAAATCAAGTATACTTGACTCTTATTGTTTTAAATGTTAGCTGAATATTTTAAAAATAAAATCTGGAGCATCATGTTGTTAGGCATGTCATGAGTTCGTTACAGTTAATTATTTTGGAATTGTTATTTATTCATTTTACATTTTTATGAAGTTATTTTGAATGCTGTTTTTCTAAATGCTGTTGGCAATACCGTTTTTTATTGCATTCATTAAAATAATTTGTATTTGAATAAATCAGAAATTCATTACCTGTTCATTTTATAATTTATATAGACAGTGCAGTAAATCAAATAATTGTTTATTGTTCAATTTTGAGCTGTCCTGCTTCTATTTTGCATTGCTGCCACAAGTAAACAGAACATTATTTGCATTAAATGAATTGGGAGTTTTAATTAAAAAGAAATTTTTAATGAAAATTGGAGTGCTCATGATATTCTGGTAAAAAGTTTATCAGTACCTTAACCAGTAATTTAGACATCGAATTCCAGGTGCTAAAAATAAAATTATCATAACATTGCCGTGTTTTTTCTACTTAAAAAGTTTTTCTCCAGTACACAGTGGTCTATTGTCAGCCGCATTGTCTCTGTATTGTTCACTGCCTGAGAATTTAGACAATTATACTCCTTATGTCTACATTATGCTTTGTCTCCTAGCTGTGTGTTTTCATGGTGCTAGTATGTTGTACAATCCTCTTTTGCTTGTTCAGGGTGTTGCTCGATTTATATTTCTGCTTAATTTATGTCACAGTAGGAATTCCATAATCTGTTAGGACTTCTCAATACATTAAGTATTAATTAGTAGCTGTGGTTGACAGTTTTTAAATCTTCTGAATCCTCCAATGTGTGACATGTAATTGTGCATCATCCCAGTCGAGAGGTTTTAGCTGTGTAACCTTGAGTCCCTCCTCAGTGTTATAACTGCTTTGGGCCAATAATGGATTAGTTTTCATTTGTCACCAATATCATTAGTGATGTTTTTGTACCTGCATGTTGATATACCACAGGTTTTCCTACTATGATATGTGGTAAAGCAGTGAATATATATTGAGAGTAAATTCTTGACTGTTAAAGTTTTTAAAAGTTTATCTTCCTAACTGTTTATTCAGTCCTATAGATGTGTTGTGATAAATGGACCAGTTATTTGTGGCAATGCCCTCTTCTGAAGCACACCAGTGGCATGTTTGTGGATGGCTGTACTTAATGGGGAAGGAGGGGAAAGTGGGATAGGGCTTATTGGAAACCCTATCAAACTTGTCATTTATGTTCAGAAAGTTCCTTGTAAAACAATGAAAAAATCTGGTTTTGGTTGTGTATGATATCATGTAAATTTTTCAAAAGATTTTTAATTATTATTTTTTTCTGATTTTTAAAGAATCATTGCTCCTCTCTGGTTGTGAAGAGTAGAGAGGTATGAAGTTGTTTACATTTACATACAAGTTCATGGTTGATGCCAAGTTTTGTATTGAACTGGGAAATAAAGCAATTCCCTTATTACTGTTACCAGTTGATGTATAAAAAGAAAGTGAGGCAATTGCACCTAATCTTCTTTCTTTAGGAGAAGGGGGGGCATTGCCTCTTAACTATTCTAAGTAAGAATTGTGAGAGATTTAAAAACAATGTATAGTGTATATTGCTGTTTATTTTGTCCTTAATTCTCTCTGTGTCTTCCGTAAGAAATTTTATTGTAATGACTGAAGATTTCATTTGTCATAATGTTATAAATAAAACCTCTAATTATACCAATGATAAGTTGTGTTATTCATTTATATTTTTCTTATGTCCTTCAGTAGCTATATGAAGCTATCAGTAGCTTATGTCGTCAAATAGCTATATTCTCACATTTAAGGTTTTTCTTAAGGTAATGCTTAAAAAATGCCATGATGAATAATGTCCTTTTATGGTTCACACATTCATGCAACAGGAAAAAAGCATCTTGCATAGGATTACGCATTAGAATGTCAACTGTAACTTTCATTAAAAGAGCATACACATTACCATTATTTCCATCTGTTCTTTCTTTGAAATCTAAATGGACATCTGTATAATGTCACCTTTGGTACTGGTGCAGGTCTGTCTGCATATATGCTGTGGCCCATGAGCTGGCTAGTGGCTGGGCCCAATCTCACTTTAGAAGAAATAGTCATTGTTATGAAATCATGTTACAGAATTATTCAATGTTGATATGTTCCTAATGATGAAATATCCAGAAAAATTTTATTTTTATCTTAAAATCCATGTTTCTTGGGCAAACTATATTACATTTTTTATATAATAAGAGTGGGTCGCGATAGTCCAGGGGGTAGAGTGTTGGACTACTGAATGGAGGGTCCCGGGTTCGATTCCCGGTGCTGCAGGTGCCCGGGCACTTGCAGCTCCACCCAAGCTATGTGATTTTTCAGGTACCAGATCTTCCTGGGAAACCATAACCGACACGGAAAGGAACTGGCCCCTACCCTGATGTGTGAATATTCGCATGCTGTCGGGCTTGGTACATGGGTGAACTCTACCATCACCTACTAAACCGACCTTTGGGTTGATTACTGTGTTTATGGTTTTTATATAATAAGTTCCGATTTATAAAATTGTAGTAGACTTATAGAATGCCAATTTTACAAATATTTTCTGTATCAGTTGAACCTACAGTAAGGTTAATGTACTGCACAAAAAGAGGAAAACACCAAGAAAATAATTTTCAATTAAAGTGATTTTTACAAAATTATATAAATTTATATTCCTTTATCATCGTCAATTGAAAGACCAAATATCTCCCAGAGAAAGATAAACAATACCTTGAGTTGAAATAAATGGGCAAGACAAAAAGTGACCCTGCCGCCAAGGATATGCATAGTATAGACACTTCAGAAATATTAAATTGTGTTCTGAGAAAATTACGTCTTAAACCACATGCCTGAATTGTAAATTAGAAGTTAAATTACACTAGAGAAATGTGTACCTGTTGCAGGTGCCCAGCATTTCCCTTTTGAGTAGTGCCAGCCCTTTTAGCTTTCCTTTAAATCCTATTCTGGTTACTCACGGCTTTATGGAAATATTTTGCTCCTTCATGCGGACTATACAAGTCCGCATGAAGGAGCAAAAAAGTCACCCTCTTGACTGTCGAGCTGATAGGAGATGTTTGTGGAACCCTCAATCTCTCTTGTTGTTCTATTGTGAACAGTTTTAAAGTAATTAATTTCCCAATTCACTTAGAGTATTTGCACTTAAACAGCAGGCCATTGAGTGCTAGGTTTGGAAAAACCTAAAATTTGCTGCTGTAGTATTTGTCTGGTGTTTCAGGCTTCCAATGTTCACTTGTCAACCCTTCCCTCCTCCTGCAACATTGCAAATAATCTGTGATGACTCAGTATGCGTCGGAACTTATTTTAATTAGTCATTTCTAACATATACTTTTCCTTGCTCTAGTAATTTCTTCTCCATTCTTTTGTTTCCCTTCCCAAACTCTTGAAGGAGATCTATTTTGTCTGGAGGGATGCAAAATCAAAATGAATACAGTTTAGGTTAGTCCCTTGTAATTATCTGAGGGTGTCAAGTAGTCAGGTGTGTAGAGAATTCAACAATTGACTACAGTGTCCCTGGTCATGCCTTTGGGCTAAAGCCAACCTGTATGAAGCAAACAGTAACTACGGCTGTATGAATATTATTGGAAGAATCAATCCCAGCCATACTCTTACAAATCCCATGCAGGGGACATCCCCTATCTTTCCCAAAGTGCGAGTCACAGGACTAAAATCGGAAGAGTTTCCACGGTAAACCTGTCTGAGTGAGTGAGTTTTGCAAGGGTTTAGGCGTTTACGCATACCCAAGCAAGTGAGTGATTGGTGGGCCTCTGGCTCAAGAGGGAAACCTCTCGAAGCCCTGACTAGTGAGTGCCTGCGACTAGCAAGGGTCAAGGCTATTTAGTACATCCAAGCTATAGAGTGGGTGATTAATTTGCATATATTTTATTTTATTACGTGCGATTGGTGGGCCACTGCCGCAGAGAGAAGTCTCTCGCAAGCCCTGACTAGCGAGTGCTTGATAAGGGCGAGGGGCAATGATACCTAGTACACCGTAGCCAGAGCGTTTTTTGTTAACATATTTTGGTTTAATCGTCTGTTCTAACCCCCCTATATCATTTTATATTTATTTAATTTGAATTATATATTTATTTTTTCCTGTCTAATTTCCCTTACGCATCCTTTGCCCATTTTTAAGAGTACGGCTGGGGTTGATTCTTCCCATAATAAACCCAACCTATTTTAACTAATTGTTACCGGTGTTTTAGTTTACTTGGAGAGTCGAATGTCATTTTTAGTATTATGTTATATTTATTTTTCACTTTGTTGCACGAATTTGGCTCAACAATGGGGTAGGAATACATTTAAAATATACATAATATAATATAGTTTGATTCTCCCTCTAGCGCAACAGCGTCCTTTTTAGTTGCAACGCTTCTCGTTGGTGTCTCTGGCGCTCATATTGAGGTAAGGCCTGTGTCCGGTCCGTCCTACATTCAGGAATGCATTGTGCGACCGGCGAAGTGGGGTTAGTTGTGTGGTTAGGTGAGAAGCAAGATGCTAAGTTGACAGGGGTTAATTGAGCGATACGGCTACGTCTTTATAGATAATATTGTGGAATTTGTGTTGCCTGAGGTGATCGTGTTTGTGCGTCCGGATAACTGACGATTTATATTTTTGTTGGAACGAACTACTCCGCGATGGCGTGAGTACAATAGCTTACGTGTCCGCCTTCATTTCGCGGACGCCATCACCCTGGGCGACAGCGGGGCTGTTGCCGCAAAGGAAGGAGAGACAATGAGGCTCATAGAATGAACCCAGATATTGAGAACTTGGTATGTTAATCCGACTGGTAAAAAATAGTATTTTATTTATGATGGCATTTCCGCAATTGTTGATATTTGGAAGGGATTGACTTGTTTTAGTAAACAGCTGATGGACGCTATGGTTGGAGCCAAAGGCCTTGAAACTTTTTTTGACATTTAATCACGAGCGGTCTCCGAATGTTTTGTTGTATGTGTTGAGGTAGTTGTTGGTCTTTAAGAGGGTCGTCTTAATGCGATATCATTGTAAGGTGCGCGTGGGAAGAGGGATGTAGCTCGTCTCTCGCGTCCCACTTTCCTTGCTTGTCCGGAAGTGCGGGCGTGTTCTGTCAGTGTTCAACATTAGCACAATTTCCATAGGCCCTGATTACGGGAACTGCCACTGTGATTGTTTTCGGAATAATAAAAGAAACGGACATTACATTTCGCGGGCTCATTTACCAATTTGGTAAACGCTGTTGTGTTGATATTTTGATGATTTCGTTGGGTGACTCTTTTTAATTCTTTATCGTCTAAATTTGATCTTTTCCGAAAGGATATTCGCTTTCTCTTGTGAATTTTTACAGTGCGCTATTTTTCCTTTTTTGATTTCATCGATGTAATTTTTCTAAGCCACTTAAATAAATACATACCTATATGTATTTTTTGCAATTAACTCACGTTCCTTGTGTATTCAAATGATTATTTCTTAACTTTTGTTTGATTTTTATTGGCTATATATGTATGCTGACCATCAGTTAGCCCACGGCGTTGAGAGATATTGTGATGGGTTTTCCATATTCCTAGCCAAACACGTTTTTCATTTATTTTTTAAAAAAATCGCCCAAATAAAATCCGAAATAAATGACAATCCAGCGCGTCTTTCCGTTGACGTAACTTATTAATTCGGGTAACTGAAACATTATACCTGGTGAAGTGAGATTTTGGTTATCTGGGACTTCAATTTTGATATTTCGCTAGTACTTTTTACGTATTCGAATGTTCACACTGGTCTGTATTCTGAGCTCGCTGTGATTAGCCGCGAAATTACCTACGTCGTCTGGCTTTATGATGCACATTATTTTTAGAATAAAGTTTTTATAATTTAACCAATTCGGTGACATAATGTTTTCCTTATGTTGTAGTGGGAATTGTATTATTTCCTTGTTTATTTTTTTGCAACTCGAAATTCTCCTATGATCGCGATCCCTCAGTGGCGGCCCCAGGAAGGGGGCGACGGCTCCTCCCTCTCTCTTGGAGTTGGGGTGGGGGCGGCTTCCGATTTTCCGAAACAATGGAGCTGAGGGTGGCATTTCGGTTGCAAATATAAAAAAATATTTAGAGTGGGCGACAAGGACAATCCCCTAACCAATCGTGTCCCACCCCTCTACACACCAACTAAAAATCAATATTTCGACAAGTGGCCTTTCTCAACACCATCGACCGGGAGGTCGTGCAAATCAAAGTAGCGCTCACCCCTTTTCAGCAATCAGAGCCTCCCGCTGGGACCTTTAAATTCTTCTGTCACGTTGCGACCCACAATTTCTTACGAAAAATGCGGAACGTTAGCTTCAACCCCTTATGAATTCGGACCGCACGTAGTTGGTCTTAAAGTAATTTGTAAATTCCTCATAAAAGTCGTTAGGGCGCTATTATACGGGTTTAAAGTAGTGGGTTTGCATTGGGAAAAAGTTATTAGAACATTTTTTATTGCTTCGTAATGAATGAAGCCTACCGTGTGAGTACACTTATCCTTGCTGCAGTATCCATGTTTTAAAAATGACTTATTTAGATACCTATGTGTCCCTAACACTGTGAGCATCACTTGTGAATCATTTGGCATTAGAGGCAGTCTTTGTTGTTTATATATTTCAATTATTCTTGCAATGACGTTTCTTTCTGTCATCTCCTTTAAAGCAAAACTTGTTGTGTTTTTACCAGAGGCCAACCTGGAGACTCTGGGGTGAGGAGCGAGTTGACGGCGCCATATACACTGTCTATCTAAAGAAAGTCCGTTATCATCGACCCACTAGAAGTCTTTGCAGTGTGAGTGTTCCATCTGATCAATATTCTTCATAATAATTAGTTACAATTTTGCATGATATTCACTTGACCTAGTTTTGTGAGTTTTAAACGTGTGTATGCATGATTATTTATTTATATTTTAATTTGATTTATAGTTAATTCCCTTATGAATGCACTAATTATAGTGAAACTATGCTTTCTTGTGATTTTGATTTTCTGACCAAAAGCTTAAGGTTCAAATAGAAACATGGAAGTTTAATCCAAAAGAATTGGTGTTGACATCACATAGTTTGGATAAACTTCTTGCTTTTTTCTCTGCTTTCAAAATACAATTGGTAAGGTGATAGTGTGGTGAGAAAGCAGTTATCTAGTGATTGGAAGGTATTGTGATCAAATTTGGGTGGTTTTTCTGAAGAATTTCTCCCTCATATCCAAGCAGTGTGTTTTGAAAGCTTGATATTCCTGTCAATTACAGTTTTCACAGTGAAAGATACACTCCTGCCCTGAATATGGGAATTTCACATGCTGTTTGATTTAATTTGTGATGAGCTCTGCTTCATCCAATCAAAACAACATTTAGATTGATCACTGTTGGTGGGCCAAATTGTTTTTTGTTCCTTTTAAATAATTAACTGGGTACCTTCCAACTTTCTGTTCACTTTAACTTCTTGAAAGACTAAAAACAGCTCTCTCTTATAATTCAGGAGGAGAAAGAAGAGGATAAGGTTGGAGAGTGTGGAAATGGGATTTCGCACCTGGAGTGGGAAACTGTACGTGTCCGCTTAGTTAGGGCTGCTACTTTAGAAAGACTGGTGGAAGCTTTAACTTCTGAGGCTGATGGTCACTTGGAGTCAACTCATGCCAATGTATTTTTGGCCACATTCCGAACATTTGCCACGGTCCCCCAGGTTCTAGGGCTTGTGGTGGATAGGTAAGATGTAATTTAATGAACCATTCTCTGTGCTATACCTCTTAGTACCATCTTACTGACCAAACCCTTGTTTACCATTAGATATGAACGACTGTTGCAAGAGGATGGCATTGAAGGGGTCCCAGCATCAGTTGGGGAGTGCCATCGCAAGTAAGTAGATGGTTATTTGGTAGTTTGATTAATTTCGTATGAGAGTAAAGTTGAAAAATTGATTTTCACGAAAACGGTAATATTCATAGAATAATTTGATACCAAAAATGGGAACAGGTGGTTAATGACTTTGCAAAAAATTAACAAAGAAAATTTTCCTACTTAATTTTGAAGAAATATTTGAAGTAGCATGATAAGGGTTGACATTTAAATGAGGTAAAATTCTTTTCTTTTTTTTAAGTTTAGTGGAATTACATGTTACGCCTAGCTTTGTTATTAAATGATATGATTGTGGCACATTAAATGCACAAGTGCAATGCAATCATATATACAGAGATGTTGAAAATTATGTTAGTTCTTCAGAGAAGTAGAAATACATCTAATAATTTCTATTCCATTATATAAATGAAATAAATGAATGATTGTTGAGAATGAAGGTTATCTGTGAGTATGAAGAGTCTTTAATAAGACACTGCTGTATCAAGGTACCACATAAACTTTCCCTGAATATTTTGAGTGTTTTCACTATTTGGAGTCAAACATAATGTGAATGTTTGAAGTCCCTACCAAGCAAACATTCAGGTAGTATTTCTAGAATGCTCAGGGAATATTCGTTTGAAACATTTGTGGAATGCTCTCAGAATGTAACAAGGAGTGAATCTTAGGCAGTACTGTACCATAACATTCCCAACCAGCCATGTGCACTTACTTCTAATCTTGTTGGAGGATAGAGTATCTATTGGCTAATGGACACATATTCAGTGGTGTGTACCCTCTGGATGAATCCATCTCAGTGATTGTTTCTTCTGATAATTACAGTCTCACTGCTAAGAGGACTATTCATTGTTATTTCCCATGAATACATTACAGGACCCTTGTTGTCGTGCTGCATGTGTGGCTGGACTCCTACCCAGATGATTTCAAGGAGCCACCCCCTTACCCAAGTCTCTCTTCTCTCCTGCGATTCTGTCGCTCCCACCTTCCAGGCTCAGAGCTGGAGTCGAAAGTGTTGCACCGCCTGGAGCGGCTCACAAGAGATGCTACTGAAGGTAAGGATCAGGCCCATGGTCAAGGGTGTATCTGCCAGAGCATTTGCCTATGGTGTGGTGTGAAGGATACATGGGTTGTTGTGGAAATGGGATTGTGTAACTAGGGAAACTCCTACCTGATTTGCAGCATTCCCTAATTATCAATCACTGCAAGATCAATAATGTATTCTATTTAGTTGTACAGTGATGTAATCCTTTTCAATATGCAGAAATTTCATTAAATATTGCCCAACAATGTTAATTTTAAAATGATGTTTTTTTCATTCACAGTTTCGAATCTCTGTAACTCGGTAATCAAACATATGGTGAGAGAATAACTTACTCATATAGTTTATTCTGTATTCTGTACATTTGGGAAGTTTTGAATCTATCTGCTCATGTTGTATGTTTTGCATATCTTAAATCATAAAAAAGTTAGTAATTTTCTCTGTAATGAGTGGGCCCCCTGTGTTAATCTTACATCTGTTGTGGGTTTCTATTGATAAGATGAGTCAAGTATTTGAGTAAATAATCATCACAGTAAATCCACAAAATCACCAAAAATTGATTTTGAGGATAAGAGAAGGGATTGTAGAAAAATATGAGGATATGGGTCAAATGGGGTCATTCCTAGTGAACTAAAAATTTCTCTTGCACAAATATTAAGGTTGAACCATCATTAATTCCTCAAAACAAACTCCCATTGTGTAATACACATATTTATAGTGAAATCCAACATTTATAGAGATCACTGTATAAATTCAATTTTACATTGCACAGCAAATCAACCCTAATCATCCATTGTGTACAGTTATTTTTTCCTTATAAAGAAACCATCTGATAAATATAAGTCGGGCCTGTTAATTTTTATTTATAGCATTAAGGCCCATCATAATGGAGGATATTCATTGTTTGAAATGGTTCATTTTATGAAGTTTTGGAATGATACTAAGTTGGGAGCTTTCTTTGGGGGATAATTGAGTTTTATGAAAAGTAAGTATTTTTCTCTATGAAATGTATATGTTATGTTATTTTTTTCAATGGGTGGTATATTAAGACCTTCTCATATTCATACCCATGGACAAGTATTCTATTTTCATTGCAGCTTTGATGAATACATTTTTGTGGGAAAAACTGGATTTTGACGTTTTGGTGACTCAACCACAAATTTCTCAAATTTAAACAAAAATTAGTCCTTGTTGAATATACACTTGAATGCCATTTACTTCAGCTGGCATGTATTTGATTAAAATCTTATTTTTGTTCTTCCAGGAACAGAAGAGTCGCCACGACCACACCACCTTGGTGGTAGAGGACCATCAATTGCCTCACCAGATGGCAGTTCAACCAACAAAGTGTATTATTTCCCTGATGTGCCAGTCCGCCACTTTGCAGAGCAGCTGACAAGAGTGGATGCGGTGAGTGATAAAAATAATCAACTTTGCTATTTTAAATCGATTTATAATCATCTTCAAGGATGACATTTTGCATCCAATGATATTTATCAATGCATTATGAAAGTAGTGTTTCCAAAATAAATTTTCAGTTTAAAATATAAATTTATTGTTCCAGTATTATAAAATTTTGGCAAAATTTATATTCCAAGGCAGGTGTATTTCTTTTAGTAATTTGATCATAGGCTTTCATGATGTTTTGATGATAGGTTTTGAGGGTGGCTGCATATGGAGCACTATGAATTGTATTGAAGTGAGCATCTTCAAGAGTAAAATGGGTGAAGTGAAGTTGCTCCATAATATCCGTCAACTGAAAGAGAGTGAATAAACCAAATAAGTTCTGTGTAAAAGTATGTTCTCTCTTTCATTTGATGGATATACAAACTCCCACTTCGTGAAGCCTGATCCTGTAAGGTTTGTTCCTTAGTATAGTCACGATAACGTGGAAGAAATGTTGAATCACATAATTCTCTGCTCAAAGCTTCACCTAAAAAGTTACCTCAGCTTCTGCTTTTATATGGCGATAAATAGTGACTACTTCAGTGTTTGTTTTGTCTAGAGTGAATCACTGGGTAAAATATTGACTAGTACATTCATCAGCCTACTAATTATCAAAGCAAATGGAAGGATAGCAGTCAGTCACGTATTAATGTGTATTACAAAATTTTATGGTTTGCTGTATGGCAGCATGAAAAGGATTGCCACGCTTGTTATTTTTCAGTGACTGAATATGCCATCATACACTCATGGGACCAAGACCAGAATGAGATGTTAAGTTTTTGAAGACCAAAGATATATATTAAATCCTATCTGTGAAAGATCTCAAGGCATTCTATTTTTGCTCCACCTGTTTTTTTATATTAGGCCAATTCATTCCAGAAAATTGAATAATGATGTAAAGTCTGTAAGATTAGGATCAATTACATAAGATGGTCTTCCTTCATTCATCTTTTGTAATCTGTATAGGAGTGGTAAAATAGGTGAATTGATGAAAACCTAATGGATACTTAATACAGTAGCATACTCTTGAAGTCTTTACTTGTATAACATGGGGTTGTGTCTGCGAAAGCCATGGCATCATCAATTTCTGCTAAACTACAAATGAGAATTTATTTCCTTATGATGACCATCCTCTATACAATGCGCAGCAAGCCATGGAAAGAATGTGTAGCGGGGGGTGTTTGTACAGCAGCCATGAAAAATGAGAGGAAGAAGCCTGTCAAGGGTAGATATGTTTAAATTGCTAGTGTCTCCCTCTTTTTTTATATGATCATGAATTGTGTGAAGAATGTGCAAAACTCTGATTCTATCTGTTAAACAGCCTATCCCTGTAATGTCTTCAATCTTTTTTCTGACCTGCTAGTCTGTATAGTACAGAGCTTGGATATTCTCAATGTTGAAATAAATTTGCATGATTGTTATCTTTGATTTAGGCATAATCCAGTGTCAAGCCTTTTGAGTCTCCAGGGGCTCCCATACCAAATTTCTTAGTAACTGTATGATGGTTTGTACTCTTTGTTATGTTGTTTGTGACTCAGATTTTCTCAGTATTTTGTCCAGTTTTTTGATGAGTTTATTCTGAGATAGATCTTAATTGCTTGCAGCATATTCAGTGTGTGTGGTTTCTCTAATTAAAATATGGCATATTTCCTTCAGTTTTTTATTGCTATATTGCCCCGATGTGTATTTATTAAATTGTGAATTAAGACTTTATCAGAATATATACTTTGTATGTGTTGTTCACATGCTAAGTTTAATATTATGTTGTAGTTGAGTGCTTTAAATGACTAGTAGCACTCATTTAACACTCCTGTGTATGTTAAATTTTGTCTGGCTGTCTTCTCCTTTTCAAAAGTACAGTATTAAATGCTAGATGGCATCAAAGCACTACTCATGAATATGTCTACGTTATTGGAATATATTTAATCAAATTTATGGCTTATATTTTTTAGCAAGTGGTTTTCTACCTGCCTACATACTTTCTTTTGCAAAGATGTAATTAATCTATGCATTGAATTGTAAATAACCTGCTATTCTTCCCTGAGGGATGACACAAATGATTTTCATGCTATTGGGACTGCAGCCATTTAATTTAAGCATTGTTTGTGGTTGGAGAAGAAGTCATGAATTCACTTCATATCTTTCATTTAATGCTTAAATATCAAGTCAAGTTTGGCTTTAAAAAGATTTTCTTATAATCAAAAGAGGGGCATGTAGTTGTGCTTTCCTTTCTCCTAATTGATGCATTCTTGATGAGTTTCATTGTAATATTTGATGACTTTCAATTTCAAATTTTCAATCAAAATCAATCTACTCATATCTGGTAAATTTAGAAGATCCTGCTTGTTATTCTATCAGATGTGATGTGGAGGATTGCCCCATTGTGGCCAGAAACATGTGCACATGTAGTTTCCAACTTCATAATTCTTTTATTGTGACTCCAGAAGTTTCAAATTTCATTGGTGGAGCAGGGGGTGGAAATTGAGGACAGACAAGTACTGAAAAATTTTAGTAGATAATGTTAGCGAAAACCCTTTGTAAGAGTGGGGGTTGGCAAGGGTTTACTTTTTTGAAAATAATAATAAAAACAAGAGTTAGTGAAAACTACAGTTATATTTCTTATCAATATGAAGCACTTCACAATTCCGTTTATTGAGGTTTTCCAAGTGTATTATTACAGTTGTTAATGTAAACCAGGATACTAAGCTATGACATTGAAGGAAGTTAAAATTCCATTTAATATTAAAATACTTCAAGTAATGATGGACAAGATCTGTTATAGTAATAGAGGTAAACAGCATGTGCAACTAATGCCTGAAATGAGATCAATGGTGAACTTAGCTTTAGCAGTCATAATTTAATTTGATAACTCTCTCCAGTTAATACTGAACAATTTCTAAGACTTTTAATTTTTTTTCTATTTCAAAATCATTCTGCATGTGTACTAGAAGAAATACAAAAGATATATCTTAAACAAAGCCCTTTATTATTGTAGCATACTAGAAAATCCTTGTTGTGTCACTTATATTTAAAAATACTCATTAATGAATGAATGTTTTCATGATGCTTTTCAATGATGATTAATAACAAGTAAATTGTACACTCTTTAAAGCTTGTCTCTAATGATGTGAGTTTGTATCATTGCTTGTGATGCAGGAGCTGTTCCGAAAGGTTGTTCCGCACCAGTGCCTTGGAGGGGAGTGGTCTCGGCGAAAAGGAGTTGGGAATGGTGGGAAGGGGGTGGCATCAGTGCTTGCCACCGTTGGACAGTTTAATGCTGTGTCTTTCCGTGTGATATCCACTTTGTTGGTGGTTGATTCCACCATAGAACGTGCAAAAGTGCTCAGTGCATGGATAGAAATAGCGCAAGAGTTGCGTGTGCTCAAAAACTTTTCCTCATTAAAGGCCATCATATCAGGACTGCAATCAAATCCAATTTTTCGTTTGCAGCGGACATGGCGTGCTTTGCCTGGAGACAAGGTAATTAAATTGTTGAAGTTTTTTGTTGCATTTTATATATTTTGTAGTACATTAAATAGCTAACAAATTAAGCATCTTTTTAGCCTCTTTTTATTCATTTTTTCGTAAATGCATAAATAATAGCAAAGGTTAGCTTATTGAGATATTTTGTGATTTTTCAACCATAGAGATTGTTACACTGACTAGTTATTTTGTTATTTCTATTTAATGTGTGTGTGCTGACTATTGGAAGTTTGATACAGTAAAAAAGACAAATGTTTCAGTTGGATGCATGTGTAAACTGTAGATTCACATAATACACCAAATAAGACAAATTAAGCACCTATATAAGATTAAGATGGGTGTTCATGAGGGATGTAATAATGCAAACTGCATCATTAAAATTTTATGAAAGAAGAGGACTAAAGAAAATATTTTTCATTTGTCATAATTTACAGTGGTGTAACGATAATCTATTTTGCTGTTGTCATACAGGTTCAAATGTGAAAATACTGCTTCTGTAATACTTATAAACTGCATTTTAAATTCAATTGCAGTTCATTCAAACTGAGGAGCAGGATGGGTTGCAAATGACCCTAGCTGTCAGTTGCATTCCCTAATAGGTATTTAGATCTCGGGATTGGTAAAAAGATGGCAGGGAGGAATGTTATGGAATGTTCAATTAAAAGCTCTGGTAGGAGCAGCAGAATTGAGAAAAACAATTTCAGCTTTTTTCTAAATCTTTTTTGGGGCTACATTAGATTTAAGTAGATTTTCTTGTGTTTTCATTAAATGATAGGCCAAGATCCCATCATGTATTGTCATTGTTGGCAATTCATATTAATTTTTTCAATTTGGTAAATGATGGGCTCCATCCTCCTACTTTTCCTTGAAAGAACCAGAATTTCCTGTTTTTAAAAATGTTATTTTTGTTTCCTGAAGTTTTGATAAGTAAATACTTATTTTGTTGAAATAACAATCTGCTTAACCACCTGTGATTTTTGAAATTCAACCCTCTTAAATATAGTTTTGATGAAAGATGTCAATCTTGCCTTTAGTTCCATGTCCAATTTTTCCAAAAAATTCAAACTTATGTGTGTAACATTTATTTTAAATTTGAAACTGTAAGATGGGAGATATATCATCGATGTATAGGTTTCCAATACTCTTGAGCCAGTAGAATCTGCAGTGGTGGCTGTTCTTAGTGAAGTGAAATGGGTGCCCAAGTTGTAAATACCAGTCTTATGTGATTAAATGGATTGTATTTTCTAGCTATGGAATATGCCCTACTATGTTTCAAAGGAGACCATATATAACAGGAAAAAAATCATATTAGTTGAATTAATGTAAGCAGGTGAAGGACATGAATGTCCTAGTGTGAATACGAGTTTATATATTGTTAAACAAACTTTTGCTCAAAGTGTAATGTTAGTATGAATGATAGATTATTGATTTCTCCTCCAAAATTACATTTTGTTAAGCAAGATTTTACATTGCAATTTAAGAAGTTTGTGCTTCCAGCTGGTTATTTTCTTCATCTTCCTTTAGTTTTTTTAAAATGCCTCATTTTCATAGGTGATAACACTCAGTTAATTATTCCTGTCTTCCAATAAAGCTTGAGCTGTTTGAAGAACTTGCAAGAATATTCAGTGAAGACAACAATGCCTGGACTCAGAGGGAACTCTTGATGCGAGAAGGTACCGCTAAGTTTGCTGTAACATTTGGAGAGAATGACAAACAACTGCAAAAGATTCTACAGAAGCAGTTGCCCTGTGCAGGGGTGAGCATATAGAGAATTATACTTTTACTAAGGTGTCTACTATGATGATTAGCTGGGTTGCACCATCTTGAGAACCTGTATTTTGATTATCCCAAAGTCTTGATAATGCATTTAAATTTAATTTCAATGAAGGAGGTTCAATGAATAAATGTGTCAGGATGTGTCCCCTTAACCTCTTTGGGATATAATTTACGTGTTTGCTTAGAAAGTTGTAGGGTGTATTGAATAAAACCATTTAAAAATGAACACAAATATAAACTGCTTAATATTGAGTATGTCATGGAAATCTTATCTTTTAATCTAGTTGTGAGTAGAATGGTGGAGATGACTTTAAAATTTTGTTGTGGAATTTTTTTAATCGGTGAAGTCTCATATGTATGTAGGGCGTGAAATTGTGTGAAAATTCTTGAAAGTTTGGAAGCATCTGATGAATGTATTACTTATTTTGATATTCAACAAATGAATATGTCATTTTATTTAAAATTGGCAATTTCTATCTTTCTCTTCCAAATATGTACTATTTAATAATCATATTTAAACATTTATTGAAATATGAAGCTGTTGCAAATATGTAGTAAAAAATAATTACCTTATTTGCTGGCCTATGAGACACATATTGAAATGAAATACTTTGCTTTGTAATTCCACACAATTTATTTAAAAACACGACCTAGGTTTCAACATTGAACGTCATCATCAGGTGGTCCTCATAGAAGCACACTTGGTTATATACCTTCTGATCAAGGGAGGGGGGGGAGTTGGTCTGAGAGGGAGGGTGGAGGGGTAAAAGGTTACAATGTAGCTGGGAAGAAAAGGGAATTACATCTTTCGTTGTCGATAGTTGACTTGGAAGAGTGGTACGTCTAGGAGTGGGAGGGATACAAAATTTCGTTGTACTCCCCACTCCTAGACCTATCACTCTTCCAAGTCAACGATTGACACCGAAAAATATAATTCTCTTTTCTTCCCAGCTACATTGTAACCTTTTACCCCTCCACCCTCCCTCTCTGACCAACTCCCCCCCTCCCTTGATCAGAAGGTATATAACCAAGTGTGCTTCTAGGAGGACCACCTGATGATGACGTTCAATGTTGAAACCTAGGTCGTGTTTTTTAAATAAATTGTGTGGAATTACAAAGCAAAGTATTTCATTTCAATATGTTATGCAAATTCCATAAAGTTACGCCTGAGACAACAAATTCTTTAAGACACACTTTAAAATGGACTAAAAAATCAGCCTGCATCGTATGGACCAGGAGTACAGATATCATCTATAAAGGCAAGCCTATTCATGGGAGAAATGCTTAACATTAATCATTTCTTTCTGTATCAGGCATAGAAAATGGTTACCTTGATTACGAATTGCAATGATATCACTATTTTGAGTCAGTAGTAAGCAACAGAGTTCATATTTTGTTGAAAGTACTTCCTAAAAAATTTGAAACTAAATCGTAAATATAACTGTAGTGAGTTTAGTTTCATTTAATTTCATATGATGGCAAACTTTTAGTCTGCAGGCATTCAATCTGTAGTAGTATAAGAATGTGGTCAAGGATTAAAAAACTGATTGCTTTTAATTACAAATTGTCATAATGTCAAAGTAATTACAAAAAACTAAGCATTGCATAAAAAGTTAAATTTTTATTAATCTCATTGAATCTTATGAGAGAAAACTGTCATTTGGTATTGCACTTAAACTTGAATTCATAAAGCATGCTTCAGAACACAGAACGAAGGCAGCTTAAGCATTTTTACTCAGTGTTATAGAATTTCTGGGATTCTATGATGAACTAAGTGTTGACATATATACTGCTTATTGTTTGATATAGCAACTCGGTTTTCATCATATTAAGTGTTAACATCAAAATTCCTTTATCCTTTTTTGTCTGATCCAAGTATTTTTCATAAAATGTAACCTGAAAAATCAGGGTGTGTCTTATTCACCTAATGGGCCAGGAAATATGGTGATTCATTTGATGACCTTCAGATGCATCTGATATCTATATGGTAATAAATTGCACTTGACAATTGAAAAATATTTTTCCCATCTTGCTATATATTTCTAAAAACAAAAAGCCTTAGAGTAAAATAAATAAACTATCAATCTTTAAAACTTAAGATTATTCTTCTAAGTAAGTGTAACTTTGTATTCTTCATCATTACGGATCATTACAGCTCCAAAAGGACTTCAACTAGGCTATATGCCCAATTTTCTAATGTTAAATTGTTTTTATAAAAATTTAGAATTGACAGGAAATACTTTTTCATTCCAGATAATCATTGGGAATCTGTATGCTTCTTTTCAGACTATCAGCCATGGGACAATCCCATATCTTGGAACATTCCTTACTGATCTCACAATGATTGATACAGCCATACCAGATACTGTTGCTGATGGTTTAATAAACTTTGACAAGCGAAGAAAAGAATTTGAAGTTTTGGCTCAGGTATGGAGGCACAAATGTATTTATTTTTCTTTCTTATTTATGTAATAATAAATGAGAAAAAAGACGTGATCCAGTCTTAGTCATTTTGGCATTTGATGGTAATATATATTATATACATAATGCTACAGCTGAAAGTTGTTTATGAGAGTACTTGCTAAAAGTTTGTATTTTAAAGTAAAATCACCTATATTGGTAATAATATAATAATAATAATAATTAATAATATTGGCAAATAATGCTCAATTTAAAATTAAATATTGACTTGGATAGCTCGTTCATTCAAGGTAATCTACCTATTTTAAAATAGGTTTTGGATGGCACCTAATGACAGCCAATGAAAGAACATCTTGTTCTGCTATTTTTGTGCCAATACAAGTAGTGGTGATTTGAAAATTAAAACCATTGTTTGTTTACCATTCAAAAACTACACAAGCCTTCAAGAAGGGTAAATTCCAGAAGAGCAGGCGAAATGTGATGTGGAGTTCATGGGAAAACATGGAAAACCATTGCATTATGCACAGAAGCATCATCCTAATTAGGTGTTGGCTATGTGCACTACTAATTTTTTTTCTGATAATGTTGTATTGTTTTCCCAAAATTTGGAGGTGTGGGCAAAGACAAAAGGGTTTAGCTAGTTTTCTAGTAAAAAAAGAATTAACAATGAATCATAAAATAATAAACTAATTATTTCACTCGTTTCAACTAACATTATTTTTTTTTGTTTTCTATGAATCGAATTCACATTCCAAGTTGGTTAATTCCATGATGGAAGAAAAGATGAAGATGATTCATGATCCTAAACAATGTACATAAAGGTTGGAAAGGAGACAAACTATGCAAATTTCACTTGAATAGAGATTTATTCACGACCCGGGTTTCAAACACTTAATGTCATCTTCAGGTGACTATACAGAGTTACGTATCCTATATATATATGACAAGCAATTGGGGGGGGGGTAGGAGTTTAGGGGCGGGGGAGAAGGGAAGAGGGAGAGGCGAGAGGGGGGGAGGGAAAAGAGTGTAGAGTAGAGTGAGCTTTGAGAGAGAGAGGGGTGTCAGGGTTTTCTAGTTTTGCTTAACTCCCTTCATGAAAGAATTAATTTCACAGTTGAAAATGACAATGGGAGACGCATCAACTTCCTGGATTTGACCATTGAGATCAACAACGGTAGGCATCAATTCTCTATTTATCGGAACCTACCAGCACAGACGAAATCATCCCGGCTGACTCCTGCCACCCATTCTCTCAAAAGACCGCCACCCTATACGCAGCCATTAACAGACTAATCAGAATCCCCATGTCAAAATCCAACTATGAAAACGGACTCCGTGTGATCAAGTGCATCGCTTCCACGAATGGATACTCCTCCAACTTAGTGGAAAAAATTCTTAGTAAAGCCCTCCATAAGCTTGCGGTTTCGGAAACTTCCCTCCTTGAGTTAAGTGACAAATCAAAACAGTGGCGCAAAATGAACTTTCTGGGTAAAATATCGTACGCGGTCCGCTAAAAAAATCCCAGTGGACAAATACCGTATCGCCTATGCTACCCCATCCACGCTAGGCAAACAGTTAATCAACGCCAAAGATGACGTACCCGACCGGAAAAAGAGTGGCGTCTATTTGTTAAAATGTAACGACTGCCCAGCCATATACATCGGGAGGACTGTTCGGAGCCTTGAAATGAGGACGGATGAACATCAGAAGTGCTTCGAAGCTGGCAAGGATCATTTTTTGTTCGCCAGGCACCTCCTTGAAAACGGACACTGTAGCAATTTCTCTCCAGAAATTTTGCACTTTGAAGATAAGGAGAGGAGACTGGATGCTCTCGAAGCATTGGAAATCGTCCAGCATTCCCGAAGAAAGACGTTACTGGTTAACGACCAAATTCTCCCATCCCACTCCCCAATTTTCTCCATTCCGTTTGAGTCCATGGGACTACCCAATGTAAGATGCTGATGAAGAGGAGACGAAACCAGGGCCCTTCCTCCCAACCCCCCCCCCCCCTGTCTCTTCCACTCTCCGTACCCAACCCTAACACCCCTCTCTCTCTCTCAAACCTCACTCTACACTCTTTTCCCTCCACCCTCTCGCCCCTCCCTCTTCCCTTCTCCCCCGCTCCTAAACCCCTACCCCCCCCCCCCCAATTGCTTGTCATATATATAGGATACGTAACTCTGTATAGTCACCTGAAGATGACATTAAGTGTTTGAAACCCGGGTCGTGAATAAATCTCTATTCAAGTGAAATTTGCATAGTTTGTCTCCTTTCCATCATGGATAAATTTCACAAGGTTAACCCTAATACCGTTCGGTTTGTTAATGTACATAAAATTTTCATCCTTAGGTTCTCCACGCAACCCAGTGGGGAACACAAGAATCCTTCACCCAGACTATTATGTTATCTTGAATATGATATAGTTCTTTTCCCCCAGTTTTGTTAGTGGCATTCTAGAAGATTCTGTGAGTAACCCAGAAGGAGTTGGAAGAGATACACCTGATAGAGTATTACTTTCTCTGAACAAATTCATTTCTCTTTACAGATTAAACTCCTACAAGGAGCAGCAGGTGCATATAGGATAGCCCCTGATCCTGCCTTCGATCGCTGGTTTGATTCTGTTTTGGTACTGGATGATGCAGAAGCTTATAGAATATCCTGTAGGATAGAACCTCCAACTTCTGGCGGTATACATGGACTGCAAAACAGTGGAGGAACCACAGCATCCTCAACAGGACATGGGACAAGGAGAAGGGTTGGGTATGTATCATATGTTTGTTGGATGGCTTTGGCTGTTCATCTAAAATTTTCAGTAACTCAAGGGTGCTGTTTGAGGACTTTGTTACAACTTTTTTGAGTTACAAGAATGAATGTTTGCTAAATTGGATTAGTGGGATTGGAGTGGTTACCTGCTCTTAGAATAAAACACTAAAATTATTATTCTGGTATGATAAGGGCAGTATTTAGTAATTGAACAGAACAATTGTTGTCCATATACAAGGAAGAATTACATAGGAATAGTTAATTCCCTACTATAAGAAAGTACTGTGATTATAGTTAATATATATAATATATTATGAACAAAAGTAACTTCATACTCCAGTGAAATGCACATTAGTCTTTGATTTGGTAGTTTGATTAATAACCATGTTACCAGTCTAACTTGAAGTCAAACTCAAAATTGAAAGTCTGATTTCACTTTTATGGAATTTAGAATTCTAGAAATGCACTTCAATAAATCATAAACAAGTTCCATAGAACTTTGTTATGTTATTTTTCAAGTACTTACGTCAAAATATATTTCAGAGCACTTTCTAAAAATGTTTACTAGGTTCTATGAATAGATATTCACTGTTACCTTAGCTCCAAACCTGATTTTTATAGGCTAGGATAGAACGCCCCATGATCTAAGCATTCTACTAGTAGGTGGAATCCATAGATTCAGAGATCTGGGGGTTCACCAGGTGATTTCCATCGGCCATTGTAGCTTTCTGAGGGAAATTACACTTCAGTTTGAAGTGTGATGATGTTCCATGATAGGCATGAACTGGGATTTGAACCAATGACATTTTGGTCAGTAAATGCACACTACTCATCAAACTGCTATGTTGCTCTCTTTTGGTTATTTTCTATTTATGAGTGAAGTTCTGGAGAAAGGAAATAGAAGAAAGTTATAGAAAAGAGTTCCAGACAAGTACAAGGCAAAATTAGTTACTTAGCTCATAACCTGCCTCTGTTCTCATATCCCACAGAGGCTAAGAATAGAATATGGAACTGGATTTTACTAGTAGATTTAATCAAAAATGATTGTTGGTTTATGAATTATTAATGAATTAAATAATTAAATTTTTTCTAATTTGAAATGTTCTTAATTTGCTATCCATTGGTCATTTGTGGCTACATGAGATTCAGAGAAGAGCACAACCTTTAATTTTGAATTAATGATGCACCTAATGAAACATTATTACTTACAACCCCTTAATCATGTTTTATTTTCATTAGCCAGATTTGAATTTGATGTTACAATGTATATTTTATCACCATAGTGTCATATTCATAATTTGTTGTACTTTGATGGATAATTTTTAAATGTTTGATTTCTATGGCTTAAATGTTTAAATATTAAATGATATTTCTAACTTATCCAACCTCATAGAAGAATTTTTAATTACCAGTACTATTTCAAGTTGGAAGACATTTTGTATGAGATGCTACATTCACATGCTCTATTTGAATTCTAAAAGGAACATTGTTAAAGAGACTACATAAATTGCATTAAATAATGGATTAAAGGTGTGGCCTCATTTTCGTGCATGTTGTTTATTCATTAGTTTGGGGCATCAAAAGAATGATTCAATTGCAAGCACATCTAGCAGCTCAAGCAGTCAGTTCTACTGTGATTTAGATAGTCTCCCTTCCACATCACCACGCAATTCTTTGGACAGAAAGGTTAGCAAATTATTTTTCTGATTTTATTCCAATGATTGCTTTAGTTGATAATTAGTGAATGAATTTTTTGTAAAGTTAACTGTGGATATTATAAAAAGGTGAATTTTCTATGTTCTTCTAATGAAATGGTAGTGTTAATTGTAAGGAATCCATATTAGGGTGCATGCCTTTTGATTTATTATATGAAGAGTACCTACAGTGTGTTGGAACAGAATGATCAATCTGACCTTCAGAAAGATACTTTTACTGGATTTGTGATTATTTTGGTCTCTATGAATGATGAAAGCAATAATTAATGACAACAGAGACAAAACACAACTCAGGTATGAGAAAGCTCAGTTATTATATTGTTTCCTTTAACATGTTTTCACAAGTGAATTTGAATTAATCTGAACAAATGAATCAAAAATATGATGAAATGAATTTGAACAAAATATGACATCAATAAATTTTCTCATTTGTATGTAACTTTTGCTCAATGTTGTACTTTTCTTTACAAAGATGTTGCACAGAACTTCAAAATATCAGTTTTATTAGATATCCCAGTCCAAAGTGAATAAATAAATTATAAGGAAATTGCTTCATGAGATGGCTATACTCATTTAGAGACCACTACAACAGCAAATCATGAAATTCAATTAACTATTCATGTAAACACAATGAATAAAATAAATGCAAAGAGTATTTATTAATGAGATTGATAATGGTGCTTCAAAAATGCTGCTAGATGCTGAATTTAATCATTTTGATTACATTTTCAGCACATTATGTACTTGGGAATGTGAAATTCACCAAGTGAGAGAGTATATTAAATTCATTAGTAAAATCTTTTCATTAAAATTTTGTTGTTGATAAAATGCATTTACCATAGTTCTATGGAGAAATGACAAATTTTATGTTACCAGAGAACTGAAAACTAAAGAAGTTGAAATGGTGAAATATTGTGTAACTATGGTCCTTAGATTGAAGACTTTATTACATGAGAAAAATTTGTGATAGTGGCTCAAATGCCATCCTGTTGGAATTCCAAAATGGCTAAAATATAAAAAAAATATGCAGCAAAAGATTAGGCATCTGAATGGAGGAATTCCTCTCTGATGAATGTGAAACTTCAGGCAAAATTCAGATGATCAATTCACTAAGATGATTGCATTCCAGTATAACTTTCAAATCAAATATCTTTATTTTTATACTCTACTAAAAGTTAAGGACATTTGTTCAAAATTATTTCCTTACCACCACACTTATTCCAAAATGTGAAATATTCTGTGAGAATACTGTCTGTTGTACAGATTCTTTGTCAAAGTTGAGATGCTTAATCCCAGTGAATTACATTACGAATCACTTAGATAGCCATCATCATGCTTCCCAGCGATTGTTCTGAATGAAATTAAACCCTTCTCCCATTTGCTTGCAGGCATCTCCTTCCCAAATGTCCTTTGCATCAAGTGAGTCCTCACCATCACCCCCTTCCCCTGATGTGTCTGGCAGTGTGCTGAACAACTCACATGGCTTGAAGCATACACGACCCATGACCCCTGGGCAACTGAGGTCCCCAGATTTCTATGTTATTCGAGTGACTGTTGAATCCAACTCAAAAGAAACAGAAGGTATGTAATGGAAATAAGCAAGTTGATATGATAACTGAACAAATTAGGTCTCTACAGATAGCATATGAATGCATTATCTTTGAGTGTTCACATTTAGGATACATTTTTGTATTTCCAGGTGTTGTGCTCTACAAGAGTATAATGTTAAGCAATAATGAGCGGACCCCCCAGGTGGTGAGAAATGCCATGATGAAGCTTTGCTTGGAGGGACATCCAGATGAGTACACACTAGCTCAGGTTCTTCCTGATAGAGGTGAGGATTTTTTAAATTGTAATTCTATTGGAAGCATACTTGTTATATGTACATAGCTGAGCATCTGGGGATCTGTGCATTGTAAGGTTAAAGTGACGAATGTTAAAGTATTTCTTCATTATGTGTATGGATGCTACTCATGACGAGAGTATGGTAAGGCTGAGAAAGATGCATATATGGAATATAGTGAGGGGAATCTGAAATTACAAACTTTTTAAGATGGAGGTTACCTCTTACTTTTGATTGCTGCGTATGATAAAATTGTGTTAAATAACTCTGAAAATGTGAGCTATATATTCTGTGATGCTCTCATGTATTAGTTCAGTGTTAGTGCTTTAAATATTACCATATTTAGGAGAAATGGTTTTCTTGTTATTTTGAATTTATTACTAATGGGAAAAATGGAAGGTGAAGGAAGGTCTCTCAAGCTCAGAGAAGTATCACAGTTTGAATTTTCTTAGTATGAGAGCTGATGATATTCAGCTCTCATAGCTATTCAGAGAGATAATGTGCCAGCCATCTTAATTTTGCTGACTTCCCCTACCTATGTTAGATGACACTATGTGAACCTTTGTGTTTATGTGTTTTGGATCTTCTATCTTCATTGTAAAGTTGGAATAACTCTGAACTTGAAGCTTGATGGGAGCTTAATAATGGGGAGGTTTTAACATACATTTTATATGCTCCTGGAATGGAGCCTAGGCTATGATTCATGACTTGGAAATTCTCATTCCAGGGATGTATGTAAACTTGAGTAAATAACAATACATGCTTTGTGTTGTTTTTTTGCTTCTTATTTATCCATAATGGAAAAAATGCCTCAACCTGTTTTTACCAATCATTCTAGCTGCTGAGAAATTAATATTGTGTTCTTTTGATGTTTTCCATGAATGTATTTAAATCATGACGTATTGGTCACCCCACCAGTGTGTGGGGGATTTCTGGCCACCAGCCTCTAATATGCAATTTTTGCAGAGTTTTAAATTTGCTTCAATAAATATGAACATGTCATTTGAGAGGTATATGAGAACAGGTCTCTTTTATCAAAAAGGTTGGGGTATCAGATTTTGTGTTATTTTTAATGAGTGACCTAAAAAATAAATTGCTTAAACTAAGATATTTTTATCTGCATGGGGAAATGCAGTAATGTTGGAGAGTTCCTAAAATTTATTTTAAAGATAATTCATATTTCTGTTATCAATAATGTTCTGGTGTTCAAGTAATCCTCAGTATTGCTCGTCATATAGCATGAACTTCACTGCATAATAATTTTTGGTGTGTTTCCATTTTTAATTTCCTGTCTTACCAGCACAACATTTTAATATTTTCCCATTGAGCACTAAATTCTAATGAATGAATGCATAGTTTATACTTATTAAGTTCCTTTTGCCATTTTATAAAGCATACTTGAAAGATTTCAATAGTAATCTTCTCCGCTTACTTCATATTTCAGAAATGGTTCTTCCTAATGATGCCAATGTGTATTATGCTGTCAACACAGCTCATGACCTTGATTTCATTCTTCGGCGAAAAATGAACAAGGGAGACACACCAACTCGGCAGGGCATCAGGACGATGCTGCGGTGAAACATGAAGAATGTGGCAGAGCTCAAATGTTCAAAATCCAGGGTGTTGTGATATCTTTAAACAGAAACAACAATTTTAGTACATCTGGCTAAATATTAAAAATATCTCCCTTGTCTAACAACGGGGATTTGTTTTATAAATTTGTATTTATTGCCCGAATTTTTCGGGACTCACATTCCAAAATCTACTTTATTATTTATGTTTTTTGTTTTTAAGAAAAATATTTGTGGATATAATATATAATTTTTGTACGTTTTTATTAATATATTTTATTGTAAATAAATGACATTATTTGCAAGTGTTAAGGCTTTCAATAATTTCAGTAGACCTCTAAAAATAAGAGATATTTTAGATACAGTTTTGCAAGGCAAAAAAATATATATGTATTTTTATTGTCCTAAAACTGAAGTGTACCTATATATGTTCATTCACACATAGAAATAGATACAAGGAAAGGGGATAGGAAAAGGTCCGGTGTTCAAGTCCCAGTTAAGGAAATATTTTTTAATTTGTGATCTGCTGAAATCTGCCATCCCCACATGTCCTGTGTTCGTCTTTTATGTTTTTTCCTATCCCCTTTCCTTATATCTATTTCTATGTGTAAATGAATATTTGTTCGCCGTATGGCGGGATTTCGTATTTGAATGAATATATATATATATATATATATATATATATATATATGCATATATTTATTAATATATGGCCCCCCTACCCTGATGTGTGAATATTCACACACAGTCGGGCTTAGTACATGGGTGAGCTGTACCATCACCTACTAAACCGACCTTTGGGTTGATTACTGTGTTTATGGTTTATGTATAGAACATATTTTCACAAACACGTAAAATTCTTCAAAGTACTGTCCTTGGGCCTCTACACATTTTTTCCAGCGACTCTGTGATGACCGGTACGCTCCCCGGAAGGCGTCTTCGGGGACCTCTCGTACGGCGAAAAACGGGTTCCTTCCAGGGCTGCCTTAATCCGAGGGAATAAAAAGAAGTCTGCTGGGGTGACGTCAGGACTATATGGTGGGTGAAGCAGCGTTGGCACCTGGTGTTTGGCCAGGAACTCGCGGACTCGTAGCATCTGCAAGTGCACATATACGAGAGAGAGTGAACAAGCTGAATGCTCAAAACGCATCTGATCAATTTATAATAACGTGACACCTACTTAATTCCGCTGAATTTGCTCTCACGATCGTAGTGGAAAGATTTCGCACAAAGGGGATGAACAAAAAAGTGAGGAAAACTCGTTATGTAGGTTTACTAAATGACCACGGAGCACTGGGGGCATTGGACACGTTCTCGAGATTGGACGGGTACAGCTGTGCCAAAAATGGATTGGTAGTATTAGGTCACCACTGCGCATTTGTCCTTGTCCTAGTTATCAGCGTCCCACTCGGCAGGCTCAAATCCCTAACTTACACCAGCCCCCTCCTCCCACTCCCCCCTCCCTCGGTGGGGAGTCCCATGCACCTGAGCTGTGCCATGGGGATTCAACAAACATTTGTTTTGGCGACCCACCTTTAACTCCGCCCGCGAGTGCCCCACCAGCGGGCGTTCTTATATACACGGTCCATCACTGTCTCTTCCCAAACACAACTTGGGCGCAGGCGTTTGCTTCTTTCCGTGCCATTCATTACCTCCAGCGCTGTGAGAGCCGGTGAGTATGCATGTGTGTGTGTAAGTGGAGTTAATTAATTCAGGCGTGGGTGGGATTTATGCATTCCCCGGAAGGAGCTCGGCGTCTGTTTTCGAGATAAGGTTTTGAAGGTTGGGGAGGGAGGTATTGGAATTCAAAAACGACGAGCGACACTCATGAGCGGCACACAAACTGCCCACCCACCCAATCCTTCCCTTCTCCTCTCACTCGCTCAGTCCGATACGATCTTTTAAACCTGCACAACACTGCTCGAGTTTATCACGGACAGATGCCGAGATAAGGGAATTGATACCCCTAGCAATAACTCCGATGAAAGGGTTGAGATTGGTAACTCAAACTACTTAATTTCTTTTACGATAGCACGATCGCATTTTCCCTTACTGACCCCAATATCGACTGGTGGGGCTGCAATACCGATAGAAATAATAATACATTGATGTACAGGGTGCGTTCCAAAAGTTTTGCAATTAAATTTTTCCCCGCCCCTCCTATTGGTCGGAATGGTATCAAGAAACTTAGCCAAGGTGGGGAGGGGGCTAAGATTTACAGCAAAACCGGTCTTAGTGCTCTCCAAGCTGTGTAAGTGGCAGGACGTAAGCTATTGTAAACCTCTGCGAGCTGACCGTGTCACGAGAAAAATGGAATCGACGATCGAACAACGTTATGCGATTTCCAAATTTTGTCCTAAACTGAAAAAATCTCTTGAGGAGACTATAACAAAATGATTCGTGAGGCTTACGGGACTCTGCTCTGTTCTATTCACAAGTTTTGAGGTGGTTAAAGGCATTTAATGAAGGCCGGGAAGAGGTTAACGAAGAACAATACTCTGGGCGGCCGTCAACCAGCAAAACCGACAACAATGTGGCTCGTGTTCGACAATTGTTGGACTCTGACCGTCGATTGAGTATCAAGATGGTTGAAAATGAACTGTACTTGTCGTCTACTGTTGTGTTTCGCATGGTTAATGAAGATTAAGCGATGAGGAAAGTGTGTGCCAAGCTTGTGCCCAAAGTGTTTGTCACAACGAGCTACGAATCCGCGAGTTCCTGGCCAAATATCAAGTGCCAATGCAGCCCCTCCACCCATATAGTCCTGACGTCGCCCCTGAAAGGAACGTTTTTCGTCCATAGAAGTGACCCAATCAGCCGTGACGAAGACCTTGCGAGAGGTCCCCAAAGACGCCATCCAGGACGCGTACCGGTGACGGCAGAGTCGCTGGAAAAATTTGTAGAGGCCCAAGGACAGTACTTTGAAGAAATTTAAGTGTTTGTGAAAATGTGTTCAATAGAATTCTTAAAAAAATAATTGCATTAATTTTGGAACGCACCCGCACCAATTTTTTCTAGGTCGATGGACCTAGAAAAAAATTAATGTTCGTTAAAATACATCCTGCGTCTGAGAGGTTATGCCGAAATCTTTACACATAAGTAAAAAAAATGCCTCTTCCTATTTAAGGTTTATGATAATTTTAACTAACTTCTATATTAACATCAACGCAATACCCTATAGTCCACCGCGTGCCGGGAGATGTTTACGCCATCAGTAAAAATGTAAAAAGGAAAGCGTCTATGAAGCTCTCTATTCATTTATTTGCGTTTCTCACACTGCTTGCTGTTCTCCCGAATCGTGTCAGGGAAAACACAAATCCTCGAATCCCTCCCCACGACATTATATCTATTTTTTGTTTTCTTTATTCCGAACCGTCGATATTGGTGAGGGATTTTTTCTGCTCATTTTAAGATCGTGCGATTGATATCCTTAGTAAATAACTGGAAGCTATTGGTAAGCCTTTGAATCTCCTGGGGCTCCCAACTCAGGTTACTCTGTGAGCAATTATGTGAGGAAAGATTTTTGGCCTTTCGCTGCTGTTTCTGACTAACTGGGCAGTTTTTCCTGTATTCTACTTAATTCTTGAAACAATGTTTTCTGTGATGTGTCATTAATTATCTCAGCATATTATAGATCATTGGAAATTTTTACTTATTTTTCAAATTTTAAACAAAAGATTTAAACCAAAGGTATGTCATATATTATGAGCAGCTTACTGTAAAATAAAACCGCTCAGTTTTACAAACGTTTGGCAATAAGATCTACTGCCCGCATGTCGTGATCCTCGTGGCGTGAACACATATGGCTGCTTTATACCTCTGGCCGAAACCTTGCGCTAGGATTAATCTTGGAATTCAGGACTTTTTTCAATTAGATTTTGAAAGGCACTCAGCACTCATGGCCGACTGATCGCAAGAAACTTAAATTTCTTCATCGTTTTATCTCGTTAGGAGATGTTATATTTTTCAATTCATTAAATATTGAAGTGGCCTTGAATTTACTAGTTATTTTTGTTAGATATGTTGGGAACTGCGGAAAGATAAGTGTCATGGACTAGTTTATTTTTTCATCAGAAACAACGTCTTTTCCAAAGTTCAGTTCGTATAATTACCAATTTTGTTTCATTTTATAATTTGTAAAGTTGCAATTTTTTCGCGCAGGCGTGATGCCACTTCTTCCATTCAGTGTATCTGGTCTTTATTTTCTTCTCTGAATGCCGCTGATTTGAGGTTTTTCGAGTTTCCTAGAACACTATCTAGGAGGCTGCTAGTCCAGCAAAATAGAAGCAGACTTGTCGCTTGTGACCGAAGTCGGAATATCCACCCACTGCTGGCCCCGGGATGAGAGGAGTCACGCATTTGACAGACGAACCTTCCTTTTAAACACTGAAACGAACACGCACTTGCTACGGATTCCGTCCTCGGTCAGGGCCGTCCATCAGATGGCCCACGATCCTTCGTGTTCATTCGTCGTGGACAGTATCGATCCCGAATAGAATTATCAACAACAGCAATCACCCCAACACTAGTGCATGCGTAAAAGATCACACGATTCAGAGCAAGAAAATTCAGGAATCCTTTCCAGGAACCCTTTCAATGCCTCCCCTTGTGTGTGAAGTATACCAAACTCGGTTTTGGTTTCTTTACGCCTTTCTTTCGTTAACCGCAGGCCGCTGCTTGCGTAACTCGGTGAGGAATACGGGAGAGCTTATGTAGACCGATCGACTGACTGCCTTCCCTCCACAAGCCCGCACTTCCTCGCGCCCACATCTCTCTCTCTCTCTCTCTCCAACTGTCGTCCCATCGCACACGATATGTATGGCTTCCTTGCGGTCGTCGCCGCTGAGTCTCGTGCCGGACAAGGAGCGAATAGCCAGCCACGCCGGACCCGCCGGTGTTGTTGACCCAGAGAGAGCGAACGATGCGGTCGCCTAGGCGGGTGGTCGTCTTGGATATTAAGTGCCCCCCACGGGAACACCTCCCTCGCCCTTGGGGGAGGGGGATGTAGCGGGTCGGGGGAGAATCGGCGAAGCGGGGGCAGGGGTCATTCCCCATAAAGTTAGGCGAGGCGTATAATTGAAGTCAGGGGCAGACGATAAATTGTAATGATACTGGGTCAGCAAGCTCATTGTTAGGTGTAGAGGCGGTGTGGCGTGAATGATAATAGATCGGGTTCCATAACATTTAGCGCCGAAGAACACTTTGAACTGAACATGAAGGGAGAAGAGACAATTGATATTTTAAACAATGAACTCAATGTCAAGGGCGTAAGGCTAATTAGAAAGTTTCTTAGCACAGCTGCATCAATTTTGGGAAAGAAGTTTGGGGACAGATTTATTAATTACAGGATAATCTCAAGTGTAAAAGTAGCATATTAAGGATCCATGGAGGATGATACAGGGTTTTAGGGTTTAGCAGTGCACGCGATTAAGATTGCAGTAACAAATAAGAATTTTCAATAGACGGGGAATTGAAAATATATCCTAAAAATCAGTTTGAGTTTGGAAGGGGAACGTATGACACCATAGCAGTGATAAACATATTACTATTAAGAAACAATACCGAGATCGATCCTTAATTTTCGTCGTAAGTTTCTAATATTTAGACGAAGTGCCACGGGAAATGTTTTTGGAAGAATTACAAAATATAGGAGAAAACGGGAAGGTGAATGATTCGAAACCTCTACATGGATTAAAATGTACAAATCAGATTTTCGAATTATTGAGCTCTACGTACTTAGCCAGTCAAACCAAAGGTTTAAGTTATTATCAACGAATTAAGAAATGAATGTGAAGATTATGTGTTGGAAATAAAGTAAATTCAAAAGACGGAAATATAATGACGTTCTAAAGAATCGAGTTGGATTGATTGTCGAATTTGAATCGGGTGCAGCGTAGAGGGGCTGGATTTGTAAAAAAATGTTATGATAAACTTAGTAGCGTATCCCAAATATTAGAGCAGCTGGGCTGGGAATTACTCAAGAGGCGAAGGTTAAATGACAGATTGAAGCTCTTTTTGTATAAATTGGAAGTAGATCTCATTAGCAGTGATGTTGAAAATATGTTGTGACCCCAATGGTACTAGGGTAGGAGATATAATGTCAATAAAATCAGAGAGATTAAGAGTAGAACAGATTTAAGATGGCATTTTTTCCACGAACAAAAAGGGATCAGAATCACATCAAAATTAGTTTGGTATGTATTCACTCCCAGCCACACACCCTAGCGGTGGCTGGCAGGGTACTAAAATATCTGAAATACTAATATCTAAAAGTAAGTTATGTATTAAAAAGTTAGAGCAACTTTCTCATAGAACATATCATTGTGCCAATGAATTATATCTTATCTTTCAAAGAGTTATACATTTTGTAATTGCCAATATTATTTGCAAGCAACAACCTCATTTTTTAATATGATGAAAACAAATTTTTGCGGGGAGGTGCACAAACAATTGATATCATAGAGGAGACTGTGCGATGAGAAATTGGATCACGGAAATAGAAGTGCACCTCGCTAATCCGTACTGGCCCATCGCAACAAAAAGACAATGCTACAAGGTGCACATCATCTCCCGACAGCATTTCGTAATTAGTGGATGGCACATCTGGTAGGAACCTAATGTGGATAGGCGGTGGAAGGGGGAAATTCAACTCTCGCATTAGCTGCTATATTGGCGAGAGACAACCGCAGCAGCTTAACGATTCAATGTCTAACCCGTTGGAAGGTGGGCTAAACTTGCTCTCGTCTTTAATTTAACTTAAATCGATACTCTACTAGGGACAGAAACAGAGTTGAGAAAGGGCCGATATATATCAGCTAAATGTGCATTTATACGCATTTGTGACTGCGTTTTTGTGGAGGTGGAGCTGTCACCGTTAAGACCACTTTCGCCTTAATCTTGCAGAAGTTATGATGCGGAGAGAATTGGGGAGAAGGATGTAGTAGGAGAGAATCCCTGGATCGTCATTCCTCGTTCCACTAGGCTAAGAAGGGTGTCGTCTAACCCATTTCAGTGAGGGGAGCCAGTTCCAGACCCTTTTATTTCGATCCGTGGAATAAAATTTATGAGAAGTACTCCCACATTAAGATTTTCGTAGTTGTACGTAATATTTAGGACTTAAATTAGTGAAAATATATTTTTTGTTCTTGAACGCTCAATTTTGTCTTTTAACATTGTCGTCGTTACGTTTCACAAAAGTTTGTAGCTAATATTTCAAACGCAATAAAGTCGTTAAATTAATAAAATTAAATATTGAAAAAAGTTCAATGAGTAACGATTGATTATTTCGAAGAATGAGAATAAGAATGGGCAAAGAGTGAAAGTCAGAGAGTCAAAGAAGTAAATGCTAAAAATACGGGAAAATATGCATATTTGAGAAGGAACTGAGAACCAAATGCAGATGTTGTGCGGCTCTGCCTCTCAAAATTGAGAATGAAAGGAAAGGATGTGATAGGAGGGAGGAAATGAAGAAGGTATACAGGATATAAGTACATTATGTTTGTATTAATCAGAAATGTCTCATACCAGGCACACCAATGATAACCACTCTTTTTGAGGCACTGACAATAATTTCTATATGGTAAAATGCTTATTAAAATAATTATTATTTTAATGTCCAAAGGGAATACTTCAAATAATTCATTTAGTTGATGGAGAATCGCGTGAAGATTTATTTAAATAAATTTATGTGGATAATTTAAGCATGATTAGTAGGCGTAATAGAAGATTTCAACGTCTAAACCTAAAAAAAAATACCCTGGCCCCCCTGGACCATATTGCTGGACAATACTGCGCCTGCGTCTTTTGCTTTCAGCACACGAAATTTACGGAGGCACTCATATCCCCTCTGGCCATCGGCCAATATTTTGGGACTGGCGTAAGGGTGGATGCTCTTTACTCAGCGTACCCGTCCTTCAGTGTACTTGAATACCCGTGTGCAAGTATTTTTCACATGCCACTCAGAATTCAAACTTGAGCTTCTTTCTGGAAAGAGTTGTATCACTGAAAGCCACATTCTATAAAAGTATTCCATTCCCGCTGTTAATATAATTTAGTTGACTCATACTTCGCGGAATTCACCCCGAATAACTTGCCAGCTCTGGTGCACCGGCGGGCGAAATAAAAAGTAGACGACTTGAATGTAGACACAAAAGCAAATTGAGCTCCTCTACGCTGTTAGCGATCCAATTTGGCAATCAATCCAACTTCGTGAGAATTCCATAGACTAGCAGCATATTCTGTAAATGAGGCCTAATCAGCGAAAGATAACATTTCTCTTTGACCTTTTCATCACATTTACCCAGTACTCATCTAATAAATCCTAATTTTTTGTCAACTTAACTGCATATTCCCCGAATGTGTTTCACCCAGGAGAGGTCGTGAGTGAGGGTAACGCATAAGTATTTAATCGAGCTTATACATTCCATTTCGGTGTTCCTGATGCAGTAGACATTCGGGTGGGAATAGCTCTTTTTCCAAAAAATCATCACTACGCCCTTTTTAAATTTAATTCTAATTGCCAAGTGTGGCACCAGCGTTGTATAGCATTAAAGTTCACTGATAAAGCCGCTGTGTCCTCAGGGTTACGGATATCACGGTAACTTCTGCTGAATTTGAGCCAATCCCATCTATTACTACTCTTTGTATCCGAACATTCAAAAAGTCTTTAATCCAACCTCAGATATTTTAATTTATGCCATATGCTTCAAGCTTTGTGAGTAATTTACAATCAGATACTTTTTCGAAGGTTTTCTTAAAATTGAGAAAAACCGCGTCCACTGGAACATTACTCGCTCCCGAAATAAGAATACCATGAACAATAAGCGCGGTTATTTATAATTGATTCATGGATGTAATCAATATCAATAATGTAAAATTCTTGCCTAAACAAATGGAGAATAGGCCTTTTTTCTAGTTTTGTCTTTTATCAATTTCATTTTTTAACATTTGAATGTTCAGGGGTGCTAGTCCGCGACCGCGGTTTCGATCTTTTGAAAAGCCGTTAAGGATACCTGGTTTGACACGTAAATTTATGGGATTGAATCGATTTTTGAGTTAGAGTATAATGAAGGCTTAGGAAAGTGTTTGAAAATATATAACCGTTCTTATCAAGGCCAGCCTGAATGTTTCGATATTCGTGACAAATTTCATCAGCGTGCTGTATTATTTAATGCGAAGAATATCTCAAAATAGACAATATATTCCCGATCAATTCTATGTTTTCCTTCTCATTGGGTTCTCTTAGGTTAAGTCTCATATTGTACCAACGGAGATTTTTCATGTGAACAGGACACTTGGTAAATTTTCCCCAGTCAAGAAGAGCTAACTTTAATGGAGTTATATTTCTATCTCTATTATAAAAATATAATGGATACATCCATTCTTTGAGCTTAGTTTTCATATGGCATGTACAATAGCTCCCCTTTATACCCGAAGGCATTAAACAAGAAAATCGACGAACCTAAACTATAAGGATAAAGTCAAGGTAGAAAATCTGATAAATACAATCCAATTTATTAATGAGATTGTTGTAACATGTGCCAAAAGAGATCCAACTCTCAACCAACGCCAAGAACCCGTGCTTTATAGCTAAAATTTAATTTTATAGCTTCCGAAAGAAAACTGGTGCACGGAAAATCATTGGTCCCTGATGGAAAAATACGGGCCAACTATCTAATTGAAAGCAGATAGTTCCAAAACATTCAAGTATTCCCATGAAAGGACACAACTGATTTCAGTTTTATGGCACTATTTCTATTGTCACTGCAAAGTCACTAATCTTGTATAATATTCTTGGATTAACGCTTCAATAAGAAAAAAATTAACTGTTTTTTGAGAAAGAACAGTAAAAAAAATGATCATTTAGGACCTACTCATTAGCATTAGGGCAGGTTTAACTGTAATGATGTAATTTTTAGTAGCAGAAAATCAACGGCTATTGGTTGCATTTGGCATTCGTAGCTGACATACTATGAAGGAGTGAACATTGAAATATGGAAATTTAGTACTTAAATTTTGGGTGATTACCTGCTGTCGCATCTATATGAATACATGAGCTCATCAGTACATCGGCCGCACTGTAAAGCAGAGAAAACGAAAGGTAAAAGTGGAAATTCTTGTGGAAATATCGATTGTCACACGGATTAAGCATTGTGCGATCCTCAAATCCGGTTATATTCGACTCCGAATAATAAAAAAAACAAACATAAAATCCCCTTTCAAGGGACTAAAGATGATAAAGTACGCATTAAAAATGAAAATAACAAAAAAGAAGAAAAAAATAACTAAACCAAAGTTTCGAATGAATTCCTGTTAAGAATTCTGAAGAAAAATATGGTGTAAGTAATTGGGTATCTGAATCTTAAATTTAAAGATTACATCAAAGAAAATTTCGTTCATATTTCTCACCACTGTATATGAGAATGTTTTTTTTATTTTCCTAAAGGTCGTTTCCGGCCTTTCTGATGCAGCTCAGGGCACTCTTATCGACAGAATAAAATATTGAGTTGAAGTGAAGAAAATAATCGAAATAAGGTTTTTTAGGCCAGTCTGATGGACCTATTTTTATTTAAAAGAGAGACAATTCTTATTCTCATACTTAGAATGCGGTCAGTGATAAATGAGATTTTATTTGAACTCCAATTCTACTTCTGAGGTCGATCCACTTGAATTTGACCCTTATGTTTGCTCACGTTCATGCTGCATGATGAGCAACTCAGTAAAATTGTTTCCCTCAGTATTCATACTTAACGGTCAAGTTCCTTCGGGTCGAGAGAGAGAGAGAGAAAAGGGGGGGGGAGGGTGGAGACGGAGTGAGAGTCGGCTTCGCAAACAGAATGAAAGAGTCCGATGGCACGTGCCGCTTTGGACCACCTTCCCAATGCCTTCGCCTCCCCTCTTGACCTCCCCGTGCCCTTGACCCTCCAACCCTCCAAACAGAGCACACGCCAACAAGGCCTCCCTCCCGCGATACGGCGTCATCCTGGGCCATTACGCATTCGAACTCCTCCCGTGTTTCCTCACCCCGAGACACTCGACGCCCAACCCATAATTTTCCTTGTCCGCGCCGTAAATTCACTGGCACAAACCGCGTGTTCTCTCCCCAACCCCTCCCCCACCCGCGGGCGCCTCGGTGTGTGCGTGTGGGTCCTTCGGGAGACGCCACCGATGAGATGTGCTGACGGTGGTCGAGCAACACCGTCATCTCGGCGTTCAAAGTGTCGGTTGTGTCCTCCTCGTCAAACCCAGAGGTCGCCTCTTCGAGTGACGCAGACGCCGGAGATGAATCCAACTGTTAAGATACGTGTGCACAATTCCGCATATTCACGATGACCATCGAGCAAGCCCGATCATGGTAAGTTATGGCTCAAATTTAATAATTTCACGGAAAGAGACTCCCAAGCATGATATAACATGAAATAACTCTTTGCGCCGTACTCTCTTCAGGGAAAAAAGTCTAAAATTCTCGAGTTTTTCATGACCCTCACTTTTTCTCCGAATTTCTGCCATTTTGTCCTGTTCTCTGCACTCTTTGCTCTTTCACAGTTCTTTCACCCCCGTCACACCTGCATAAAAAGTCTCTAATATTTTTTGTCTCGAGAATATTTGTTTGCTCATCTTCGATCACTTTCGCCCTAGCCATCGAAACACCGGTCCACCTGTTCCTCTCAAACCGTGTTTTTACTTCCAGTTATACACGCATTCAATTGGTGAATCAACTCTTTATGTACCTATCCTCTCAACGTGACCAGACCAGTGAAGCGGACTCATTTCACACTTGGCTATGACAGATGCTTCCCATCCTTTCGTGACCCATTCGTTCTTCACCTTGTTTTGCCTGTTCTTACCACAATAACTCTCCAAGTGCCCCATTTCCATCACATTCAACCGAAATTCATATTCCCTGGAATGCAAAAGTTTCGCTCTAATTCAATGATATAAGGCGGTTTGCAAATTCAAGGATTGCACTTTTTGGTTTCGTGAACAAACGTTAATTTTTATGTTACGAAAAAATCAACAGGTGACCGTCGACAGTGATGAACTTGTCGTACGAATGAAAGGTAAATTATCTTCCATAAGAATCCTAGGCTACTCGAAGTTCGTCAGTCAACTTCAAGCATTTAACTTGGGCAAAGTTGCTTCCTCGAAGTTTATACGTTTTTCATTCACACTAGAATTTCCTCAGACGATGGTCACAGACAGGCGGAAACGGTAGTATTTCAGTATTTATTTTCAATTTGATTGGCATATTTTATGTCAACACATCAGACGAAAACTCAACTCCGTCTTCCTGCGAATTATCTGTGCTCTATGCTTTACACTTCTATTTGAATGGTTCACGAATTTTATATCCATGATTTAATCATTCACAGCGGCGGAATATTGGAGGCTCACCGTAGCTACGAGTTCTAGTTCTCGCATTTGAGAATGTGGTAATGAAATGATGAAGTTTGATACAATTACGCATTTTAACTGTTTCCTACCAGTAAGGGGTCTTACGAAAGCTATTATTATTGGTAATATAGCGGTTAATGTAGGTTTTGGATTGACACAAACTACCAAATGAATTATTCTCTTGTCTCTCATAACCAAACACCCCCCAACATTCTACTCTACAACGAGTCCCTCTTCATTTCTGTATACTTCCTTCCTTCCGTCCAATATCCCTATCCTATTCCTGCCCTTTCCTCGTTTGCCTAACATTCTCCCCTCTATCACAGTGTTCAACATCCCACTGCCGTCCAATATGCTTTGCACCCATTTTTTTCTGTTTCCTTAGGATTTTTCCCGGCAATACTCTCTTCTCCCCCACCATACCCAGCTCCTTGTTTATTTTTCCTTTCTGTCCACTTAATCTCCTCCATCCTTCTCCACACCCACATTTCAAAAACCTCCAATCGACGCCCACCATCCTGCTTCAATGACCTTGTTTCCGCACCGTACATAACTACGCTCCATTTTAACGAATGCTTTATGAATTTTAAATTATGGTGTAAATTTTCTAGAACAATTGATATACATCACGAATTCATGCTTTTGGCGCTTATATGAGAACATATTCGTAAGTATTTGATGAAAATATCCTTTACTGTCTCTTCTAGGGTAAATATACATTCATCGTCAGACTTGTCGTTGAAACCGTATATTTATTCATATATTTTGTTACTATGGTTAACCTGTAGGCATGAAATAAACTTTCGCCAGCACATCCTTTCTTTTACACATCACCTATAGAATCATTAAAATTCAGTTATCGTCTTGTGATCGCGAGATTCTCACGAGTGACCTAGTGGTCATCCGGCCATTCACACTGTGCTGATTTTTAGCCTCAACGCGGGCACCGGCACTGGTCTTTCGGACCCAAAGGGCCTACTCTTTGGCCCCTGGTGACCTCCTACATGGGGAACCATGCCCGTCCTCGCCATCTAACCCCATCACTGGGTTCGTCCCCAGGGATTTAATCCCTGCCGGTTGGTCCCTGAGACCTCTCCCCGGCCTCCCTTCCCTGGGGTTATTACCCTTCCATCGAAGTGCTCTAACGTTCCACACGTATGTGCGATCCAAAACACGGGGAGTTCCAAACTCCCCTCTCACCTACCCCTACAAAACCCCTCTCCCCCAGGGAACCGTTCTTGCCTCCACACCATTCTCGTTCTTCGTCTTACTAGTGCCATCTATTGCCCTCGCGAACGCCATGAACACGAAATAGGTTTTGTAAGACCTTAAAAGAACAAGTTATTTTAGAGCGATATCTACTAGAGTATATACCATATTCGTGCTTGTTCAGAAAAAAACTTGGATCGATTGTTAGAGTCACTATGCTCTGTTCCTTGTCGGTGAGGACAGTGGTCGAGGGAAAGCTGTACTAGAGTCGAAGAACTGTGATTTTATGTATGTCAAAGGAAGAAATGTATAGGTAGGTAGATGTTTGTCGATAAAAGAATTCATTTAAAATTTGCGTCAAACCAATCTTAGGATATCTATATTTCGGTCTCTCTGCTACCCTTCACAAAATAAATCGTCCTGAGAAAATTTCTCCACGTTCTTGTTCCATGTCCATTCGTTTTCACACTCCAACGGTTTATTCTGTCATCAGAGTGGCGCTTTTAATGCGCACCTTTCAAAAACGTCATGATCCATAAAAATTACCCGAGTCCGTATTGATAATTGATTTTAAGAGATTTAAATTGTAAATCATAAATATGCTTAAAAATTGTGAAACGTTAGATTTTGGTAAATTTCATGGCCATTGATTTTTAATTAAAATTTTTCAAAATAATTAAATGTTCTTTACAGCATATATTTATATTTTTTATCTCAAACATCACAGACGAAATGATTGCTTTGTGTCTTACTAGAATGTTACTTCCGAAGTCGAAAAGTATTTTATTAATCCGCCAACAAATAATATGTGCCATAAAAATGTTAATATTATGTATAATCCATGATGGTCGTAGTATAAAAGTGAAAGTATTTAACTTAAAATATTTTTCGTACTTGTTAATTTGTCTTTGCAGTTTTTCATTTGTTAATACAACTATATAAAACTATTTGCATGATTTATTGTGACAGGTTGTCATAATTAATTCTCCAAGGACAGTTTTAACGTCTAAATTCTTCCTTTTCTTTAACCAAGAGTTAAAAACTTAACTACCTAACTTAACTTAGCTAAACCTTACTCACTCATTGTAAGGCAAAGCAAATACAAAATTAATATTTTATTTATATTCCCATAATCGTACGCATTTACAGATATTATTATTAACTGGTGATATCGTCGAGTTCTCTTGTGCTGGTATATTTTGTCAAAGATCAATAAATCAATAGTCAATAGATCTTTGATAAAATATATGAGCGCAAAATAAATTGCTAAAAAAATCAATAGTAATAATGATATGTACATATAAATGAGTTTGAAATTTTCAAGAAAAGATGAAAATTTGCCACATCATGTAGTTTCAATATTAGATGCACATATTTATTAGTATCAAAACTAAATCCTTTTTCTTTGCAATTGATTAAAATTTTAAGAAAACTGCTCTTTCCTCAAACATGATTAAACATTATATCTTGTTTCTTTTGCGTCCCTAATTGGCGTAGGGTGATTATATACAAACATACTATATTACACTATCTTAGTTCAAATTAAAACTCACGCACGTTGATAGTGATGCTGCTTTTCAACTGAGAGTGACAAAACTTACTCTAAGTTTCCAATTACATATGTATGAGAAAGCCTTGAGCTGGTTGTCTTTTCATATTTGGCGTTCGGAGTACTCCTGGGCACCCCACTGGCACTGAAGATACCATTTAATATCTATTCATTTAGCAGAGTACGGTAATGGAAAGGTGTCTGAAACACTGAAGTATTTTTTCGACTCCATTTCAGATTTTTGTAAGGGAGCATTTTATATATCTAATGTATGTAATTGTGATTATTATTTATCGTCCGGAATTAATGGGGGCAATGTGGATGAGAAAATCCTAGATTGGCCGTTCTTTTGTCTCATAGATATATCGTTGCCGAGTTAACTTCGCTTTAAGCCAAGGCTACTACAGCATTGATTGTTTCTATTGCCCATATACTTTAATTAATCACAATTACTCATTCATACAAATTAGAGGAATTATCCTCCAGGGAAGAGGTCCAGGCAAATACTATGACTTTTTTGTAAATTATGTTTTTAGCATTCGTAAATATAGGGAAATGTAAAAAAATTGCGACTCCATTCTGCATGTATCTCACCTTGAATATTCACATGATTATCCTCTGTATTTGGTGTTTTATATGGTGCTTTTTCAAATTTTTTTATACCAGGGAGAATCAGTATGTATGTAAATGTTTTCTTAAAAGCCAATGAAATCTATCTATCTAACGCGAACTCAGTCCAGTAACAAATTGTTTAAAAACGGATCCAATCGGAGAGAAATATGTCGAGTAAATTTTATTACGAATTTATTTTAATGAGGATTACAATTGATTTTAGGCGATATCATACAAGAAATTGTATGAAAATATTCTTTAGTAACTACTTTTCACTTTTGCAGTTAAAAAGAACGCAGCATAAATATTGACTTCAAGCCATTACTAACTATACTATGTACCCCATTCAAACAAAACGTACACATACTCTTTATCACATTTTGCCTATCAAAATTATAGGAGGAACAATAATTTCATTTCAGTTTTGACTTCGAGGGATTCTCTCAAGTCTCAAAATAAATGAACCGAGGAGAAAATAATGATATTATTCCTAAGAAAACATGCTGGTATTTATTTTCCAAATAAATTTTGTCTATCTTAATAAGAGTTGGACTGTGGTGACCCAACATTATAAAATCAATTTTCAGTTCTGCATGATCATCTTTATAATTTCGGGATTGTAAATAATTTATAAACCTACAAAATCTATTAGAAAATGATTTAGAAAGAGACACTCCTAAATACTGCATTGCTTCTTAAAATTAAATTGGAAATAGTCTAACTGCAATTTATCAGCTCGTTATTCTCTTTATGGGATAACTAATCTATTTCCTTGTTTACATACACAATATTTATCTTTCAAGTGGATTTCCTCGTTTTAATCAAAAATCGGTAAACTACAGCTACACTTTCAAGTGAAAAAAAGTATTTCGTAATCTGGATCAAATTGGGGATGGTTATTCATAAAACCTTTGCCATGGATCATCCTCCTAACATGGATGTCTTTTTTCAAATTAGAAGTATGATCCAAAAAACTGCGGGAGATGCCGTAACAGTAACTTTTAACGGAGTCATCCGCCAATATGCATTTTGATGGAAAAATTTCAGTGTAAAAATCATTCGCCATGACCGGGATTCGAATTCCGGTCAAGGGGAATGATTTTTACACTCTGAAATGTTTGCATTGAAATGCATATTGGCGGATGACTCCGTTAAAAGGTACTGTGTGTATATTTTTTTATATACATTCAAACACTAAATCCCGCCATACGGCGAAGAAATATTCATTCACAGAGAAATAGATATAAGGAAAGCGGATAGGAACACACATAAAGGACGAGAGCACTCGGCCGGACAGCGGGTTCCTGGTTCGAATCCCAGTCAAGGCAAATTATTTTTACTCTCTGAAATTGTTGCACTAGAAGTAGGAATTCAATTGAGGATAATAGCTAAGGGAATCAACAAAAATAGCTAAAATATTCCATGAAAAGTTTTAACAACCGTAGACACCGGATGTTAATTTGCAGGTTCGAGAGCTTAAATAAATCATGTACTCATGAAACAAATAATCTAGAAAAAAAACCCTGCTCTAACTTCGATGTGACAACTCGACGTTGCATAAAAATATCAGGCGGGTAATGAACTTCCTTTTGCAAATAATAGCAGGTATTGTTTATATTTACTTTTAATCTCGAATTTATTACCCAATGCCTCCTTTCATTTTCTATCACCCTGAAATACTGATCCATGAGTGGATTACACTAATTTCTTTCCCCAATGGGGGTCCCCACCAGTCCTTGTTGGGCCAGCTTCAGCGATACCTGTTGTTCTCATAGAAAAATGGGAGCATCGGATGTTGGGGACGAGGTGGTGCGTAGAGAGAGCGGAGACCTTTGCGTTGGTGCTGGGACGCAACCCTTCCCGAGGAGAACCTCTCCCGGGCGATGCGATTCGGGGCGCTCCCATCCCTGGCGAATAGTGCCCGCGTAAACCTTGTAGTCGGGGGGGGGGGGAGGGGGGTCCATTCTGTTCTCAGGCAGGATAGCAATTCCACTCTCAGTCGAGGTTAACCTCCTTGCGCATTCCGCAGAAGCGAAGCAATAACGGCACGCAAACGAGACCCTGTCTTGATCCGATATGCTCGGACCTCCGTGCGAGGTAATCACCCCTTTCGTTGCCAGTCCACTACGGAGCTAGAGAGTTAATAAGAGTCAATCGTGAGTTTTCGGTCGGACAATCCAAGCGATTATTCCCCATCACTTTGGTCTTAGATCTTAGCTCTTTTCTCTACAGAGGTCTCCAGATCAAACTCTAGAGGACCCATAATTCCTATGTGCGGTTCAGTTGTGATCTTAGAAAATACGATTATATTTCTGTCTCATTTACAAGAATATCCTGGTTAAACCTAGAAGGTCGTAGATATTTTCGTACTTTTTCGATTTTCTACAGGATGTAGCGAGAAACACAAATCATTCTGGAAAATATAATGGAATGAAAAAGTAATTTCTTTTGTCGATCTTTTTCACATATGAAAGGCATATTTGTTTTATTTGCTCCCAACGACTCAAGAGGTTGCCGAAAAGTCTCCCTTCCTTTTGGAATTTTCTCAATTCTGAGAGTGTTTTCCAGCGTGCCAGTTCTAATCCCATATTCAGGACGTGTAACTTCCCCTGTGATGCTTTCGGAGTATTCTTTCATTTCCCGCGTGGAATTTATGATATTTCAACAAATCCGCGGCTTAGAAATATTTAATTTCCTGTGTATTGGATGCAGCGTTACATTCACGTTTTTGGGCGCCAGTGTTCACCATTCGGAATCGAATGAAACATTCTTTGCTCATAAATTTATAGTGAAAGGAATTTGAGAGAAAAAGAAGAGATATTGCCATCTCCGGGGATAAGGCCGTAAAGTTCGTTGCATTTTCTTTAGTAAAAAAATATCCAGGTTGGTCATCGTGATCATGCAAATTTCTGTTTTTAATTCTAAGATCGCTTCGTTTTTCAATTATCTTTAATCGAAAATTATTCAAAAGTGGGGATAAAATAATTTGAACAGCCAATGCCTCTCTTTCCGAATTAAAAATAATATGACAAGTGCAATCTAAGGTACAACTAACAACAGACAAATAATGCTTGTCAAGTGGTGTGTATAAGAGGTATTTTACCATTGCGTAAAAGCAATTCCAATGTTTTACGGAGCCCGATAAGACTACCCTTTTTCTTCATACCATCATCCCTCTTCACCGCGGCACTACCGCGTCAGCTGAAAATAATATTTTTTCATATTTAGAATATAGATGACCGAAATGTCCAGGCAAAGAATCTTCAATGCAATTTCATTCGTGCTTTTAATTTGCTTCTTTGTTTTCAACGAGAGACTGTTGAACTGGGAAAAAATCATATTTTTTTGATGAAAAATATCCGAAAGAAGAAATAATTTATTTATAAATATTGGGATCCTATGAAGTGCATTTTGCATCTTGTGAAATCAAAGTTCGGACTCAAGAAATAATTCTGGTTGATTAAGTCTTTGACTGTTACTTGGAATCTAGGCGAAGAAAAAGAGTAAGAGAAAAAAGCATTTTGAGGTATGTAACGGCATGAAGAGCTGTGGAAACCTTCGGGAGAAGAAAAATACGACAGTGTAGTGAAAAACGATTTCATTCGACACAAGAGTGCTTTAGAAGCAAAAAATATAGAAAATGTTTTTCCGAAAAATATTCAAATATGCACACATATAGGGGATTATTATCTTTATTAATAAAAATTCACTGGATCGGGAGTTTTTTAGGGGATCCTATTAAAAGGTTGTACTTTTTGCAAAAATATTTTGATGAAAAAGGTGTAATTAATATTATTTGGGAATTAGAAAACCCGTGAAAAATAATTAAAAAATAATGAAAGATAATTATTGTGCATTTAATTTTATTCAAGATCATTAATATCTAGGAAACTTGAGCTCTACGGCTTCGTAAAATAACAAATTAAATGAAAACTCTTATATCCGTAATAAATTAGCATCATGAAGCATCGCGAAGGAGGGGAACATTTTTCCCAGTCGGTTTCCTCCGGAGAAACGAAAAAGTGAAATGAAAATTTGAAAAAATAAAATAAATTCGGCTTTAGTTTTCTTTGCGAGACGAGTGGTTCTAACTTATTACGGCTATGGGATTTTTCCTTTAAATTGTTATCGTTAATTTGACTACCATTATTCTTTTACAAACCTGCTCAGTTCTCATCATGACTTTAAAAATGTAAAATAATTTAAAAAAAGTTTTTGACACCATTGATATTAATCCTTAAATATTAATTAATTTCATTTCCCTCGGTGCATCTCACTCCCGGACGACAGAACGCCGACGCGCGAGTCCTTTGTCCCGCTGCGTCATATCTCCCCGGAGGAGTTAGGGACTCCCGGAGCGTGGCCCGGCAACAAAAACGCGCGAGTTGCCTCTCGTATGCGTTTCCTCTCCACTTGCCACTGTTCTTCTTCAGAACAAATGTCGGTCCCATTGTTCTTTCGTGGCAGTGGCTGACGTGTATATGAGGGGGAAGAGCGCGAGTCGGAGGCTGGAGAGAGGGAGAGGATCTCTCCGTCTGGCGGCGCCGGGGTCATTTGTCTCCCCTGAACGAGGCGGCGGCGTCGGGCGCCTGGACCGCGGCGGGTCCCAACCACTCCACTCCTCCCCGAGGAGGAGGGAATAATGATCACTCCGTCGCGTCCCATACACTCTACGTCGGCGTCCACGCCCTCTCCTATTCATATCCGTCCTCACTCACCGTTGCAGATGCTTATAAGGCACCACCAGGAGTAGCTCTGTTCTACTGAAGGTCGGGAGTAGTCCGTATTCAAGGATTCGGATACTCTAGAGTCGCTTAGGCAAGAAATTTGGGTCAAAGGGGAGGTTTAAGTGAACGTCCGTCTCCTTTTGAGGCAAAGTTTGACGCATCACAGCTACATTCGAGTGATCAGAATTCATTTTTCGGGTAAATTAATTTAATTTAGGATCTACAAAGTTAGCAGCAAAGTGAAGCACATATTATGTTACACTTAGTAGTGTATCCAAAATATTAAAGGAGCTATGCTGGGAATCACTCACGGAGCGAAGGTTAAAATACAGATTAAATCTCTTGCATAAATTGAAAGGATTTCTCCTTAGCAGTGATGTTGCAAATGTATTATTAGCCCCATCGCACTTGGGCAGGAGAGATCATATCAATAACATTAGAGATTTTAAGTATACTATAGAATAAATAGATTTAAAATGTAATTTTTTCCACGTACGATGAGGGATCAGATTAACATTGTCCGACAACAGGGTCAAAAAACATTGCTTGACAATATTCGGGTCAAAATTAGCCTGTTGTGTATTCAATCCCTGTCACACAACCTAGCGGTTACTTGCAGGGTACTAATGCATCTAATATCCAGAAGATATTTGTTGATTTCTTATACCTCTAGTGCATATTGAATGCTTATTTTATATTATCGTGTACATTGCGAGAGTAAATGAAGATTATTCTGATTGCATTACGAAATAAGCTACAGAATGAGCAAGCGAAGCCGCAGTGAAATATTCATTATAGGAAATAACTTACACATGTACTGGCATGCAATGCAAAGGCTTGTAATGCCCTTGTACGTTGAAATAACTGATAATGCTACAGTTATGCGATGCAAGGCTTGTTATTTCATCCTACGCTATTTATTCAAGATAGGCAAAATAGTGCGCAACTTTCTTGAAATAGCGAACTTTAGCACCCTAATGATGACCATGCCAATATTGCATCATATTAGTATTTTATTTATTGGGGTATATTATGAGATAATGAAAAAATCGAGATTTAACACACATTTGAAAAAACCGAGATATTTAAAGATGTAGTAATACTTAAATGGCAAACAAACAAAAACACATGTCTTACGTATTATTCATGTGACAGTAACTTATGCTTGGTTATCAAGTCAACTACAGATTATGTACGCAAAATGATAGATTGAAATGGGAAAAATTATTCGGTAAAAAATTAGATTTTAATATATTTTTGTTTGGTTTGAACAACTTTTGCTTTCTCAGCAAAAAATATGTTATAAAAAAATAATATGATAACATGATATAAAAAAATGTTTTTTGGTCAGAACTTAAGAGTAAAGTTTGACTTTGGAACTCCTTCAACCTCTGATATTTCCCATCTTTTTGCATATTACCGCGGTTTCGAGCCACTCATCACCGCTGATCAATTTCAGCTGACGGAATAAAGTCACAACCATCTTGATCCTACCACACCCAGGTAGGGACTCGTCATCACCATCCTATTGCACCATGACTCTTCCTTTACTTGTCCTTGCGTAATCCATTCCTAAACCCCTACACACTCTCACATCCCCCCCCACCCTATCACATTCGTATCTCAACCCTAGTTCACCCCCAACTCCACTATGGCTCATTTCAAACTTGCATGTACCTCCGCCCTAACTCGATCCTAACGGATAATTAACTCTGCCCTAACTCATACCAAAGCCTCCCTCATCTTGTCATCGTCTGCCCCGACACGCGTCCATCACCGGATCCCAATTTCGCCCCTTAACTTTTCCCTCCCTTCATCCCCTTCCTGGAAGGGTTAACCCCGCAAGGCAAGTTTTCATTTCGGAATTCCTAGACCACATCCAGCCCTAAATAATCTCTCGACTCCTCAAGCATCCCAGCATCCCATTTCATTCTCTCTTGCTTTTTCCTTCATATCCCTCAGTCAATTATCGCCTCTCGAGTTCGACAAGCGGTGCGCCCCTGTTTCTCTTAATAACTGGGACATATGCAACAGCCTATTGAATAACGGTGTATCATATTTTCAAACTCTCTAATTGTGTTGCATGGGATTTTTTTTACCTCCTTGTACTTATTTGATATAGTCTTACTTTTAATGCATTGATTTATTTTAATTTACATTTTTTTTAAATTTAGTACATTACGACTGTAGCATTATCTTAATATAGGTTTTTCCAGGTTTTTTACAATACCCTTTAAGTGGGGGTGTTTTCCTACAGTTAGATTTTTCATCAAGGACCTCAAGCCTTATTTCTTACGGTTATCCCACAAATTTGTATATATTTCTACACTCTTTGTACTCGTTCATGTTCATTGCAAATCGAATGTCATTATCTAGTTCTTTTTTATATTATTCAGCACTCAAATGTAATTATATTTTCATTGAATGTATTTTATGATGGGTTAGATAGAAAAAGGAATTGCCACAGTACCAATCTTACCTGAATAAAGTCGAATCATTATTATTGCGAAGCCATTCGCCAATTATTTCATGCTTGTGACTACCGATGTACAGATACCTGGCAGTAGATTCCGCCAATTATTAGGGTCCTCGTTTAGGCGCTGTTTTTGTTGTGAAAACATAAATAAAATCTATTCTATTTATAAATGTTACGGCTTCCGCAATAATAATCAGTAGTGAATACAAATCATCTATCAAAAATTGACATAAATGATAAAAAATTCACGAAACATACCATAGCATATATGCCATACCATAGTTTATTTAGGGGTATTACATTTTTCTTGTAAAATAATTAAAATTATAATGGTGCATTTTCAGGGCTGAAGGTCTGTTTTATCAATCTTACGATATCAACTACTTCAAGATTTAATCGTGGAGGTAATATAGTATGGCTATTAAATGCAATCAGAATACTGTTACGCATTTTTTCTATTGTGTGCAACCCTTTCTTTAATAATTTTCTTACGCGGAAAAATGTGGAGCATATTTATATGAAAAATTTAATATGAGTGCTCTGCTGTAATCCCTAGAGTGCTTACTCATTTTGGCAGAAGAACAAGACAGGCGATATACATTTTTCAAGGGTATAGAAAAACTTTCGTAGTTTCTGAAGGTATTTTCTGAGGGATAACTGGATGCTTTAGGTTAAAACTCGTCCGGTTTCCCCTGAAGTTATTTCGGAGTGGGAGCGGAGACAATGACCACCTGGGTGACTGAGCCAACATTCCGCGTTAAATTATTATGATAAAGCAAGGCCGTAAAACGTAATGGAAAAAATTATATCTTAAATTTCTCTGTTCTACACTTAATTTCCCTAATTTTATTGACATGATCTCTCCTACCGTGTTATCATAAGGGCAATAATACGTTATATACAATAATACATCACTGCTAAAGAGACCTCTTTCCAATTTATGCAAGAGATTTAATCAGCTGTTTAACCTTCGCTCCATGAGTGATTCCCAGTGTAGTTCCTCTAATATTTTGGACACGCTATTAAATTTATCATGACACCGTTTTACAAATCCAGCTCCTCTACGTTGCTAGCGGTCCAATTCGGCAATCAATCCAACTTCGTGAGGATCCCTTCTTCTAAAAGAATATTTAACAAAATGAGGCCTAACCAGCGAAAGATAATATTTCTCTTTTATTTTTGAACACATTTACCCAAGTTTTTGCTAATGAATCCTAATTTTTGGTTAGCTTGTCCAGATATTCCCCGCATGTGTTTCACCGAGGAGAGGTTGTGAGTGAGGGTAACGCATAAGTATTTAATCGAGCTTACGCATTTCATTTCGGTGTTCCCGATGCAGTAGGCGTTCGGGAGGGAATTTCTCTTTTTTCAAAAATTCATCACTATGCACTTTTTAAAGTTTAATTCTAATTGCTAAGTGTCGCATCAGCGTTGCATAGCAATGCAAGTGTGCTATACACAACCTCATTTTTTGACTCAATACCATGAAAATACCAAAAGCAAAGTAAAAATATCTATGCATAAGGTTAGAGTTGTGTTCGAAGTTACAGAAGAGCAGGTACACAACATTGTGAACATACGAACTAACCTTTAATCACCGTCATAACCTTCCCGTTCAATCAACCTTGTGATAATTCACGGATATGCGTTGGATGAAACTACGCTGTACGAACGTACTCTCGAAATTTCACGCAATAAAAGTTATCAGGGAAATAAAACCGCGAAGCTATGGTTTTCCAACGATTTATCGAGCAAGTTCATGATCGCCAGATTAGAGCGTGGTTTTCCGTTGGCAAAAGCACTGTTGATCCACGCCTTCGATGTGTGGCGCGGGAGTCTTTACGGCTCTGCACACTCTTTTATCGCCGCGCTGTGCTTTATCAGGCGGTATCTGATATAAACAACTTTTCCACCCGAATAAAAATATTCGTTTGACAAACGAGGAGTCGTTAGCTTCAGATAGCAACAAAGCGTGCGTGATATGGTATGTTTGAAAAGATTAATTTGACAGGATTATCTTAAATAACGTTTTGAACATTTTAAACAGGGTGAATTAAAAAGAGAACCGATGGTTCCGAGCGAATGAAATTTGAAAGACGGCTTTTAAAGCGGTCATAAAAGTGCAATATACACGCACAAGCGCTGTATATTGGGTGGTGAAATGACGGCAAATGGTTTTGTTCATAGGTTTCTTTAATTTCATGCTCTTGTTTTGAAAATGAAGCCTACATTGTCATAGTAGTAGTCATTAGGTAAGACGACCGACAGCTGTGGTCATTTGCGCCATCAGGGATGGATGGGAAAGGAGAAAAATCCGGCGTCGGTATTAGCCTACTCCATTAATGACGGGCGCCAAGGGGTCCATAGTTTAACATCCCATCCGACAGACGGCGCGGCGATCTTACTTAAAGTACTCTCTACTTAACACTCCAAGTAGGGGTAACACTGAAAAATCCGGCCACCACCGGGATTCGAACCCGGGCCCTCGGATTGATTGCCATCCCCAGAATTTATGGAGCAATTATAAGTAAACCGTCATCTAAGCGGAAACTCAATGTATATCTTTTAAACTTTACTGTCTACGCGAGGAGGCGTTTTATTTTTAAAATTGATATCTGAAGTCATTATTATCGTGTTCTAAAAACTTCAAAAATATTGTCAATATTATCTTTTATTTTAATAATATTTAAGGTAGGTCATTCAAATGTGAACATTTTATAACAATAATAATAACGACAGTTTAATTATTGAAAGTGGATTTGGTTTAATGAAGTTCAATAAAAAACGGTTCTATCAAGGACCTTATATGATTTCAGACTTATTTTACAAGATGAATACTGTTCACTCCATTTATCATAACCATTGGGTAGATCCGACTTGTATTCAGTAAATCATTTAAAAATATTCCAAATACTCACCTTAGAGGAATCACCTAGGATTGAAATGTATCCGTCACTCACATTCAATCCCCTGCTCGTCATGCATGGCAATAAAAGTCCTTCCAAGTCCGACCCAACTCTAGAGTTGGAGCGTGGGCACTTTCGCTGCGGGGACATTCGAGACCAAAGGGGTTGGTAATGCTCCTTGCACACTCTTTTCCCTCATACAGAGATAGACAAAAGTATTGTTACGTCACCTTTAGATTAGAGTTCTGACATTTGTCCCATACGAAAAAATACTTCCCGCTCACCTGATCATCTAATATTGAGCTGCAAGGTCTTCCACAAAAATAGTAGGACTAAGTTAATTAAAAAAAAATAATTGCCAGAAATGATACATTAATTAAAGAGTCTTGGAAATAGTACCCTTGTGCGTCCACACACCGCTGCCCGCGAGTTTACCACGCCTCGTACGCTTCCTGGAAGGCGGCGCCCGAAATTCTTGTAAGCCCCTCGTCACGACCTGTTATAACGCTTCCACTGAGCCGTGGTGACGTCCTTTCAGCACAGATTTGAGGCGGGGGAAGGGGAAGAAGTCTGGTGGGGCAAAGTCTGGGCTGTAGAGTGGCTGAGGCATGGTCGAGAAGCTCTTGGTAGATCCGCGTGCGAGTTTCATTCTGTTCGTCCGAGGGCACTCGCACACCAACTTCGCACACACCTTTCCAATGCCCATGTTTTCGGTCACAAGTCGATGGACATCACTTTTAGGGATTTCAAGTTCATCAGATACCAAGATAACACTTAATCTGGTATCCCTATCAAACAAAACCTCCACTCTTGCAAGATTTTCGTCACTTTTTGTGGTCGAAGGGCGTCCTGAACGTTCGGCGTATCCAACATCTTCTCTACCCTCCAGGAAAAACTTGTACCACTCAAAAACACCCGATCTATCCATGGCGTTATCACCATAAGCTGCCTTGAGCATGTCATGAGTCTATTTTACGGTTTTTCCCAGTTTCACGCAAAATTTGATGGCATAGTGCTGTTCCAATAACCGATTCACGACGGAGCGTGACGAAGTCACGTAGAGATTTCGCAATCGAAAGATCCGTAATCATCAAAGGCTGGGCGTCACCGACCACCGGCTTCCAGTCTTTCCTGAGACTCCCTCCCTCGAACCCAGTCAGAGAAACCGCCACCCGTCCGTCTATCCGGGAAATAATAAGTCATCCTTCTTTTGGGACACACCTTGTATGCGTTTCTTATAAAAAGGAATCCCTTCTTGCAATGTGCCACACATCATAGTCTTAAAATTGAGAAGCAAATTAATGTTTAGGGTTGAAAGGTGACAACAGTGGATGTAATTTGGCTCGCTACCGGTGGCAAAGAGGATATTCGTAATATACGCCCTGATGAGAGCGATTGGCGTTACACTCCATGTGTCATTATCGACGTCGCATTTAAAAATCCAATGCTCAGGTGTGAGACTTAATTGAGAGTTCAAATTGAAATCTGCTTTCAAATTCGTCCACGAGGACTGCGCGACAAATTGAAAGGTGTGAAAGGATTAAGTGGTGCGAAGAGAATGGACTATTTAAAAACCGGTCGGATGGTACGGTGATAAAATGTGACTGATAGGCTCATTTACTCGTCGGATTCGATTTATTTATGACGCTTACCTTTATCTACTCTTTCCCTCGTGCACCGTCGACCCTTTTGCCCCCTCTCGACTCCACGCGAACGGCCCCGGGCACGGTCCTTCTCATCATCCGCCCCACTCCGTCGCACACCCTCCCTTTCCTCCCCGATATACCTTCTCTTTGACATCGACACGCGTAAATACCCCGCGATCCACCAATAATGTGTGTGGCAGGGGGTGCAAGCATCGAGTGGAAAGAGTCAGTGATAATGGAGGATATGGAATAGGAAGGGTGGAGGGAAAAATATTCTTCCAAAAACTATCAAATAACGTGCATGCTTGTATGCAACATGGTGGAGGAAAACCCAATTCAAACGAAGGGTTAATTCACCTAACAAACTAGATACTTGTTTTGCGAAAAAAAGGGGAATAAAAATTAACCGGAACCACCCATAAGACAGACCTCTAACCAAAGCAAGACAAGTCATGCAGAACTGAGAAGTAAGAAGGGGAAATTCCACCATAACACGGAAATGCAACTCAAGGTCCCCACCCATAAAGACAGCTAGGTAACGATGTACCTTTTGTTAATGGACGAATAACTAATATATCTTCATAATACCCCCTAAACCACCGCAGGGATGTGTGGCGAGGGTTTTTAGATCACCACCCGTTAAAAAAAGAAGAAAAACCCATGCAAAACCAACAAATTCATGCCAATCTACGCCCAAAGAGGCGTATATATTCAGTAGAAAATCTTTCTAACTTACACGCGTGCAAATATATATATATATATATATATATATATATATATATATATATATATATATATATATATACCAACTAACATAAACATGTACATGTATTTATACATGTTTTAACAATCTATCTACTAATGTGCAAATCAGAATGGAGAAGTAAGAAGGGGAAATTCTACTATCGCATGGACATGTAACTCATGGTCCCCACCCCCAAAGACACAGATGGGGAATGAGACACACCGCATCAGGCAGGTAGCGGACGTCTTCCCCTCATGCAGAGAGAGAGAGAGGTGAGGGATGGAAGGAGAAGCTTGAAAACAAACAAAGCAGGACAAGCAAGACTATAACGAGCGCTATATTCATTAAATGGCAGTCACATGGGATCATGCGGGAAGGGATTTGACAACAAAACACAAGAGATTAGTGAAAGTGCATGGATTTGAGTAAAACTAATTATTCCCTGGACGCTGTGGGTGACAGGTAGGATTTTGGCCATCTATAACACTACCATTGTTATCCCGTATCTTCATTCCTGCACCCGTGTGTTCTTACACAGCCTCAAATTTTCTCGAGTTTATATCCAATTCTGACGGGTCACTGTTCTCAGGCAATTTCTCTTGAGTAAGATAAAGGGAAATGATTAATGAAAACAGTTTGGTTCATCGCAATGGGGTTACCTATGTTTAATGTTTGATTCAAAGGCATCCTGTTATTGTAGAGACCCTAGTTACCTAGCATTCGACCGTCCTCTAAATTCCTCCGCCACTCGCCGAGCTGGTGAATTTCTAATCCCTCACGATCGCTGAGCAATTTACACAGGTTCTTCGATATTGCATCACATACACTATAGAACCCAATCTCTAAGTGGATTTTGACTTCCAAAAAATTGTGTCCACATCGAGAATTTGTATTCAGATTAAAATTATGTTCTCATAAAATTCTGACTCGGCCTACGTAAATTGCGTAATAGTAATGTGTGATACCTCCCCAACAGTCTGGTTTAATTTCATTCTTCCAATCATTCTATAGCCTGCACGTTCTGCATTGTTTGACTAATGGCATTTGAACCGACGAATTGTTGCGTTATATTGTTCTGGGCTTCAACCAGAGGGTTGCTGTTATGTGGAAATACGTGGTCTGTGCAATAAATGCGCAAACTGGTACAATCTGGAGGCCATGAGGTGGACTATAGTCCCACACACTAGCGGCGCTAGCTGCCTGAGACCCAATGAGCCATCTGTGCTAGGCGGATCGTCGAGCTGTGCGTATGGTGCTAGTAATGTTGGTTTCTGTTGCCCTTGTTTTTACTGTTTTTCGAAAATGAAAATTGTTTTTGATTTCTTGATCACCCTCCTTATTCGCCAGATGTGCCCCCTGTTGGTTTTTCATAGTATTCCAAAAATGCGAAAGTGTGATGAGGGGACATCACTGGGCAGATGTGAACACGATAAAGCAAGATACGACGAGAAAATTAAAAAGCCTAACGGAGAGTACTTTGAAGGGGACAAAATCGATGTAGACTGATTTTGCAAAATAGGTTTTAATGGCCTCAGTTCGCGTATTTATTGGACATACCTCGTATCTGATAATGCTTCCTCAATCCTCTGGACTTAAAAAATTGATAGCTTACAGCTTTATGTGAGCGCTTCATTCATTCAAACATGTCTCTTTTCAATCGAACTTAAATATTATTTACCACTTTAATAATGTGTTGATGGTGAAATGGACCGAAAGGAAAACAAATGAGGAAGTACTGGTGATGGTGGGTGAGGAGAGGGGTTTGTTGAGAGAAATCCTATGGAGGCAGGAAAAATGGATGAAAGGCGTATTGAGCGGTAGTGGAATGTTGAAGAGGGTAATTGAGGGGAGAATGTTGGGCAAGCGAGGAAAGGGCAGGCACATGATAGGGATGTTGGATGGGATGAAGGGAGGAAAGAAGTACACAGAGATGAAGAGGGACCTGATGTAGATAAGGTGCTAGATTGGGCTTTGCTTGGAGTTACAAAATGTTTATTTGATAGTTGTGTCCATCCAAAAACCTACCTTAACCGGTAGATTACCTAATAATAATAATGTGTTGATATATTATGAAAGTGCTTGCCAAGAGTCGTATCTATAGTATATTGATTATTGACTCATTTATTTTAGCACTGCAACAATTATAATACCCTTGATCCACGACCAAGATCCGAGGGTTAATTAATCAGTAGCACAGAGATCCCGTGTCCATATACAGTGTTTCTATTCCTCTTTTCATTTGCCAACCTCCTACTTTATGTCCTCTTCAACGACCGCCTCCCTCACCCGCCCGCCCTCCGTTTCTTCATTTCATCCCTTCACATTTCCCGTGATGACATTCCCTCCTCCCACGCCGCATTAGCGGTCGCGCGCCCTTTAATCTCGTTACGCTCCTTCGGGACGTGAGGGGAGGCCTGGGGAACGGGGACTCCCCAAACTCCCCAGCATTACGCCCTCCCTTCACTTTAGTCTCTCTCTTCTCCGCCCCAGAACATGCGGAAGATGAAGGAAATCCCGCCTCTATTTCCTTATGCTTTCTACGCAAAAAAAACTCGCCATCAACCAAAATAGAAAATTGTGCAAAATGTTAAGTTCTATTCTAGAAAAAAAGATTGTGGGGTTGATTGATCAGTGATAAAAGGAATCCAAACAGACTAATAAGTTACTGACAAGGACAAAATGAGAATATGAGGTATTTATAGTTTTATAGTATATATAGTACATACTCGTACATTCTATTTATAGTTATATAGTATTTATTTGGTAATCTAACACATATACGTTGAAAAGCACCGGTGACAATGGGCAACCCTGCCTTACTCCTCTTCCTAACACTGCCCATCCGGACTCTCCGTTTCCCACTCGCACCTGAGCAGTCTGAGACATGTACAGGTTGCGGATCAGTCTCCTATCCCTCCAATCTATTTCTATTTTCTTCAAAACACGCATTAATTTTTCCCAATGCACTCTATCAAACGCTTTTTCGAAATCTACAAAACAGGCAAATACGTCCTAATTGTATTCTATATTCCTCTCGATTAGTGATCTCATTACTGCAATGGCATCACGCGTACCTCTCTCCTTCCTAAACTCAAACTGATTATCCCCTAAGTAATCATTTGCCTTACTCTCTATCCTTTTGTTGATGATCCTGAGAATAACTTTAACTGTGTGGGATATCAAACTTATTGTTCTGTAGTCCTCACATAATGTAGCCTTTATCTTTTTCGGAATACGAACTAACACTGATCTCACAAAGCCTTCCGGTCAGATTCCATGCTCAGAGATACTACGAATCAGTCCATAAAGGGCCTTCTTCAGGGCCTTTTCCCACATTTTCCTAAACATTTCAACAGTTCTACAGGAATGTTATCCACCCCCATGGCCTTATTTGCTTTCATCTCCTTTAATGCCCTTTCTATTTCATCGTCCAGTACACCTGAACCTAAGGTATCTTCATCTACGTCACGTATACCCTTTCTTTGTCTAACCTTGTCGGTCTAAGCTCTTTACCATACAGTTCTTCTGTATATTTCTTCCATCCCTCTTGGATTTTTTCTGGTTCATATATTTTCTTACCCCACTTGTCTTTAACTGTTAGCACAGATCTTGCCTTCTTACTTCCCGATAATAACTTAACCTATATAAAATATAGTATTTATACTTTTATATTATATATATACTGTAGCATCAGGTTTTGGCGATTGATGCTTCTACATTCCATCCATCACTGCCATCCCCCAGTTACACATCCTATTAGTGGCTCGCAGGGTACTAAATTAATGAAAACGAATGCTATTTATCGCAGAGTAAAATATTAATTTTATTCATCTGACTCCTTAAACCAAAGTATAACTGAGCTCCCAATTCTCCTCTGATTATGTCTTTCGCGAGAAAATCAGATTCAGTTTACCCTATAATGCAGTAATGAATGTGTAAACTGTTTTGCTAAAATTATCATACTTATAGGTTATATTTATTTTCAACGTTTTACTGAGTATCTCACAGTTAGAATGAAGGTTAAACCTTTTCCCTCTCAGCGTAAATTAAGCTTCGTCAATAGCATAAGTGGTTAGAGCATCTGCCCGGCAAGGCGAAAGACCCGGTGTTCAAGCACCGGTCAAGGAAATATTTTTGCGCTTGTGATCTTCACGATTCTGCCTTCCCCACCTCTCCTGTGTTCGTCCTTCGTATGTGTTCCTATCCCCCTTTCCATGTATCTATTTCCATATGACTGAATATTTGTTCGCCGTATGGCGGGATTTCGTGTTTGATTGTGTGTGTGTATGTATATATATATATTCATTCAAACATAGAAATAGGTATAAGGAAAGGGGATAGGAAAACACATAAAAGGCGAGCACAGGACATGTGGGGAAGGCGGTTTTTGAGCAGATCACGAAAGTAAAAATGTTTCCTTAACCGGGATTTGAACACCGGATCTTCCACTTCCCGGGCGGAAGTGTGTTTTATGTGTTTTCCTATCCCCTTTCTTTATACCTATTTCTATGTTTGAATGAATATTTGTGTGCCATATGGCGGGACTTCGTATTTGAATGTGTGTATATATATATATATATATATACATATATACACACACACACATATATATATATATATATATATAAATTTTACTGAAGATGATAAATGAAAGAAACGTGGAGGGGAGTAGTTCAAGTGGAAGGCTAAGAGTGAATTATAAGAAGAAGGTAACGGGAAATGTCGGTGCAAGGAGGTAGGAGAGAATGAAGAGATTGGTAGAGGAGGGAATTGCTAGGAGAATAGGCACAAACCAATCAACGCTCGGATTGACAACCCATGATAATGGTGATCTGCGTTTAATATTCCCTTATCTTGCATTGCTCCTCTCTCTACCTCTGCTCACTAATATTTTCAATAAAATATTGTCCACACCCATGTCTCAATAACCTCTACTCTCTCATCTCTTACTCTGCCAGCCAGTTATCTCTCTTACCTAAGGTCTATCCTTCGCGGCAGTCAGTAATGTCACCCCATGTACAGTACCTGATCGTTCTCTTCGTCAGCCCCAGTTTTAGGTTCCTGCATCCTAACGCTTTTATTCTTATCAAAGGCTTCTTTTCCTACTAATACTCTGGTTATAAAAATCTACTTCACACTGGCAAATTTCTTTATATCTTATCTCCATATATCTGTTCTTTATAATTTGGTCTATTATTTCTCTGTTAGACGTTAAGAGATCCATAAGAGATGTGGATCTCTTTTGCCCACCATTCTTAACACTTCCGTTTTCCGAAATTGTATTTGCTTCTCATACACCTTCCTCGATTCCTTCCTCTAACATTGCCATGATTATTACGCTAAGTACTTCATCTTTACTGGGTAGTACTGTTTGTTGTATGCATATGTACCACCGAAGGCCGTGAGAGGGATCATAATGGGAGATACAAGGGTGATTCAACTTTTGATAGCCTACTGAAAAGACACGAGTCGACGGGATTCAAAAGGACGAGCTCTTTTTTTCTCTCGGAAAAGTCACCACATATAGTACGTATCCAAGTGTTTGGAATTAGAAGGAATTGAGGTCAGCAAATTAAAATTAAGCTTACTCTACTAGGAGATATTTCAGAACAAGTGAGCTATTAAAAATTTCAAGTGCTGTGTGATTAAAGACTAATCGTTTTGAGCGTTTATGCTTAGAACGTTTTACTTGAATAGAATTCTGTGGAAAAGTGTACTTTGTGAATACGAGAGAGATTGATATCGTACTAGTCGTTAATATCACCGACTTTCACTTTCCAGTTTCACTCTCCCACGAGTGGTTATTTATTTTCAAAAGCCCTGAGGTGTCACGTACCATCCATTAAAGTTTCCTCGGCAGGCGATGTGATGTCTATAAATTCTCTCACGAAAGGGAACTTCAAGGTGCGCAAATGTGACATGCTTGGGCTGTGACAATTACCATGACTCATCAGGGTTGCTACTAGTCATGCTAGATTTCTTGTAAATTGTTTTTTTATTTCTTCTCGATCTGTCATAGGAAAAAAATTAGCCTGGTGGACGAAGTAGTGAGGTGGGTTATTTTTGTGTCCTTCGCAGTAAACATGGCTCGAGCAAATTTGAGTTGGCCCTGAGAAAGGGCATACAGTGAATCCATCACAGTCCCTTGATGATAATATACTTGCGAAGTTCGAGTGACTGGAGACACGGAACAACAGCACATACATAAGCCACATATATTAAGATTATACGTGCTTCGCAATGAATCGCAAGTTACTTCATTAATTGTTCAGTTGTTTTCATTTTTGCCTGAGAAATATGAATATCGATTAGCATAGGAAAATTAAACGTATTTTTCTAGGTGAGGTCTTATAATATCACTGTATATGTACTATCATTCTTATGTCCTAATTATATTCCTTTAGAATGAACACCGTTGGTCAACGTTTACGGGGTGAAAATAAGTACGTGAAAATAACTTTGCGAAAAAGTAGAGCAAGTATTTTTTATTTTTAAATATTTATTATTGTTATTTTTATGTTATTATTTTTCAAATGAATAAGAAAGGAAATCCATCCATGAACTGACTGCATGCGCGAAAGTCTGCGGATTTGAAATACATATTAAGGGTATAGAGATTTTTTAGATAATAAGGATTTAGAGGTTTTTTTTAGACTTAGAATGACAGAAAAACCTGTAATTTGTCGAGAAATCAGAATGGTAAGTATGTATGGTATGTAAGTATTTTGTGGATATTATTGTCTGGACATTTAAAAGAGTAGATGAACAAGAAAGATTTCTTTATTATTTTGGTCCCTAAACTGTGAAGTTGATCCTTAAATAAAATATATAAGATCACTTTAATGAAGTGAAGAACTTAAAAATTTATTATTTCAAACTATTGGCTTAAAATAAGAATTTAGCGTAAAAATCAGTTTATTAATTCTTCCGATAGTGTTTTGCCTCTAAAAGTGTTGGATTGAATACGAGTGCAGTCGGATTATAAATGAAGAATTATTAAGTGGTCCAGAAAGATTGAATGGGTAGAGAGAGTTCAAACCCTAAATACTACATTAGGTCAAGTAACGAAAGAATAATTGTTAGGGTTTGGGATAACACTTTCTGTTAAGGGAGGCTGACGGGCGGGGGCTAATGCCGCGGTTTAAATCGGATGGATTGTGAGGGCCCACAGAGCGTGTGTGGGGCCTATGTCGAAATCCTAAAGGGTCCTCAGAAGTGCGAAAGTCCCTGGTGGACTCGAAGGGATTGCACACCGGTTGGGAGAGGTTGGAAGGTTCACGGGGAAGGAGGAGACCGCGGTGATAGGGAAGGCAAACAAATCCACGTCCAGGGGATGCCTTCGGTTTACGGGCGGTCGTGTTTGAAGTTTTCTGAGAGCAAGCTGTTTTCCCAAGGTTGTTTGCAGAAGTGGTGCACAGAATCGTAATTTACCTCATTTATTTATCTAATATGAATTATTCAAACGTGTACCACGGTACAATTAATAATAGGCCTATGCTTCTGAGACGCGGGATCGTCTGTATCTAGGGCAGCTGCAGAAATCAAAGGTCTAGGGTTCGGTCTCGGAATATTTATTCCAAGAATACTCGCTCGTTTATTGTCATGCGCATATAAGTATGTTTAAACGGGCTTTTAGCAGATCCTGTACACCAAAATCAGGTCTTCATTGGCTAAAACCACTCATGATTTTTTTAGCAGCTATCCGCGGGGAGATACTCTATCCCGATATCCTAATAATTCATAGTTACTTCTATTAACTCCTTCAATTGTTGTTTACATTGTTAAAAATATTTTAATACTCAAATTTACTTAATTATCTGCACTGCTGAGATATTTTTTGGTGCAATGGCCTTAATTACAATCGTGTATTACACTACTGCTCATAATCAGTTATATTAGAAAAAAATGCACTGAACCTTTGAAAAATGTCATTGGGTGACGAAATTTCTGTTTCGTGTGGATTTACTTAAAAAAATGTGATTTAAGGCCTTCGCAATGTCAACATTAATGAAAATCCAATATTATGCTTAATTAGCGCCTTTTGAGGGCCGGAAGAGAAGTTGAAATGCATCGTCATTAACGATGGGCAAATTGTGGCGTCAAAGAGAAGGAAGTTTAACTAAATTATTATAATTATCAGGGGGTTGGGGAATCGTCGCGATGTCGTTGCAAGAAGGTCTTCACAAGCAGACACTCGACTCTGGTCTTGGTCGTCCGTCAAGACCTTCGGTAAGGTCAAAATTAGTCTGGTGTGGATTCACCCTTCGCCAAACACTCTAGCGGTGCCCAGCAGGGCACTAAAGTATATAAAACATCTTTCCATAAATTCTGATGGACCTCATTCCATCAAAAAAGTAATAATGCAAATTACTTCATTTTGAAATATTTCTAAATTCAAATCAATCTTGATATCTCCTATAAACTAACATTTACTTATAACACTAAATATAAATTGATAAGCATAAACAAAATATATTATTTATAGGAGTAATCAATAATTACAATGGGTGTTTATAGACATAATTGCCAGAGAATATAGAAGAACCCAGGAAATTCTCCTCATAGTATCTTTTCAAATCAGCGTGGTAAAACTCCTTCGCGCGCAGTTCAACTTGAAGGTCTTTCAACTCCCTGGCGCGCGATCCCTTTATGGCTCTCACATGGTTTCTAATATTGTACAAATCCTGCATTCCCCTCTCAATTGAATTCAATAGATGTACGTTGTGAAATTCGAGTGCCTTCAGCTTATACAGGAGTGGAGCAACATTTCTACTCATAGCTCTCTTCTTCTCTTGCAGTAGTTGATCAAGTGTTCTTTCGGCTACTTCGTACGACCATCGCGCCCTTTTGTGCTCCATTTGAGCTCGCCTCAAATGTTGCCGAGCATTCTCCCTCATTGATGCCAATTTTCGGCTAAACTCCGTATTTCAATCTGCTAGAATACGTTCCTTGGCACGATGAACTATTTCTCTAGGCTAGACAAGGAAGAATTCGATGCTTAGAATATATCATTCATTTTAATATAAGCAATGGGTGGTAGTACGCATATAGTGACAATATTCGGAGCTTTTGCAAACTGTAAGTCATTAAAATTCGAGATACTACACGTACCTGAGTGGATTGGCCTCTTCTCATGTCTCGAGGTGCGGTAGTGGGAATGCATTGATGTTGTGTTGTTCCAGCCCTTGCTCGTTGCCAGTGAACGGGGAACTGTTCGCTACGGTATGGTTTTCGTTCCGTCGCATTTCTCCTCTCCACTTCTTTCTTGAGTTTTCGGGGGACCCCTTCTACGCATATTGTCACCGCCACCTTTTGACATGCTCACGAAGCCGTAAGCACCCGGCCGCCGAGGGAGAGCTCTGGTGGCAGCATACAGTCGCCCATCTTGAGAGGTGTGACTCACATGGGGGTCGTTTGGATGGTCTGCAGGCGATGGCTCGAGTCCTTCGATCAGTTTTGTCACCCAGTCAGGATTCTTGAATCCTCTGCGGGTTCACTTTCTTCAACCGGCTGTTCCTCCCAGTTGAAGCATGCATAAGTTGGTGGTGGGGGGAGCGGCTGGTGCTCATTTGGGGGACTGCTGAGGTATAATTCCTTAGAGTCCCTAGAGACATGTCCAGGAGTAAGCTGACGAAGTGCATATTTTGGATCCTCATCTCCGTAACTCTGCTGGGTTTTGATCTGATCAAAAACTTGATCCATGCCCCCGCTTGTTTGCGCAAGTTTTTGGGAAGTTTCTGGAGACACCATTCTGCGTGCGTCAAACAATAGAAATAATTTGCCTGGACTCTTTCATCTTCAGAAAACTGATTTCCGTTGAGAACATCACTTTTATTACACGAGGCCATTATAACAATTGCACTTGTATGGTACTAGTATATCAAGCGAGAAAGCGAACTGAAAAGTTAATTGCTGCTCACAACTTCACCACTAAGAGCTTTTTGAGTATCGGTAACTACACAAACGTACTCGACACCATTGTTGCGATGGCTCCTTGGTTGCCATTGTTTGCATTGCCGTAAACATAACCCCCTAATTACATTGGCAGGGGCGACAATTTACACAAAATTAGAGAGTTAGACGGTCGAATTGATAGATTCAAGTATTCTTTTTTCCCGCCCACCATTCGGGACAACAGTGAAAGGGGGAACACCTAAGAAAATAATAGGTACCAGCCGTCAAAAATAGGGGTTTACAAGATTAAATTCCCACAAAACACTCTTCAAATCTGGAGTACAAACGCCCCCCTAGCGTGCGCCCTTGATTTTAACTACTGAATAAGTGACCCCTACTGAGATTCATCGTCCTTTTAAGGCTGTTATAGTGACGATGCTGTTGAAAGGTCTACTGTGAATCTATGCGTAGTAAAATTTCGTGGTTGCGAGCCTGGAAAAGCCATAATTGTTGATGAAACACGCAGCGGACGTCCAATCACTGCCACAGACGGTAAACATCGAAACTCGTCGAAGATTTGATTCAAAATGACCGGCGAATCACTCAAAAGCGTATCGCAAACCATATTGGTTATATATCGCCAATAATCTTGTAACATGACAACGCTCCTCCACACACCTTGCGCGCAACTGGAGAGGCTTTGCGAAATCTTAAATTTGAACCGATTCCACACCCTCGTTATTACCCCAATCTTGCGCCTTTCGATTTTTATCTTTTCCTCAATTCAAGAGATACCTCAAGGGTATTGATTACACTTCGGACGATGAGGTGATGGCAGCTGTCAAGGCCTGGATTCGAGAAAAGTCGGAAGAGTTTGTCAGTGACGGAATGAAAACAATTGTTACACGTTGGGAGAAATGTGTTAGCCATTAACGGTGGCTATGTTGAAAAATAAATATATGATTTTGAAACTTGAGAATTTTACTTGAATGTACTTTTGCCCAATCTTGCCATTTGATTTTGCCCGTGCTCTACAAGCATGTGTGCATTACATTTCAGCCTACTCTCGTATTTATATTATTTTCTGGTCTCAAGGTTTCCTACTCTGCACTTTCATGCTTAGTTTCTTCTTTGATCAAAGATCTCTCCCTCCATTTCTTTCTTCATCCAGTGATGCACAGTCTTTATACATCAGATATTTTTTGAGCTTGCGGGCTACATTAGTAATTTCGTGGTAGATGTAGAAATTACTTCGTGAATTTGATTTATTTTATTAAATGAGTAGGTATATAAAATTTAGAGAATAAAATGATAGGAGAATAAAATTTTAAATAACATTTAAATACAAAATTATCACAATCTTCGAAAAATAACGAAATATAATGCCAGGCTGAAAATTTCATGTAATTACAAAAAATCAAGATCAAAGTTCTCTGGTCTCATACGGTCCACGGTTCGCGTGTTGTGCACGAATGTTTAAGCTCCTGCTGTCTCAGTGAAAATGTTCTTAATCTGTTCAAACATTTGTTTTAATAGTTTAAAATTCATTTCCATCGTTGAAATACGTGTTGAGTGTTCAAAGCTGAATTTTCTATTCTTACCTCGTCGACATTTTAATGTATTTTTTGAGTGAAATCACCAGTAGCCAAGAACGAAACGTCTCCATGGAGAAAAGGGGAGGACGAACGAAGAAGGAAGTATCTAAGGGTTATAGCGCTCATTCTCCATCTCTATTCCAGAGATCAAACCCCCCCCCCTCGTTACTGGTGCTAAGAAGAATCGTGCTCGGTTCAGGTGTAGATGAGGGGCATTTCAAGTTCATTTGCGTTCACGTATCTCTTCATATCTCTCACCCTATCATCAGACCTCTTTAGATCCTGATCACGTTCCCTTTCCTCTTTTGCCCTCTATTCCCGCCATTCCTCTCTCCCCTCCCCCTCGCTCCAAACCATCGCCATTGTTGTCATTTCTACTTCTCCTAGCAACACCCTCGTCGGCTCTCCCCACCTCCCACGTCCTCCCCCGCCGCACTCAACTATATCTCCCCTTCTCTTTTTATGGTTCTCCCGTCAATTTCTTTCTTTTCCAATCAACAGGACCTCTCCCTTCCCGCTCTCCCTTCTCTCCCACCCGTTTCCTTTTTCGGCGCCTACCCTCACGTAGTAAGGAGGCGTGTGGCTTTCCTTGTTGCCCCCGCGCACCTGCCCTGCCCGACGACTCCCCTCCCTCCGCCTACGCCACCCCCTCACAACTTCCTCAATCCCGTCACGTCCCCTCCTCCACTCCTCTTTTCCTATTCATTCCGCCACGCCCTTCTTCCATCCATTGCCCTACCTTTCTCCCCAACATGTACGTGTGTGTAGGTGCTGTGTATGTTATGAATATTGTACTCTTTTTTTCTTAAATTTTATTGTTGTATTTATGTAATTTATTATTCTACTTACTATTTTTTTTTCATTTAGCTCTTTTCTTGACATGTGATATCTTATACATGTATTTTATATTTATAAATGTATTTTATTTTATAAATGTAATATATATATACACATACATATATTAGGCACATACACAGATCTATATATATAATACACATAAAAAAATCGATGATGTAGAAGCACTCACGAGAGCAATATAACTAATAATTATAATAAACAAACAAATATAAATAAACAATAATATAAATAAACTAATAATGATTAATATAATTATAACTAATTTATGGAGAATGTAAATTATTACTTATAGGTTACATTTTCATTTGAAACTATGTTAAAGGCGGGTAAAAATGATTTCATTTTGCTAAAAACCATAAAAAATGACAAGATATTTGAAACGAAAACCTGTCGCCATGTAACTGTCTGCCATGCATGGCGTCAATAACTGATACATTTAAATAGACGCTTACTGATTTTGTGGGCAGTTTGGTCGCAGTCCATTTATGTAAAACTGATTACTTTAGTCGTGAAATTTCGGGAATATTTTCTTCTAGACTTATCAAATATTTGTTATATCACCGACTTACTTTATTTGTTTAGGATAAGAATACTTCAAACTGAAATATGTTTACCCAAATTCACCAAAGAATTTATATTTAAAACATCAAGAATCTTTGCATTTCAGTGGATTGAAACTTATATTCAGTGGCAAAGAGATTTTTATCTTGAAGCATAAAGACACTACCTTCCAACGGTGAAAAACATAGCAAATAGACAGAAGAACGTGGTTACAATCTAGAAAAGTTAATCAGGTAAATCACCCAACCGTGATCGATATTTTTTTCAAGCGTTAACATTGAAATGCTGCAGTAATTGGTGACGATAACCTAATATTGTGACCAGGGTGATGCAAATTTTAATTGACACTATTCGCTTTCAACAGCCGCAGTTTATCATTAACGGCGAAAAATGTGACCGTTTTAGTAAAGGTTCAAATACGTGTACTTTTTCATCCAATAGAACTTCTATTATTTCCAGATTGTAATGTTTAAAAAAATTTTTCACTAATGAAAATGTTGCCCAATGTGGCTCAGCAGACCCAAAAATACATTTTGTACAAATGAATTTCCGGAGTGTTTTGACTGAATGAACTTTATCAGTGGCAATATAAGTGGCATAATAAGCGGCGAATAAGTTTTTGTTTGGAGAGTAAACGAAAGTGGCTCACGCCTCATGTTTCATGATTTCCTCTCGTAGGCGGCCTACTTTTTGGAGTTTTTTGTATTACGTTAAGCCAAGAGTGGGGTTAAATATGTGCTTGTTCTCCAGTAATATGCAAATGGCCGTCGCACATGCTGTTTCCCGACGAAATGAGTTGATCTTCCTGGAGAAATGTCAAGATAAACAAAGGCGAAAAAGTAAAGGCTAATTTCACGCCGAGATATATGAGAAAACGTGGCGAGGCCCATTGTAATAATATCAGTAAACAGAGAAATGTTAATTATATGATTTATTAAATTGAATTTATTGAATGAATTATATGAATTATTTAAATTTTGGCCATTAAATAAATAACACTAATCCTAATATTAAACCACAAACAAGATGGAAAACTCCAGGAATTAATTAGTATTTCCAAAACAAAGTTTGGCTGAAACCTTTTTTTATGTGTTGTTCACAATATTAAAAATATATATTCTTTGACCGACCTCGCATAAGACATAATGAGTGTATCAGGAGGTCAAAGGATAATATATTTTAAACTAAATTCAAATATTGCGATTCTTTAAGCCTGATTATTTTGTTTTATTATTCATTACTCAAGAGATTATTATCAATTTTCACTCTTATGCATCGAATATTGATAATGATATTGCTTAAAATGCTGTAAAAACTTAACTTTTATTTTACTCGTGAACTTTCTAGGCCAAAAATTAAATTTTTCGAAGAGGAGAAATAATTGTAATTGAAAGGTAGTTCTATTAACTTTGATTGTTTAACTTGTAGTCGATATGTTGAAATCGACGATTTTAATATTAAATTCTGTACATGTTATACAGTTTTACGGTTGATGCACTAGCTACGCATGCTAAGAAATGGAGACATTGAATTTTAAATGAAAGTTATCTTGTTAAATGAAAAAAATCTTGTTGTTTTTGCGTTTATGTTTGTACTGACTACTATTTCAAATTCGTTTAATATCTATAGTTCTAAGTTTTACCCGGCGATTTGCTTTACCGGATTAAAAGAGAATATTTGAACAACCCTTAAGATGTAGTCGTATTATTTCGGTTATCACAGACATGCAGTGCAAACTAAGTAATTTCCATTCCCATTAATTTCATTCTTTCTGTAATATATAACATGTAGTACTACCAATTTTAAACTATAAAGTATTTACATTTATCGACTTTGTATAACCATAGCAGTCCAATAAATTTTACATAAAGTTTGAAAGTCTTTCATTACGTATTTGATGATTTTATGGGGGAAAATTTTGCTTCATGCCTTGGAAGTTTGGTGAATTTTGTGCTCACTGTATTTACCTTCAGTATTTACAAACCAAGTATCGATTCTGTTAAATCATATTTTGAAATATTTTTCATCACTAAATTGAAGAAAAACGGATACTCTACATACTGTTATTTGATTATAAGGTTTTTCAAATGATATTAATTTTTACATAGTGCTTCAAAATTTAAATACTAAAAAGTTTTATGTTTTTGGATCATGCCAAGAGTGAAGAATCTGACATTTATAAGATCGCCGTTAGCTCAATGTGCAAAAACTTTGGCGTGAATGCAGTAGCCAACGCTCTTTGTCATGGGCTCAAACATAATGCAAGGAAAATATAATTAAGCAGTGCAATGTAATCTTGGGTATACTCACATTTTTATTTTGTTTTTTTGCACGAAGACGACCGTGATAATGAAAATGAGCTTTTGCTATTATTACTATTATTATTAAAGAAACAACTACCGCATTGAATTTGGCTTAAGACGGTCAATAAAATATTAATGAACTTTGAGAATTTCTATTATGAGATTCCCTTATGACCCTCTGAAACCTCATGTCCGAATGTCTCATTGTTTCGGGGAACAACTAAGGATACGAATACGCCGAACGAATTTTTCCAAATCCGTTTTCTCGATTCGGGTTTCAAGGCTACACATTTTTTTATGAAATCAGCCATCCGAAGAACAGAAGAAAACAATCAGAAAATATTGATCATCACGAATGATGAAATTATTTATGGTATAGTCAGAATCATCAGTCACACCGCGATCCAACAATTTTAACTGAAATTTGGTGCAAATGTTCTGCAAGAAAATGTGTTGGTTTTGTACTCGTGCTTCAATGTTCTCTCGGATAAGGATGAAAGATTCTCCAAATCAAACCAATCAATCTCCAGATCAAAGGGTGTCCTTTTTGATGAGCACTGTCTTTTAAGTCTGATAAGGATTTGGCTCGGGTAATGTCGACGGCGAACCCTTCTCGAGATCATTTCTCTTCTTTTATTTTAATATTCTCATTTCGAAAGCTCACATGGGACCCTAGGATATAGTCGTGTCGTTTGGTCTGCAATATCTCCATGGGAGAATTCTAAGAATGTTCCGTTGCCACCCTTACTTGCTTAGTCAGTCAGTTTCCTTCCGATTTTTCTCGATTCGGTGGAGGCTTATATGCGATTCCTTTCCGACCTTTGGGTACGGTTGTCTACGTCGGGGTCCGAGTTATTATTCCTAATAATACCATTCGTTCCTTTCTTTTCGACACTATCCTTTAGCCTTAATATTTTTTACACCGAGAAATTCATAATTATACTTAAATATGCCTCGAATCAATAGTTTTTAATCCTAGGGTAATCAAAGTTTCACTTTAATTATTATTAGGTTGGTTGCGAGAGTGGGTCGCGGATGTCCAAGGGGTGGAGAGATTGGATACGTTTTTGGAGGTTGGACTACTGACCAGAGGGTCCCGGGTTCGATTCCGGGGCAAGGCACTCTGGCCACCTGCAGCTCCACCCAAGCTAGTTGATTTTTCGCGTACCAGATATTCCTGGGAAAGGAAACTCTGGTACCCGACGCATACGACCATAACCGGCACAGGGAAAGGAACTGCCCCCCTACCCTGTTGTGTGAATATAGTATTCACACGCCTTCGGGCTTTTTACTGGGTGAACCCTACCATCACCCACTAAACCGACCTTCGGGTTGATTACTGTGTTTATGGTTGCGATAATTTGTAAGCCATCTTCATTATCGGGAAAATAAATATATTTTTTCATAAATAACATTTAGGGATTATGTAAACAAAAAAAAGAGAGCTCAATTATTTGCGTAATATATACCTATTTTTAATGCAGTTTTGTCTTTTTTCATTTCATTATCTGTCATACTTCTTGATGTAAAAAATATCCCTTCTCTTTCTCCATCCGTAATGTAAGATTTCTTCGATTACTTCCAATCTCAAGATAGAGTTCAACGAATCCTCCACCTAAATTTTCTTTCTTTGTTTACTACACTGGTCTTTCTCCCTTATTCCAATCTATCGTACGCTTGTGGGTGTGTTTTGTTCTGTCCAAATTTTTTCCAAACTTGACGACAGCAACCTGTCAAAAGCCTAAGGTTATCCTAAGGTATATCCCCTTCCCTTATAACAGCGTTCCTGAATGATAAAAATACTTAGTTTCGTTTAAAAGTTTTCAAAAATAATTATTTCTTAATGCTTCTTAGATGGCGACTGTTCCATAGTAGTTCCAATATTAAATTTATTTACGTGATCCTTATCGAAAAATCTGACTATTTTGGGTCATTCAATATCAAATACGATAATTTTCCCAAAATTTATAATTTCTCCTTCTGAGATGTAATATTCAACTAGAGCTCCAATTTTAATGCATAAAATACATTGTTATGAATCTTATGACCTACCTTCAAGCCACACATCACGCATTTATCCTACACGGTGCGACATTGAGTGTTGACCTCCCTTATCGACTCCCTTATTGATCTCTTGAAGCGCCGTCATCCGCAAATCTGACATAAAAAACTCCTCTTTTTCTTCTGTCCCTAACTCCAGACCTTCCCACATTTCTCTTTCATGCTTAGTATTTAGACAACTAAGCGATGACGTGCAATCCAGGCCACACTTCACCTATCACTGCCATTCTTAATCCGTCTGTTCAAACGCTATCCTTATTTGTGCAGTCTGATTCATGTAGGGGTTTCGAATAAGATATCTACGATCTACAATAAGCTACTATATTTTTAAAATAAACATTAGATCGAATATTTCAAGAATCGATAAAAAAAGTAAAGACATCTCATTTATTAACTAAAGCCTACCTTAGCCGGTAGATTACCTAATAATAATAAAGATAATGATCAAACTTTGTGGGCCATCTTTTTTTCTTTTTTCGGAAAAATAATTCTATTTTTCTTGCGACAAAACTCCCAAATTCTCAACACATCCTCCAGTACATTTCTCCAACTAGAGCTATATTACTTGGGAAAATGATAATTACTTCTGGTATGAAGCCAGGTCTATGTGTAAGACGAAAGGTAGTCCGCACAGCTCCTGTGCCTCGGCTGCAGAGGACTATGGCCAAAGTGGGACGATGTGGGCGATTACTGGAGTGATGACTAAAGAGTAATGCATGAGGGAGGGAGGAGGACAGTCACCCGTGGCACTGAATAGGAAACTAGGGAGAAGGGTTCTCAATACAGAGCATATGAGTGATGGGATTCCACGGATAGAGATAAAAATAGACAGGATCGGCCTAATGCTGATGTGTATGCCGGCAAGTACAAGTCATCGAAAGAATAGTGTTTGTCCTTTATATGTGTTCCTATCCCTTTTCCTTGTATCTATTTCCATGTAAATGAATGTTTGTCCGCCATATGGCGGATTATCGTGTATGAGTGTATATATACACAGTAATAAACCAGAAGGTCGGTTAGGTAGGTGATGGTAGAGTCCACCCACTGCTAAGCCCGATGGCGTGTGAAATTCACACATCAGGGTAGGGGGGCCAGTTCCTTTCCCTGTGCCGGTTATGGTTTCTCAGGAAGATCTGGTAACCGAAAAATCACGTAGCTTGGGTGGAGCTGCAGGTGCCCAGAGTGGCTTGCCCGAGAATCGAACCCAAGCCCTCCGGTCAGTAGGCCAAAGCTCAACCCACTGGGCCACCGCGACCCACATTATGTGTGTGGTGTATAATACATATATGTATAAAAATATATCTATTTTGGATCCTAGGCTGCATTCTATTCTACGTACTTTGTCCTCTTTCGTTCTCTCCTCATTTGTTCCTAACCCTTTCCCTCACAATCAAACACTCATTTTCCTCTCGGCTCGCTGATAATTCCCCTCACCGATAACACCCTATCCCTCCCACCAACCGTCCTCCTTACCTGCTTAATCCCATTCCCCCTTATTCTTTCATCCCCCTTCTCCCTCGGATTTCCTCGACCCCGCCCTCCTTTCCCCGCCTTTTTATCCACTCCCTGGCCCCCTCTTATCCTCCTCACTACCCCACCTGTCTACCTCCTCCCCCTGTATTCGTTCCCCATCTGGGATGGGGTCGTCAGCCTTCCCCGGGCGTGCCGAAGTTGGCACGAGGGCGCTGCATTTCTGGCACAAGCATTTCGCGTGATCCCCTCTATTGTCCCCATCACTGCTGCTTCTCGATTTTGAAGGGGGGGGGGGGAATGAAAATTTTGGCACCAGGTGGGCCAAACCTTTTCCCCAAGTTGTCATTTTAAATGATTACGGTAGATGCCAATCCAAGGGATGATTCATTGCAATTTAGAGCTTGAGCCAATTTTGGAATGGGTGAATATTTTGAGATTACAAAACATGTAGAATCTGATCACCATGCTTTCAGTGTAATTGGAAATATTCTTTCAGTTTGTTTTAAAAATCGAGTCTCGTCATAGATATTAAATAATCATAATCTCAGTTCTGTGGCTACAAAACATTAAAACATATTGGCGGCAAGGGTTAGGAGGATGTTTCAAAGTTCTTAGAAAAGCATTGGTCTTCCCAGAGAGGATACGTTATAATTTTGCATACGCCACCACCGACAAGGTTCATTTGAAGAAATGGGTATAATTTAAAAATATTTTCCTAGTTTCCACATTTTTTATTAATAATACAATCCTATGCGCAACAATTAATTTTATCAAAAATGAAATAATTAGGGCTTTGCAGCCATTGAGAAAAATTATATAAAAACTGTTACAAACTCTCGCTTTTAAGTATCTTTTTTTCCTCTTTCCTACTATTTTTAGCAAGGGTGTGGAAAATTCCCCGATCCTTACTTTTAAGCGCTTCTCGTAGCTTCAATCTGCAGCCCAGATGATAAATTGTGATTCAGCCCGTGGAATAATTTCCGAGCCTCGTCACATGCACAATCTAATATTTACGAAGCCACAAAATTTAATCACCCATTTCCATACATCTTCTTAAACGATTTTTCGAATGAATCGCTTCAATATATCTCGAAACACTCTTCATTTTTAATAATTGCATTTCTGTTTATGCAACATAATATTTATTGAATGACTAAAATTCTTACGCTATGTAAAACTCTACATTTGATATTAATAAATTATTCAGTTCCGCAATGAGCATCGTCGAAGATAACTTTCATTTAGAAATTTTAATAAATATCTAATAATAAAAATTTCATTAAATAATAAAATTTGCACGAATCAGATTCTGAGCTCAAATTGTTTCCAGCTTATACGCCAATACACGAGGGTGAGTCAACTTAAAAACCTTCAACTGCGCAAAAATTTCGAAACATCGTGCCAATGCCAAAATTTGTTTTCAACAGTGATAGACATGGTTTTAAGAGTCGTTCAAAATTGGCAGCATGATACCAGAACGCAACAATACAGCGCAACAATGGATTAAACATGGCCACTCCACTTTCAACATGCACCAAAGAGAAACGGCGATCGTTTATTTGTTTATTCAGTAGGAGTGGCGGGCACTACACCTAAATTCATCGGCAAATGAAAGTTCAGAATGTTGATTCGCCCATTTCACTTTATCAATGACGCCTGGATTAGAAGTTCTTAAACAGTATCATTTCCGCATCAGTCAGTTCCCTCGATCACGTCAGGCACACACAGACTGTGTTGTGACGGCAACAGCTTGCAGATTAGTTTAAATAATGGTTTTTCAAGAGGTATCCGTGGACCTTCGAAGCCTCTGCAAAGTACTTATATAGTGCGCCAATAGGACTACAGATGAAATTTGTACCAGTGAGAACTTTTTGTATTCAAGATATTTCGAGATTAAATGAATATTTAAGTTTTAAAGATTTTCATTTGAGTCACCCTCGTATTTAATATGGTGGACATGTTGTCATACCTAATTTGAATGAGATTTTTTCGTTCCACAAACATTTGCCGTTCCGACTGCATTCAACGCATATTTCTCCTCCTCTTTTCTCTTTGTACCAATTTATCCTTCCCTCAAAGACGATCCGTTGTAATTAATTTCAGCAATCCCTCCCCCATCGCTTCGTTCCCTCTTCCCATTTACCCGCCTCTCGCTATCAACATCGCTTTCCTCTTTACCCGTTCTGCTTCTTCTTTTCTCTCTCTTCTTTCTTCCTTGCTTTTCTCCCCAATTTTGCTGCTCTTGTACCATCGATGGTTTCAATTCTGCGCCATGAGTCCATATTTTTTACAATGGAACGGTGATCGAATACCACTTCGTTAGTATTAATCACCAGTTCTTCGATTTCACTAATTTTTCCGTCATATTCGTTAACTTTGAAATTCACTTCAAATTAGTGTTCCATTGTTTTTATATCCCGCATTAATGACTATATTCCTTTTTTATTAATGAAATACTTTATTAATGAAATACTTCCTTCCTTCACCTTTAAATATCTCTTTGTTTGTTCTTTGAGTCTACGTGATTATAATGGAGCTCACAATTCTTTCATTTTGCCCATTCTTTCATTTGCTGGAAACTGGTAGGAAATCAATTGTGTCTGAAAGGTCATTAAATCCGCACGCTTCTCTGCTTCCATATCTTGTTCCACACACATTTTTCCTATTCATATTTTCTAATTCATACTATCTCGTATTTTTTTGATCTGAAATCTTTTCTTTCAAATTTGCTTGTAATTTACTTGCATTGTTAGGTTTCGAAGAATCTTCTTCCGGTCGGTTTTTCCAACGGCAGATCAACCGAGTGTTTTCCTACGGTGACTGCGTTTTCCTACATTGACTACACGACTGTTTTCCTGCCTGCACCCACTCTACTCGTACTTTAAGCATAGCGATTGCATCTTTATTATTTACTCCTTCTTGAAAACCTTCCGATTCTTATAATTTTTTTAACAAAATATATTTTTAACGCTCAAGTTGAACAGGCGTAACTTCAATCTCCGGTCGTCACGATGCATTCTGAGAAGAGCTGGTAATGTAAACAGAGTTGTTGAGAAAGAGAGAGAGAGAGAGAGAAAATTGGGCAGGGAACAGTTGTTTCTCTTTAGTCATTGCATTTTTCCATTTTCCTCAATCTTATATCGTCCTCTCTTCTTACAGCGCATTCTGGTATTTGTTCCTTATTAAAATCCCCCACCCCCTTTTAATCAACCGTCCTTATCCTCACCCTCTCTCATTCCTTAGCATGTCCTCCTTCGTCCTGTTGCGCCGAGGATGACTTCATTTCATTTGACCTTATTTCATATTTGTTCATATTACTATTCATTACTTTACAATGGAATATTAATAAGATCAAGAATTTACAAAGAAATAAAACTTAAGCCTGGAATAGATGAGGAATACCGTCGAATTAAATTTCAAGTTATTGCCATGTCCATATTTTTTATTTTGAGTAGCATGCTTATTCCTATTCATTGCAGTCCAAATTGAGTGTAGTTTTTATAGTTTTTTGGTAGAAAAGCATATTTTTCTTCATCACAAGGGTTTTCTCGCAATGAAGACATTTGGAAAAAGATTAAATCTACGAATTGGTTGATTTTAATTTCCATCGAATTTATTGCATTGAATTGTTAAATTAATTGCAAAACTGATAACACTTAAAAAGTCATTGTAAATTTGTAGCAAGTAATAAATGAAAAATCTTTTCCCATTCCCTGGTTGGTGTTTTAGGCATCCCAGTCTCCGTGGCAGATTGCCGCAAAGATCAAAGTGCTTAGTCTCATTAATGTTTTTAATATCTCTTCATAATTTTCATCAAGATTTCTTTCTAATTTTCCCACAATGCTCTTTTATTTTCGTCTGGATATGGTAGTCAAGTAAATAGAGCGCCTTTGGCTGCTTTGATTGAGGAGTCCGAGTTCGATTCTGGACCGCTCCGGTTTTCACTCAAGCTGTACTCATTTCTCGGGTAACAGCTCTTTCTGGGTAATCACAGACAGAGCGGGAAAAGGAAATAACCTCCACTCCCCACCCAATGCAGTTATACACGCCCTTGAGTCTAGTGAGGCTAAGCTCTATCATAACCTATCAAACCAACCTTGGGGCTAACAATTGTGTTTTTTCCTTTTATTTTCTCTTCCCTCCTACCGCATTTCTTTCTGTTTTTGTCTACTCGTGGGGATCGAGATAGTACGGTGGATCGTATTAGCTTCCCACAGAGAAGGCCCGGGATCGAATCCCGGCTGCGTCGAATATTGTTCCGTGGTATCTCGATACCTACTCGAGATGCTCTGTGGAGGGCACTTTAAGTGAGCACTCCGTCCGTCGGATGGGACGTTAGCTGTGGAACCCCTTGGCGCCTTTCATTCAGGGTAGGCTAATTTCGACGCCAGGTTTCCCTCCACCCTTCCTTCATCCTTTGCTGTCCACCCGTAATGGCGCAAATGACCTCAGCTGTCGGCCGCCTCTCCCAAATACGACTCGTTCTACTACTCTTTCGTCTCCACGTTTATTTATTTATCCTATGCATTGTACATCCGTCTCCTTTCCCTCGTTTCTCTCCATCTCTCCCCGCATCTTTTCTTTCCTTCCGTCCCTGCCTCCCGTCCGTCGCTTTCCTTCCCCTCCCCCGCCTTCCCTTCACGCCTCGAACCCCCTCATTCCTCCCCCTTTTCCCCTCACCGCGTTGCATAGACCCACTCCCTCCCATTCCTACCCCTCTTTCCTCTCAAACCCCCCCCCCCTCACCTCTCGCATTTACCCCTCTCACCACACATGAACGCGCCCCTCCACCCCCGCTACCGTGTCACCCTGCTCCCACTATCTCTCTCCTCCCTCCCTCCTCTTTCCCTTCTCTGTTCCACCCCCCTCACCCCTCCCATCCCCCTTCCCTTCCCAACCTCTCTCTCTCTTTCTCTCTCTCGTCTCATCGATCGGGGGGTCGCGTCATCATCCCCCGAGAGGCAACTTCGGTGGATCGACGCCAGGTGGCACGCGCAGCGCGCGCCGCCGCTATCTCCCCCCCTCCTCCGTCCCCCCTCTCTTCCCCTCCACCCCTTCCCCTCTCTCCTCGGACACCCTCCCGCCCGCCCCCGCCCTTTCTCCCAGCGGGTGCCTCAGTGTCGCTCGAGACTCGAAACACTCTGCACTCGCACGATTCGATTGGCGGGCGGGAGCCTCGGACGCGGGAGCGGAGGCCGCTGTGGGGTGGTGGAGTGGAGAGGAGTGGTGGTTGTGTTTCGCCGTACGATCGTCCGCGGAGGGAGGGAGGAAGAAGACGACGGATCGGGGGGGGTGCTCTCTCAGGCGGCACTTAAACGTTCCAGAGACCCCCTCTCTCCCCCTCACCCACCGACCCCCTCGCCCCCTCACCACCACTACCCTTTCATCCGCCAACCCCCTCGACTACCTCCCGTGTGACCCTTCACCCGCACTCTCGCACTCCGAGCGCGGAGCGCAGGACCACCATCATCATCTCCGGAGGAACAGTGTGGAGCGAGAATAAAAATAAAATTCCTTTCTGGGTCCCGTTTCGGAACGAAGAATAATAGTAGTAATAACAATTTGGGAGGGAGGGGATGATGTTACGGCTGATTTGGAGGGTGAGAAGGGGATGGAGGAAGAGAAGGCTCTGAGAAACGAGAGCGAATAAGCGGCGGTGAGAGACAAACAAAGGGGTGGAAGGAAGGGGTGTGTGTGTGTGTGTGGTGCGGGGGGAGGGTGTTGCTGGAGGGGACGAATGGACGCGGATTCCATAAAAATAACTCGTGTGTGGTTACGTTCGTGTGCGTGCGTGTGACGACTCTCTCTCCCCCGCGAGCCCTCCCCCTCGCCTCATCTCCACATCTCTCCGTTGCCCTGGTGACGGCAAGGTGCGCGCGGCCGGGAGAGCAGCGGGAAGAGAGGAGGGACCACCGGGCAGGAGGACGCGGTGGTGCCCTCCCGACTCGCGCCGTCGCGCTGCCCTCCGACCCCCTCAACCGTCCCTTCGACCTCCCCCCTAGCCCCCGTTCACGGACGGACACTGGCGTCACGGGAGGAGGAAAAGGGAACAGCACCCGAAGAGAAGGTGGAAGAATTTTTTATTCATCGCCCCCTCCATTGTTCCGATCGTCGGGAGAACTTCATTTGTCCTCTCCCGCTAACACGCGAACGAGCACCCTCCATCCTCTCGCTTCTCTATCATCCGCTCATCTCTTGGCTCCCTCACTCTGTCTCTCTCTCCTCATTACTCTCTTTCCTCATCACCACCATCAATCATCATCATCATTTCGCACCGTCTTCACGCCTCTCATCTTTCCGACTTTCTTCGCCCGCACTCATATCGGTACCCCCATCCTCCTTTGTACCCCCCTCCACACACACCTCCACGGTGTCCATTCACGACCTCCTCCCGCCCACAGTGATCTTGCCCTCTCCACGGGATAGCGGCCACTTGCCCGCCGATGGCGCGGCCGGGCCTCTCCTCCGCCGACGCTCTCCCAGCTGCAGGGAAGCCGATGGACCATCAAAGGCGGTGAGTCCAGCATGAATGAATGAACCCCGCGGACCCCTCTCCCTTGAAATGCACTCTCGTGAACTCTCATGGGGATGCTTCCTTGGCGTTTCCGTCATCGACATAAGTACCCCGCGAGCCACCACAAAGGTGCTTGGCAGGGGGAGCAAGCACCAGGTGGGAAGCGTAGGTGATAAGGAAGGATGTGGGAGAGGAAAGGGGAAAAAATATTTTGTAAAAATGTTTGAAATCAAAGTGCAAATTTCTAAACACGAGGGAAGAAGACTTCATACTAAACATGGGCTAATTCACCTGATAAATTAGTTAATTGTTACATTGAAAAGAGGGAGTATAAAATCCGTCCCTGCAACAGAAAGAATGCAACTGGAGTGCTTAGATGAATGAATGGGATTTCACTGCTGCGGTGGTATTCGTGAATTTTTTTTACCTTTGTTTATTTTGCATTAAAGGTTTCTCGACGTGGAAATGTCGTTGGAAAAAATTGGGATTATTATTTTCCTCTCTTTCTTAACGCATTTGCATGTTTAGTGTCCAGAAAACGTGGCGATGGAAACTCTACGGAAGAGTTTTGCTTGTTTACGCGTCTATTTTTAATCCGAGTCTTGATTTTTTAACTTAACTTTCATTAGCGACATATTTTGTAGGATCAGAATGTTTATATACATAGATGAATGGCTGAGATTAGAAGATGAATAGGAAAATATTTATTCTTTTAGTATTTTTCTGTATTTTTAATTAAATGTCCGTGTTAGTTTTGGACGGATCCCTGCCGCCCTATAACCTTCCTTTATTTAATCAAATAGACATGACCTAAATATCAACATCCAGCGCTTTATGCGACTCCAACTCTTTATGTTGTCGATGAGTTTTGAAGTACTGACACAAAGCGAGGTAAAAACAGATTCATAAATAAAAAATATTTTTACTCTTGTTAAAAAAACAGATTCTAATGACTCGCTCGAAATATTTTCGTTCTCGACCTCTCATTGACAATTGCTTGAATTGAAGATATTACCGAATAAGACATTGATCCGAAGTGTCGCTCTATTGTATAAGACTAGAGTGGCTAGCTTTATACGCCCATATTAAGCGTACTCATTTTTTTACATTTCCTTGCAGTTTGGACCAGTATAATAGTACCGAATCAGGTTTTCATCTATCTTTAATGACTTCGACGGAGAATGGCTTCTACCGAAACGTTCGAATAGGTATATTACGGGTGGTTATTTCTTCAAAATTAGTGATTAAACTCCCGAAATTATTAGTCAGCCAGAATAGAGAAATTACGCCATTATTTCCGAAGAAGTTTCTATCATTTCTCACTCTAGTGATTTCTATGAAAGAAAGTTATACCTAAATATTTCTTACCTCTCGGAGATAGTATTCATCTCGGGAAGGAGTCAGAGTGAGTGTTCAAAATTCGTTCAGGTGGGTGGAAGGTCAAAAGGAGATGGGTCGCGGTGAGGCATTTGGAAAAAAGAGAGAATTGGGCGGAGTGGCGTTGGAAGGGATCGGAGAACTCTTTCCCAGCCGCTTGGTATTCGTGCAATGCGCTCGGCTGGATTCGTGCAACTCGCGTGCTCACACACACTCCGTGGAATGCGAGCAAAGCGTCACGGGCAGCCGCCTTTGTCCGTGCGTGTATCTCGTGGCGGCGCGAGAGTGTGCGTGTGCTCTTGTTTGACCTCTCCACGCCCCATTTTTCGCGCGCACCCTGCTCCCTTCCCCTCAAACGCCACAATGTGGATCTCCTCTCCCCTTGCTGCCCACTAAACCTTCTCTTCTTCTTCCTTCCTCGCGACCCATTCCGACCCTTCTCTTTCCCCGTTCCTTCCCTCTTCCCACGAAGGCAGACAGAGCTTACACACGTGTGAATGTATATATATATATAGAAAACCGCCTTCCCCACCTTTCCTGTGTTGGTCTTTTATGTGTTTTCCTATCCCCTTTCCTTATGTCTATTTCTATGTGCGAAAATAATATTTGTTCGCCGTATGGCGGGATTTTCGAGTTTGAATATATATATATATATTATATATAATATTATATATATAATTATATTAGTTAGTTTGTTTGGATATATATATTATATATAATTATATACATGTATATACATGTATTTTTGTGTATATATATATTTATGTATATTTGTATATATATATATATATATATATATGTATATTTGTGTGTTTATGGTTAGGGTTGAGATAGAGACTAGCCACGCATACATAGATTCACACAAACGCTCTGTTCTCTCCTCTCGTCTCCCCATCTTACTCAAATACGTGATTTCCCCTATCTATCTCTGACCTTCTCTCTATTCCCCATTCGACCCCATCCCTCCCCACCCCATCTCCGTTCCCTCTCCCTCTCCCTCCCCTTCCTCGGCGCATTCCTCCTTCCTCCGCCCTGTCGACGACCTCTTTACCCCGAATGCTCCAACCATTCCTCCCCTCTCCCCGTCCACGTCGCTCCTACCCTCGAACTCCTCACCCAAACCAACTTCGCTCCCCTGCTCCATGGTCTCCCCTCCCCCCTGAATGCCACCACTCCTCCCGCCAGCACCATTCCTTCTGCTCTCCCTTCACTCTCCGCTCCCCTCTCCATCCCGGGTGCCCCTTTGGAACTCCTCCCCTCCCTGAGCCTCGTGTGCATACGTACGTGTGACCCCTCTGCAAAAACCAGGGCACATTTTTGCCCTCTCTTCCGCTTCACCCGCAGTAATAATAATAATGCTATTAAAAAGACCCTCTCGTCCTCCATTCTCCCGCGCTCCTTTTCCAAAATTTCTTTTCCCGTCCTCTCTCCCTCACATTTCATTTCCCTTTTACTTGTCTTTTCCCTGGCCGCCGTCTCCCTGCTGCTTTCTCCCGCCGAGGGACCTCATCGGGGTAGCTTGTGGGCACCATCTTTCGGTGACTAAGATGAACGTTTCACTTCCTCCATTTCTGTGAAATGTATTCTGGGATCTTAATTCAGTCAAATGGTTCGAAAGGTATCGTGGAGGGATACTACCGCAACATTACATACAATCGCACTGGTGGGACCAAATACGCAGATGTGTGGCATTTCATTGTGAAAACATTTCCATAAATTCAACCGTCTTGGGATTCGAATTAGGATATCTCACTTGCCGATCAAGTGTGCAACTGGCTACTGGCTCACGTTCCAGGCCGACAATTGGAAGGCCCGAGGTGGATTACTGGAAAAGTCATATTATATATTTTCAAAGTTTGTTATCGTATGTGATGACTCCAAACTTCAGCATACGTCATTCAAATGTAACTCCTTGAGGTTATTCCCCTGATGAAATCAATCCATTAAGGAGCAGGCTCTTGCAGTATTTCTCCGCCCGTATGAATGTGCCCGTTTTTTGTCCGCATATTATCTTTGGGACCGTCGCAATTTGTTACCTAAAACGGTACACTACCTCAATGTAGTTGTTCAGGATCACACCGCATGACCCTGAGGTCTTGTGTTCAAATCCTTACTTGGCAAGGGTTTCGTATTGCTACTAATATATTATCTTCGGGGTGCGAAGTAACCTCGACCTTTGGGTTGTATAAATAACCCATTTACATTTAAATCGTAAATGGAATACTTCTAGTTGATCCTGAGGAAAATGATTGAAATTTTCTCTTCCCCACCCTCGTGATCCATTCCTCTTTCACTCTCCATCCCCCATCACGCCTCTCTCTTCTCCCTCCCTTCGCACCCCAATAGGCTTCATTCCCTCACGTTCATCCCATCGCTCTTTCTTGCCGATGTGACGCTAACTTTGGCACCAATTGGAGAAGGGAAATGGATGATTCCGAACGTTCTTCCGTAATCCGATACTCATTATCTCAAATATGTTTCAATCAAGTGCCTTCATCAAATGCTGCTTGCACGGACCCACAAATCTGAGAGACGAAGATCCCATGCTCTTCGCCTCTGACAAATGCCTGCAAGCGCTTGCAAGTCCTCTTTTATTTTATTCTCAAAGATTATCGGTTTTATTTTTCAAAAACGTTTCCGTCACAAGAGATTGAAATTGTTTCTCTTTCAGGTGATCAGACTTAATATTTAGATTTCTCGTATGGGGCTGGTATTGCATTAATATCGCGACTTTTACTCGAATACGTTACCCAACGACATATAAAGTTATGTGCTCCTCAGGTTGCGGCTTGACCCAAGTAAGGTCACTTAAAGTACGTTTTACTATCGCTTAACGCCCTGCAAAACAAATCCAATACTCAGAATTTAAATTCTTCATAAACTTCAAGACGAATCTTGTGTATTTAACAAGATTCGTCTTGAAGTTTATGAAACCAAATCAACGATACTAAGCCCAAACTAATCTGTTGGAGCGACGATTAAAAGACTTCAATTAGGTATTTCTTTTGTCGATGCCCGGCTTCCCTCCACCCATTTCCTCCCCATCATTCTTGTCCTGCTCTCTAATTACGCTTCTTCCCTTAAAGGAGGTGAAAATTACCTCAGATTTAGATACTTCTCCCAAACAAAGACATACTTGAACGCACCCTTATCTCTTAACTCACCTCTCGCCGTTAATAAAACGGGGGCGGGAGTCCATCCCTCATTCTCCCTTTCGCGCAGAAATTGGGCGGGAGATTGCTCTTCATCCCTCTCCCCCACGCTTCTTTCCCCCTCTCCCCTCCCCCGCTCTCTCCTCATCTCTCCGTCCTTTTAATCCTCCATCATCACCGTTTCCTTCTACCCTTCTCTTCGGGAAACCATTTATCCGATCCAACTCTCCGCTCCACTCTCGGGCACTTGGCCGTGAGACGCCGCGCCGCCTCCGCACCCCCCTAAACCACCCCCTGCCAAACCCTCCTCCCACCTTTCATCCCTCCCTCCCTTGGTCCGTCATCCCCTTCTCGCCTCCGTTTGCGACCTTATTCCGCGCATCCCTCTCTCTCTTCCTTTGTGTTGTGGGGCGAGGAGCGCGGACGCTCCTGAGAGTGAGATGACGGCCTGGTAGTACTCACCCTCTTCCCCTCCGGCGCACCGCGCCCCTCCCCGTCCCCGCACGCGAAGACGGGAACGTGGATGCCTGCCTGCCTGCCTGCCGCTCAATTGCCCTCGAGTGTCGTTTGTCGCGAACGCTCGGGAGAGTGAGTTCGGAATCATGCTCTGTGGAGGGCGTGGCGATTTTTAGATTCATTTGCCAATCGAGGATATATATTTTTGTACGAAAAGAAGGGCCATTTGAAATTATTAGTAGTAAATCGTCCATGTAATCGTCTACCCCTCGTGTTGCCTCATTCAAATTGTTCAAAGTGATGCTGAAAGGTTGCTTCGAGAGAATATTCATTTTCAAACGGGTAAAGATAGACTGGAGTCATAATTTGAACAATACATGCCGACAAATGATTTTTACTTTTGCCAACTCGTGAATGGACTCCGTTTAATCGAGAACAAGTGAACTTTTATGTGTGATAGTAGTAGTAGATTAAGGGGAGGCGACCGATGGCTGAGGTCATTTGCACCATTAGGTATATATGGGAATGGAGGAAGGGTGGAGAGAAACCCGGCGTCGAAATTAAGACTACTTTTGTCGAAAGGCGCCAAGGAATCCGCCGTTTAATGTCCCGTCCGAAGGACAGCGTACTCACCCAAAGTTTTCTCCACAAAGCACCTCAAATAAGGATCTGGATAACACTGAAAAATAACTGTCGTCTCCAGGATTCAAACACTTGGAGAGAAACCATTACGCTAGCCACCCCACTATCCCGCTTCCCACATTTAATTAATATTTCCTATAATCAGCCTAGTTTCCGTTAATAGTTCAACGCAATTACGATGTTAAGTTAAATGCACATTGGATTATGATTAACTTGGGGTAGAAACAAGTAAATTTTGATAGACAGGGATTCAAGTTATCTTTAAGTAATTTAATGATTCGTCATAAATAATACTCTTCTAAGTGAGTTGATCATTCTTCTGCAATGAATACATATGTATTTAATGTGCTTTAGTAATTTTTTAATATATCTGTATGAGGTTAGGGAGAAAAAGACTGAGAAAAAGGATGGATATTTAAAAAAAAATTGTCTCAAAAAATTATCCCGATAAGCGCACACGGGCGACAGTTCATCCGCTCGCGTCTCCATTTCCCGCTACATTGGACCGTCAACTTGTGTGTCACCGACTCCCCACTCCCACGCTCCTCTCCCCGTCCCCACTCCCACGCTCCTCTCGTAGTCCTCTCTTTCCTTTGCCAGGGGCCCCGTGCCCTTCCCCTCCCGCCCCCAGCCTCACCCACTCCTCCCTCCCCCCACTCATTCATTGGGCCCGACACCCCAAACCCTGTAGGGACGATCGCAGGCGGGGTTCCGCCGCCACTTACCCCTCCAACCCCCCCTCCCTCCATCCTCCTTCCCTCTCCTCTCCCCTCGAGTGCCAGGAATGCTGCGAGTGAGTGCCACGTTTTCCCTCTCATTGTTTCCGAGCGACCATCTCCTCCCACCTCCATCCCTTTTCCACTCGTTTTTTGTGATGCATCAGCTGGCTCTCAATCCTAGTAGGTATTTTTTATATATATCCACCTCTCCTGCTTCTCTTTGCTTTTTTCGTTTTCCATCCTCATCTTCCCCTTAGCGAATCGGCTTCTTTCGACCGCGATCCTACCCACTACCTTGTTCCTCTCTCTTCATTTGAAGACAGACTGAAAGATAAATACAAAGAGATGGAGAGAGAGAGAGAGAGAGAGAGAGAGATAAGGAGAGAGTAAGGTAATAAAAGACGGTTTTCGGTTGATTTTTTTCGACCTGCTTCTTTCATGGTTGTTTGTCCTTAGCGGTATGGGCATGAAGGAAGGGGGTTGCGAGGGAGCGAAGCGGAAGGAGGGGTGGAAGGGGGGTATGGTAGAGGAAGGGATTGGCTCTGTCCGTTTGTGTTCATTCAACGCTGTCATTTTGTCATTTTATTTGGCGTTTCGGAATCGTCGACTTTCATTTCTTTCCTTATTGCCCTTCCCTTTCCGTCTGCGGGGAAGAATTCGGTCACCGAGTGGTAATTCATCTCTTTTGTCTCGAAATGTACTCCTTACTGTTTGTTGTCCATGAGTAAAACAATAAATGGCACACATATACATACATACAAAGACGTGCACAAAAGAATCAAATGGAGAACACTCTGCCGCTCTCACTAATTTCGCCTCTTTCTTTGACCTCCATTCCGCATTTATTTCTCCTTGACTTACTCACTGTCATCTTTTGATGCGCATATTAATGGTAATGATTTTGCCATTCTCTCATCACTCCACTTTTCTCTCCCTTTTCTTATATTACATGTCTCACTTGACACCAAGGAGTTTGTGTTCCTCTCCAGTGCATCTTTATGTCTCTCCCATTATCCCTGTTTTGCGTGGATGAAAATCTTATACAGTCCCCGCTTCCTTCATTTCATTTTATACGAAATCCATTGTTGGAAACCTTTGCGTACCTACTCGACCGAAAATGACGAAGTAAATTTGATTTCTTTATTTTATGAGTGTTTTTTTTCCATAACAGAAAATAGGATTTCGAGAATAAGCGGATGGCGGGAGGGGTGTCGGCTGGCGAATGTGGGGAAGGGAGGAGGGGATGTGAATGTAGCGGCGGATTGGGGGAAGGTGACAGAAGGGAGAATATACCATTTAAAGGTGACGGCTGGATTTTGTACTCCTCTTTCCTTCCCGTGAGGTTTTGATATTTTTGTATCCCCAGGTGGCGGTGGAGGAGAAATAATTGGCTGCACGCTTGGAGCCAGTCATTTTGTTTTTTTTAATCTCTTTATTTTCCCCCCTCCTGTTGTTGTTTATTCCGGGAGTTTAAAATAATCTTAACCATATTCGCCTCCCGGAAAAAAGTCGATAATATGGAAATTCGTGCCAGTTTTTTCTCTTCCTTCCTCCTTACCTCACGGTGTCTCACGGTGCGCGTATTTCTTTGCTCCGTTTTCTCTTGATGGGTGTTACATTTAGATTGGGTTTCGAGAGAAGCAGAAGACGGACACGCAAGGAAGTCCTTTGTCCGCTCTTCCGTGGCGCATAAAACTGCGATGGGTTCGCCTTTTATTTTTCTCATTCATTTTATCTACCTCTCTCCTACGTGTAAACAGTCCCCAGGCTACTCTAAGTTCAAGGAAAATAATATACAATCAACGCATTACGCCAAATTATTTTTAAATTTTTTTGCATGACAAGTTGAAAAATATATCTGAAATATGTCAATTATGGGTAAATAATGAATGGGGGCACTCAAAACATTTTTGGTCCGGAATCTTGATGGTTGGGTAAACTTTCAGCGAGAGGTTCACGTATGACTTACCCGCTGTACAATTTAGCTTACTGACAATTAATTTCTATGGATATGACTGTTGAAATAGAAAAAAATAAATTAACACCACATCTCTGCAAAAGAACTTAAGTTTTAAATGCGTGACTGTAAATTCAATTCACTTGATTTTGGCCTATCAATACATTCTAACCTGAAAAAGGACTCCAGTGAAATTCCGAAACGTTGTTTTGGAAGCGGAGACCAAACCTCGCGATATACTATATTCTGGAAAAAAAATGAATTTTCAGACCAAAAATGCAAAAACCGTCGTCTGAAATTTCACTTGATCTTGATTATCCAAGTGTGACGATCGATCATTTCAAAGAAAAGAAGGAATGATGGAATTACTGGCTACCGAAATTGTTTGTTGGGAAGGAGGGATTGAATTATTCAAAGAACACAGTGTGAAAAATTACAAGAAATATCGAAAAATGTGAACAAATTGGGTTTCACTCAGATAGGCAGGCGAAGCTCGCCGTGAATAATTTTTATCGGTCGGCGAATTTTCCGCGCTAAAGAATTTTATGACTGGGGTGGGCAACCTTGAAGTTCTCATAGGGGTTATATTAGACTCTTTCAGATATTTGAACTCGCATTCTATGAAAATCTACTCGATGGGGATTAGAAAGCACGGTGGGATAACGGTCTGGACGACGACCGGCAGTCGAAAACTCGAAGGAATGCGGGGCGGGGGGAGTAGAGCCTATTTTCAATGTGTCACCGACAACGCCTCCTTGCAAGAGGGGCATGCTGGCTCGCTATGCGCGCCCGAAGTATTGCATCTTAAAAATAAGGAGAGTGAGGGAGGGAGATTCATATAGTAATTGGACTAGTTTAGCGAGTCACCGTTGAATGGTGCTTAGTTTTATTTAAAGTATTGGAAATAATAATTCTTTTAAAAGTTTTCGATGTCTTATTAGTGAAATAGACGGATCAAATTAATGGCTTCTATTGGATGGCAAGATAAGTTCTACGATAACGAGTTGAGGACGGAAGTGTGTTGAAAAGCGATGGAAAGATGAAAAAACTTGAAACAGGGAAACACGATTACTTTGTGAGGTTGGTTTCGAGAGGAATTGAACTGGATGAAATGCGTTTATAAAAAGACCCGATATGAGTTGTATGAATCAAATTATAATAGACGTGCGTTTGAAAAAAATATAATGATATTATGACTTTAAGGGACAGGAGAACTGTTGGGAAAACTGCATCAAACGAGTCGCAGTGTAGGTGATGCGGACAAACCCAAATACTTCCAGGTTTCATTCATGAGAGGCGGGCTGTTTTTAAGAAGAATCGGAGATTATCTCTAATTTTCGTGAAGAACTTTACGGACTGTGTCTCTAAAATTTATGACTAGATGATTAACTTATCTGTGACGAAGGGTAGTATAAATGATAGATAGGATTTACCTTATTTCATTTAATTTAAAGTAAACGAACCTCTCAGTGCATTTAAAACGGTCGACAAGAAGGTACCGATAACCATGTGTTGAAATATAACTGAGGACACTGAGATCTCCAGTTTCTGTTGTAAAATATTTCATGGCTTTATATCATCTTTGCATCAGGACAACCTAGCATGTAAGCAAATGTACATTGACGATAAACTTCAGTGTTATTTTCATTAAATAGTGTGCATTTCGATTTGAAAAATGAACATTTTTGCTAAAATATATTTGAATTTGATCCGTAAACTGTAATTGTTCCTGCAAAAATCAGGCCCAAACAGTATATGTCATTTTACCCATACAATGAACCCCTGAAAATCCTGGGGAAAAAGATAAAATTATTTCACCAAAAATGAAAGGAAAACATCCTATCTTTAGATCCACCGTTTTAGAAGAATAATGGAATCATTGCAGCTCCAAAAGAAAATACAATTCTTTGCTACTGTTTCTCTAGAAGTACGGCTGTCGGGTAAAAGTTTCCTAGTCACCTCGGTTTTCACAGCACGACGATGAGAAGCTCGTAAACACCAGAAAAATATCTTAGACACACTTAACTTCACAAAAATTCTTCAAGAAGATATTACAGGTAAAATATATTTGGTGCGAACTGCAAATTGACTGCAAATCTCATTACCACACCAAAAAGTTAACGGTTATTCTGCAATGTTACTGGAACTAAGTATTCAGATGAACAATATATTTTGGTGGATTTTAAAAGAGATATCCTTTAGTTTTAACCCTCATAATTGTACTACACTTTTTTTAACTCTATCACCTGAAAGCTATTTATAGGATTCGTGCGTCATTTGGTAGTCGCCAGGCCATTAATTTTAGACCATGTACTTATCGTATCTCTTAAATTCTAGGTTAAAATATCATGGACCAATTTGAATCCTGAAACGATACAGGGTATCTAACTTAAAAAAACCCAATTGAGTGCTGTTTGATTGTTTTCGTGGACTAAAACGCCACGAATTTATCGCGTAGAATGCTCGAGTCTTTAACATTTCCCGATTTTTTAAGGAAAAAAACCTTCCTTCCTTTTCTTTACCCAAGGGTATCCAGTCGAATTTACGTGCCAGTGGAGTTGGTCACGTTCACCTCTGAGAAGAAATGATTTTTTATTGATCAACGCCAAAAAGAGCAATAAAAATTCTGTCATCGAATGAGCATAGGCAATTTATCTCCACACGCAAAGCTACGGCACACCATGCTTTCGCGCCCGTATCAAGCGGTGAAGATCACATATTTTTTCTCTCACACCCTTCCTCCATGAGAAATGCTTTCGTGATTCCGTTTGTGTTTTGTTATGATTTTCCCCTAAATAGTTTACGGGTGAAGTCTGCAGAGAAACAGGCCCCACGCTGTAACAAAAATAATACTAATAATGCTTCAAGGGGAAGCGTTTTTCGACCGCAATCCCCTCCTCTCATTTCCCCTTCCGCATTTCGCCCTCCCCCCCTCCCCCCCGGCCCCGCCCCCGCTGACTCCACCTCCGGTGTCCCCTACTCCCCCTTCCTATCGTGCGGTGGGAGAGTGACAAGTAGGCAACCTCTCACTTCCCTAGAAATTAAATTCCCCACATTTTAGCCGTCTTCCAATCCCCCACAAATCCCCTTCCCCCCCTCATATTTCATCCCTTTCCTAGGACACTAAAACCACTTAACCCTCGATCTATTTTGTGGAAAAATAGTTCAACTGAAGCTCAAGAGAAGAGCCTTCGGGTTAGGGAAGGGCACTTTCCAAATTATTCATTCACCTATTCACTTTTGTTCTTATAGTGTAGGTGTAGAATTACATCCTACAGCTGGATGTAATTTTGTTTATCGGTGCACTGGCCTGTAATGGAATGTGATGAGGATTGATCCAGGGGCTTCTATAAGCTCATTAACAATCAGCATATCCTGAACTATGGTGTTTGATGTCAATTTAATAAATATATGGTCTCCATTCCATTTCGCTGAAGTTCATTAGCTTGCAATTCGCACTTACTTTGGAATAAGAATAACATACCTGGAATTTAAAGCGTAGGGACGAATGTAATGGTCATGCAGTTTTGAATATACTAGTGGCATAATCACCTTCAACGAAAGAATGTAACGTATTAGAGAGCATTTTGAATAATACTCTATTTAAGGGGTGAGTTATAATTAAATAAAGAGGGCCTTTACGTCTCGCAACGGGCGTTGCCTTTCCTTTCTTTGACTGATGTTAAGATGCGGAAGTGATTTATCAGAATGGACGCTTGTGGATGTGTGAACAGTGAAAATGAATGGAGAGAACAGTTTTCGAATATTTCTGTTGGTTAAGAGAATTCGGAGGCTAGAGAAATGTATGAAAAATTAAGTTCCTTTACCATGGACTAATACACTTATTAAAACTCGTAACAAATCATATAAGCAAACCGACTGTTAGTCACGACTGAATGCCGCGTCTAGTGCATGATATTTGATGGATTTAAATTTTAGCTATAAAGTCAACTCGTTAAAATATAATATTAGATAATATTTTATTAAATTTGCTTATACCAAAAATAAAAAAAATACATCATTAATTAGCTAATATTAATATTCAGGAGAAACCAGGAAAAAACGGTGTGTGTGTATTTCAATGTACACATGTGTATATACTATATATGTGTATGTATATCAAAATATATGTGTGTGTGTGTGTGTACATATACATGTCTGTGTGTATGCGTGTGGGTCGCAGAAGTCCAGGGGGTAGAGCATTGGACTACTGACCGGAGGGTCCCGAGTTCAATTCCCGGGCAAGCATCTTTAGGCACCTGCAGTTCCACCAAAGCTATGTGATTTTTTGGGTCCCAGATCTTCCTGGGAAACCATAAGCAGCACAGGGAAGGGCCCCCTTACGTTTGGCTCAGTATTGGGTAAACTCTACCATCACCTATCAAACCGACCTTCTGTGCTGATTACTGTGTTTATAGTTTATATGTATATATTTTTATTCAGCCCTTAAGTTCGAGTTGGTTTTTAATATATAATGTGTAATAAATTATTTAAATCATAAAGCCATTAAGTTCAAATTTTTAATTTGGGTGGTTAAGATTCCATGCCCTGAAGAGAGAGATGTTGAATAAAATTTTCAAAGTTGCTAAGACTTATATGCAATAAGCAATAAATACTTTTGAAAAAAATTCTAAACTCCGGGGCGCAGTATTGATGTGGATAGAGTTCCCAGCTACTGACCGGAGTCCTTGTGTTCGGCGTGACGCCGCTGGGAATCCTCAGCTTCTATCTACCCGCATGGTATCTGGCCGCCACCGCGGGAATTTGCGGCAGGGGCGATTACACATTAAGCATTTGATATTAAAAATTAAGTCTTTCCTAATTTATAGTTACAAGCTATTTTTGTAAAATTTCTGGTTTGACTTTGTACAGAGCGGAAAAAATGGCCATGGAATCGAGATGATAGGCGTGGATTGGGGACTTTTCATATTTGAATGTTGAGCAGGATGGAATAGATGAATTGGGCAGAAAGGAAAACTAAAGAGGAAGTGCTAGTGTGGGAAGGAAAGGGTATGCAGGGAGAATTCCAATGGAGGCAGGAAAGATGGATTCAGAGATCTCTACAACAAAATCGTATTTTCCCAAACCAAAATTGCGTGCTCACATGCGACACCACAATGACAAAGAAATTGGCTTCGTACATAAAAATAACAAAAATATTAATTAAATCCAGGAAAAGCTGTACGAAGTAATTGATGAACCCACTCCCACACACATACAACTATATAAACAAAAAAATTAGTGGCGTAATTACATCACATTTGTCCTTGAAATCTATAAATTTTTGCCAAATCTCTTTAAGGAAAAAATGTAAATTACATGTTGTTGCATTTATTCCAGAAGTCAACATGAGTTGAGAAAAGGGTAGTAATATCATATTTAATTGTATTCATAATAGTTAATTTTCACAATTACTTCTTCTAAATACCATTTTTTCAATATTCATTTTTCTATTTCGGTGAAAATTACAATTAAGCACCATGATGTGCTCGTGTGCAATTACTTTGAATTTTTGTGCCGTATCACTTCTATATAAACCTCTTTGAATGTATTACCCAAACCTACTGACGGTTTAATTGTCGTGAAATTTTCATTGGTGAATTTATTTATATCAAGGCATTTTGTTTTAACGTGCCAATTGGAGGCAAATGCCTCCAACAGGAGTTTACTTCGTATGTTAAATTGGTAAATGAGTATAAATTTTAAGTTCATTACTTTTGTGTAAACATTTTCATATACTATTTTGGAAATTGAAGACCGTTTAAATTGAAGGCGTGTAGTGATGCTTTACCATGTTAGTCTCTTGTTACGCCATCCACATATTTTGATAATATGCTGAAATGTGTGCTGGCAACTGCATTATAAGGTTTTTCACTATTTTCTATTCTTGCGTGATTGCCTTTCTCCTCCAGAAAAAAAGCATTCTTGGCTCCCGTCGCTGTGGTGAATAACAAATGGTGCATCCAGACGTTATTTTTTGGCTTGCGTGACCCAATCCTTAATGCGTGGGCTTTTATCCTATGTAACGATGATTTATCAGGGTTTAATGACTTTCTCCCCTGAAAGAAACCTCTTCGAATGAACGCGCCTGGATTACTCTGGGGTGAGTTACGAACTCGTTTTTTTTTCACTGAAGCCAACGTTATAATGCGTTGCTCCATGTGCTTCCCGTAATGATATCCGGAATTTCACCGTGCGCCAAGTATTCGAAACCGTTCCCTGGAAGAGGAAATCTTTAAATGGCTCCCAAACTCAGTCGGTGGAATACATATACACCTTCCTATTGGCCGTTTCGGGTTTCAGTTGGATTGGAAAATAGCGTGAATACTGTTATGCATTTGACATCGTACGGGAGTGATTTCATGGCAAAATACGTATATGGTGCAACGTTGCGCAACTTACCGGTGTTTGTTTTATTATTGATCGGAATTAATTTATAATTTTTGGTTCTCCTGCGCCGGAAAAGATATTACAATATTTTAAATTACATATCCTTCCATGCGATCGAAAATTGTTTAATACGAGTACTTACCTATCGCTGGAGATCGTCAGTATATCTTTAAATGCCCACGTTGAGTTACCGGTCGTGTTAACTATCGTTCGGCCTTAGAGCAGTAGATATCTCCTTTAGTGTCAATTTTTTTCTTCAAAATGGTATCTAAAGACAATTGTTGTTTCTGACACATGCGCCCGCTCATATTAAAACATCACCTCCCCATTTAATTACCCACCAATATTACGTATTCGAAAATATAATTTTACTCTATCTTTAACCTTATATTTGTATCACTGACTTAACCCTTTCTAATAGTTATTTTAACATTCTTTGACTAAAGTATCTAATTAACACAACTTATTACTCTTCCAATTTTAAAACTCTCTTGTTTGCCTCTCTCTCTAAATATTTTTTGTGCAGTCTCCGTGACTAAAATATCCTTTCTATCGATCGCAAAAGATAAGTGATTTTGGGACATAAGTAATGAAAATGGAGAGGAAAAAGTCTGTCAAAGGAAATAACATTTGACTTCTTGTGTTTTTCATTTTTTTGTGTCGCGTTAATTAATTGCGATCTAGAGATAAAAAAGGACCCTAGTGTGTGAGAATGTCCGACAGTCCATAATTAAAACTGCCCCTTACAGTCTGAGATGTTCAGATTGTTGATTCAAATGAGAATCTCCAACGGCACCATTTACGTATTTTGTATCTCCCTAAGTAAACACACGACTTGGATCCAGACGCTGATACTGTACTCACCCAAGTTTTAACCGAGCTTTCATTTGCTTTAATTGCCACGGCCATCAATCATGTGTTTGAGTGAATGAATCCTTAGGTATCCCAATTTTACTTCTAGTATAGTCTAATTAGGATTTCCATATATATCTGAATGTGTGTGTGTGTGCATATCCACATCTCCCGTCGCATTTCATTTTGGTTAAGCATTTGAAATCACACGCGATCTTTTCTTGTTTGTTCAAAATATCATGGAAATGTGGAAATGTAATTTTTATAATTTCCAAAAATTTAATTACCTCCAGTAGTGCTAGTTACTATGGTGTAACTGATTAAAAAATTGTGATTTGGTGTTGCCGAAGACGATTAGGTCTATATTAAACATCCTCTTCGGAAGAGTTCTGTTCCTTCCTCCTCTTGAGAAAGGTGGGTGGACCACCGAAAATTGGAGACCCAGTGAGTTCCTCTTTTATACGAGTATGTGTCTCTGTGTTTGTGTCTATTAGTGTTAATTCCATTTACAATTATTGTTCACGTCCGTGAGATTTTCATAAGTGTTATATATATATATATATATATATATATATATATATATATATATATATATGTATATATGCGGGTCGCGGTGGTCTAGCGGGTAGAGCGTTGGACTGCTGACCGGAGGGTCCCGGGTTCGATTCCCGGGCAAGGCACTTTGGGCACCTGCAGCTCCACCCAAGCTAGTTGATTTTTCGGGTACCAGATCTTCCTGGGAAACCATAACCGGCACAGGGAAAGGAACTGGCCCCCCTACCCTGATGTGTGAATATTCACACGCCGTCGGGCTTGGTACATGGGTAAACTCTACCATCACCTACTAAACCGACTTTCCGGTTGATTACTGTGTTTATGGTTTATATATAATTGAGTTTGGCCAATTATGGACCGCAATGACCTCAAGACTTCTGGTTTTTCTTCTTTCTTTCTTCCCAGGACTTCTTCATTTTCTCCCCAACTGTTTGTCGTTGTTGATCGGTCCACACCCTCTTTGTTTTTTGTGTTGGTTGGTCTTCAGTAAATCTTGAATCCTCTATCAGTTTTCTGCACCTCTCCCTGCTGTGAACCACTTCCTCCGTTATTCCAATATTTCCCGCATCCCTCCTGGTCTCCTCTAACCATCCTGTTGTGTGCTTTAATTTTGAAATATAGTTGAATATTTATATTAATATATTTTTATGTATATATATATACATGTATATTTTTTTAATGATTCTCCACGGCAAGCCACCGCATCGGAAGAAGACAATGAGACGCAGTCGTTACAGTGAATGGAGACACCATCACAAATGTAAATTCTTTGTCGCATTCATATTCTTTATGCACGAAGGTACACGATATACTAGCTTGGATTTACTAGCAAAGATTTAATTTTATTCGGAATTAACAATTATACTGATTCAGGACCTGAAAAAATATTCATTGCCATGAAGTAGAGTGGACATATAAAATCTACATTAAGACCTCTCGCATCCTTCAGGCAAAATGTGGTATTTGCCACTGCAAAAAAAGAAAAAACATAAAACTGTCGCGGCACCTCCCGCAGTTCTTTAAAAGAAATAAGGGTCCAACTGACGAACTATTTTTCCGGAATTACTATTATATATTTACTACTGCGGACTTTAGGTAGATTTAATTTTTACAAGGCATTGTTATGTGAGTACCAATGCTGAAATTTGGATCGATAAAAATATTTTAAGAGCTGAATTTATCTATTTAGAATGTGCAAAAGACTTGAGCTGAGGAGTATATAAAGAAAAATTTCATGAAATCGAAATAATGCAGTATCTTATTTATTTCATAGTGATAGCCGCTTGTCCAGTTGTAATCTTGTTACCTCGATTAGTCCCTGTTGCTGAGTAAATGCCATTCATGTGACCTTTTGAATGGAAAATAGTTTAATTTTGGTCTGGTAACAAATAATTGAGGGTCGCGGCGGGGGGTAGAGTGTTAAACCGACCGGAGGGTCCCGGGTTCGATTCCCGGGTGAGACACACTGGGCACCTGCAGCTCACCCAAGCTATGTGATTATTCGGGTACCAGATTTTCCTGGGAAACCATAACCGGCACAGGGAAAAGCTGCCTGCTACCCTGATGTGTGAATTTCACACGCTGTCGGGCGTAGTACTGTGTGAACCTTACCACCATCACTTGCCAAACCGACCTTCGGGTTGAACACTATGTTTTTAACAATTAATTGAAAGCAAATTTACTGAGCAGTTATTTAAATAAATATAATTTTGAAAAGAGATAATACCAATCAGCCAAAAATAAAATCAGAACGTTTTCCATTTTATGATATCAGCACTACGATGGAGCCGTAGGAAAGTTGTTCAGGGACGATATGCACGCGTTGCCATGGTTACGGTCTATGCTCCATAACAGGTCACGAGATTGCTATCACACGTCGGGTTTGATCCAGTTGTTTACGCTGATCGTTTTAATTCTCATTTTTCATTCATTCATCCATTTAGGAAGCTATGGGGTAAACATAAGCGTGTTGGTTGTACCTACCTATCTGGTGATAATTAGTGGTAATACCTAATTCAGTGTGATTTGAAATTAATTAACCTTTGGAGCGTAATAGTACTCTGTAACGATTTTGCATAAAATACTCGGTATGGCTGAATTAAGTCCTTAATCGTTGATTGCTGTTGCATTAATCAGGAGATTTGGATCTCCTATCGTGCACCTGAGCACCGAAGTAATTCTGGTGACATGAAATACGGACACCAATGATATCTTTGTCTGCGCCTGCTCCTATATTGTTTAGCTAGAAGGGAAAATGGGCGAGTGAACCCATTGGTATTTATTATGTTCTCCTAAATGTTTTCTTCAGACGTCTTTAAATATTAGGAGATGATAGTTTTTACCTTTAGAGTTGAATATATTTTAGTTTTAAGATTAATTGTATTTATTTGCTTAATCATTACCCATTAGCCACTATTTACCGGCAAATTTATTTGTCAAAATGACGACCCACTAGCGATACTATTGTTACCAAGCGATACCATCAAGCCAAGATTCTTTTTTGCACAACTTTTTCTTGGTAACCAATGCCGTTCAAAGATCTCTGTTCAAGTACATACATGAATGTAGCCAAGAATGCGTAATCATTTTTCTTTTTTTGGTTTCCTATACCTTACTGATATCAATGGTAAAAATGCTTGGTCAATGAAAATTGTTCGCGAAATTATATCATTTGACACTTTCGTAGGTTCAAAGATAACGTTTTAAGTGATTTGAGTTAAAATTACCAAAGAAGGTTTTTAATATTTGTGAAACAAGTCATATTGAATTATTTAACCACGATTCTCCTTATAATTTAAAGAGTTCTTAAATATGGGAAAGATATTTCTTTCTTAATACGATTTAATTTCACGATGAAGACGATGTGATTTCATTTTTGGGGCGTTATACATTCTCAATTTATTGAAATTTAATAAAACGAAGAAGCATTTCCAATATTTTTTTGGATCAATCGACCATGACTGCTGTGCAATTTGTCGAACATGCTTCGATTGTATTACGCTTCCAGACATTTTGCATTCAGAGTGTATAATATTACTTCAGTATCCAAGTGTGATTAGGTTTTAGAGTCAAAAAAACGTTTTCTCGTTATCTGTAATATTTAATTTCCAACGACCACTCACCGACTACATTTTCAAATTAACATTAAACTCCTTAATAGCTTTATTCCCAAGACTAGAATACTTCGTTTTCCATAAGGATGCCCTTTCGTTTCATTTAAACTATAACCAGACAATCTCTAACTTTAAGTCTGTAGGACTGCGTTTCTGTGTAGGATAGCCTCAGGCTGTTTGGCCACCGCGTTTGGGATGATGTCTCGGGTAATGTCAAAAAGAAAATCGAGCTTCGTACAAATTCCTGCCTTCTCCCTATCCATTCTTTTTTATGACACGCACTTTGTTGAGGTTTCTTGGAAGGGCCCCTTGTCCCGGTTAATTACGAGTATTGCGGGCGGGCACGTCTTCCTCTTGGCGGATGGAAGTCTTTTCGTCAGGGATTAAGCCAAGGCAAAGGCGAAGTAGTATTGGCTGATCGCATGCTGTTGGGGCCTGGAGGGAACTGGGGCCTGGAGGAATCTAAGGATCGGGAGTGCTTGAGGGGAGGTCGGGTTGGAGCAGGAGGTAATATCTAGAATGGGGAAGGATGAAGAGCAGTCGTGCGCCATCTCACCCTCATCTCACCGAAGAATGGGTGGCGAGCAAAGTAATTCGCTTCTCTTCATATCAATCCACTTCAATTTCCGTGAAGGGGAAAAAGCATTCCATTCACGTTAACTTATTCCCTCCAGTCAAAAGCAATTCACCTCACTGAATAAATAAATTTGGTATTTTTTCACACAAATATACTTTTTCTCAAGAAAAACTTTCTCAAAAAAGTTTTGTGCTTGAAAAAATACCAAGTTTATTTACTCAGTGATGGTAGTAAAGTAGAGCCTCAAAACCATCGAATTAATAGTTGACCGGTTTGATTCAAGCGGACTGTAAGTCCCCATTACCCAATACCCATTAGAAGAAAACGTCCCAAGGCGTTGAACCGTTTAAACATGGATTCATGGGCCAAACAATTGATGTTTTCTGGAGGCAGAGTCAAATGTAAAAAAAATAGACACGGGAAAAGACCGTTAAAAATATGGCAGTGTGTTGAGAGCCAAAGTAATGCCGGAAGCAGGTCACGGCATCAAATGCTTGCCCAAAACTGATGTTTACTTGGGTGCCAATGGAGAACACACGGGCCAAAGAAAACCTGTTGAAGGATGCAGTGGAGACGACGACTTCGAGGGTAGCCCCAAACACTCACTGGATTCACTTTACCCGCATAACCGCATGCCATTTGTCGCTCAAGTGCGAGAGGAGACCGCAGCCGGGGAGCGTATAAGTCGCGTCTTACTTTTACAAAGCTAAAGTGGGGATTTGACTGAGAGGTTTTGTATATATCTGTGGGATAAACAAGTTAATAATGCTGAGGGCGCAGCAAGATACGGGGCATACTCAGTCTGTGCGCCACGACTGCTCTCTTGCCGTATACTCTCTCTGCTACTAAGACTGCTCTCTTGTATTCTGACCACGGTCCTCCCTCATGAACTCCTAATATATTCCGGGAGCACGCGATTCGACTCCTCGCACTCCCATGGTTACGCCACAGGCTACAACTATTTTACTACCTATGTGCAGAGAATTGCGGAAAATTAGAAACACGTAGGAACTTGCTTCCTGAGGGCTACGTCACCTAAATTCCGATGAACGTCCGCATTTTGCCCTTAGCATATTTTTTGTTTATTTTCCTCTGTATGATGCAATTTGACGATCTGCGACGATCAGACGTTTTTATATGTATCCAAAGATAAACTGAATAGATCAAGGCAATTGCCGTTCCATTAATGTCGTCGCCATTATGTCGTATTAGATATTTTACATCAGTAACATTGGGATAGGATAGAGTGGTTGGCAATTAATGGTACCATTTTGATACAATTTCACATTTAAAATGAGTAAAATTGTCCACACTCCTCTCTTTGTTAGCAGATTATCATCAGGGTTAATATATTATATTTCAACCATTATAAATGAATGGGTGTTGTCAATTATGATGGAAATGGACTCTCCAAATGCATCACAAATCACCGGCCAAGCGTTAAAAATGAGTCATGAGTCAGTGAGAACGACTTGGTGTTAAATTATTCTCTTCCATTTTGAAAGGAAGATGAACTTTGGGCTGATAATAGTGATTTATTTCTAAATGAAATTTATTAAGTGCAGTAATTCGTACGTTTAATTATCTCTTATTTTCTGCTCCAAACTAACTTCATAAAAATTTCATAGTACATATTGATTATTTCGTAAAGCCACATTAGAATGCATTTATTTCTTCAGAGAGTTTTTAAGTAGGATAAGATTTACAATTATTAATTTCAAAGTTCTAAGCGGTATTGCCCGATCCATTTTGTTCATGAGTGAGTCCAATGCAGGTGCGTGCGCATTTACCCGTCCATGTAGAAGGCAGATGTGCGTCGTTGTGCGTGAGTCATGGGCACAAGAGAAGGGAAAGGCTTTGTGGCTTTCGAGTTGGTTGGGCTTTTAGAAGGATACGGGGGGCGCAGCGGAGAATAATAATTAATCAAAGCGTGGGATCAAGGGATAAAGCAATCTTGGGAGTGATGAGGCGCCGGGGGAGGGAGGATAATAGAAGGGGGTAAAGCGATGTTCGACAGGGGGATGGAATCGCAATTTATCGTCGTTCCAAGCGACGGAACCAGCAAAAGCCTTCCCTCCTCCCGTCTCGAGACCCACGTTTCGCCAAACTAGACACACCACACTTGTCCACGCGCCATCACCGTCAAAAAAAAATTCGCTGGAGACCCCCGCATGGACACAACCATTTCTCACTCATTCGTGAATATGTCGTTTTCTCCTCAAATGTGCCTATCGCTTAACAACGATAATCTGTTACGAGCCAGCAGTTAAATTTACGCATATATATATATATATAAAATTGTAAATTGAACTTCTCTCTCTCTTTATATATATATATATATATATAGCGGGTCGCGGTGGTCTAGGGGGTAGAGCGTTGGACTACTGACCGGAGGGTCTCGGGTTCGATTCCCGGGCAAGGCACTTTGGGCGCCTGCAGCTCCACCCAAGCTAGTTGATTTTTCGGGTACCAGGTCTTCCTGGGAAACCATAACCGGCACAGGGAAAGGAACTGGCCCCCCTACCCTGATGTGTGAATTTTCACACGCCGTCGGGCTTGGTACATGGGTGAGCTCTACCATCACCTATTAAACCGACCTTCGGGTTGATTACTGTGTTTATGGTTTTTTATATATATATATATATATATATATATATATTATTATTAGGTAATCTACCGTTTAAGGTAGGTTTTTGGATGGACACAACTATCAAATAAACATTTTGTGACTCCCCACCTAGCAAACTAATCTATATCAGGTCTCTCTTCGTCTCGGTGTACTTCCTTCCTCCCTTCATCCCGTCCAACATCCCTATCCTGTTCCTACCCTTACCTCGCTTGCCCAACATATTGCCCCTCTATTACCCTCTTCAACATTCCACTACCGCTCAATACGCCTTTCATCCATTTTTCCTGCCTCCATAGGATTTCTCTCAACAAACCCCTCTCCTCACCCACCATCTCCAGTACTTCCTCATTTGTTTTCCTTTCGGTCCATTTCACCTTCTCCATTCTTCTCCACACCCACATTTCAAAAGCCTCCAATCTACGTCTATCCTCCTGCTTCAGCGACCACGTTTCCGCACCGTACATAGCTATGCTCCATATCAGAGTTTTTACGAGTCTTGTCTTAACATCCCTACTCAACGTCCCCGTCATCAACTCCCTCCTCCTTGAGTAAGCCTCCTTGCCTAGCGCAATTCTTCTCCTTACGTCCCTACCACTTTGACCGTATTGGTCCAAAACACTTCCGAGATATGTAAACTGTTCTACCTGCTCTATTTTTTCCCCGCCTATTTTAATATTTAGCTAAGCCTTTTTCTTTCTGAAAAATCGCATAACCTTTGTTTTATTAATATTGATTCTCATCCCATATTTATCGCACTGAACCTCCAATTCACTCAGCAATGCTTGCAACCCCTTGGCTGACTTTGCAACTAATGCTTGGTCATCAGCAAACCTAACCGATTTTACGAATTCCCCTCCGACTTTTATTCCTACCTCCAGTTCTTCCCATGCCTCTTTAATCATTTCCTCTACATATACGTTGAACAGTACCGGTGACAATGGGCAACCCTGCCTTGCACGTCTTCCTAACACTGCCCATCCGGACTCTCCGTTCCCCACTCGCACCTGCGCAGTCTGAGACATGTACAGGTTGCGGATCAATCTCAGTCTTCTGTCCCATATATATATATATATATATATATTCAAACTTGAAAATCCCGCCATACGGCGCACAAATATTCATTCAAACATAGAAATAGGTATAAGGAAAGGGGATAGGAAAACACATAAAAGGCGAACACAGGACATGTGGGGAAGGCGGTTTTTTATGTATGGCGGGATTTTCAAGTTTGAATATGTGTTTGGCCAATGTGACTCGTCTCTTCTTCTGGCTATGCGTGCCATGAAACGCACCGTTCCTATCCTTTGTAATATCGTATGAATGCTTTTCTACTATCCTTTCCCCTTCTTGTGTCCCGTCTATTTCTCCTTTGGTGGGTGAAACAGCTCCATAACGCCATCTCTCGGGCGATATGTATCGGAGCACTTTGGCGCTTTATAAGATCGCAGATCTCAAGGTAAATCAGGTTTCCTTATTAGCTTAGGTGGTAGAGCATCCGCCCGGCAAGTGGAAGGCCCGTGGTTCAAATCCCGGATAAGGAAATATTTTTACTTTCGTGATCTGCTCAAAAACCGCCTTCCCCACATGTCCTGTGTTCGCCTTTTATGTGGTTTCCTATCACCTTTCCTTATACCTATTTCTATGTTTGAATGAATATATATATATACACATGCACACACACTCTCTCTCGATTTTAGTTAATAACGGGGGACTAAGAGAATATTTGGCGTCGTGATTAGTTGTAACTCGAAAGTGTGCTATCATTTCGATGGTTGAAGACCCGCATACTATATCTTTGCCTACTTACTCACACTCTGGTACGGAACATGATAAAAGACAACATGCACGCTTGCGTTAGTCAGCCCTACGAAAGTGCATAGGTGATATCCGTCCCATTCAGTATCCCTATTCTCTGAAATTCACTCATTTGGTGAACAGATGAAAATTATTTGATTGGATAATTTTAATCCTCAAATATACATTTGTGTTAGTCTTACTGTTTACTTCATTAGCATACGCGTTAATCGGGAAACTGTGCGTCTAAATTCAAGAGCGATCATTGTCATATCGACACGGTTTTATGCCTTCGTTGGCGATAAGAGGACTGATACTTTTGCTTTAGACTACGGCTCCATGAAGAGGACGAATCATTCTAAAATAATGTGTGATTCATAGTTTTCAAGATCTGTGTTTCAATCAGAAGATTAGTGAATGCAGCCTTCCACTCTTCATGCAAACCCCCTAACTGCCCCTGATGAACCTTCCCTCCTTCTCTCAAAACCCCTCCTTACCATCCCTGTTTAAATGTGCCTCAGTCTTCCAAGTGAAGCCCTTCCCTTCTGTTATGTTCCTAACAGATTACCATTATGCATCAAGAAGTGACCAGTTCACCTGATTATTCATTTGATCTTTACCATTTGTTTTCAGAAACACATTTCGAATGCTTTTATACTCTCGTAGTTTGGCTTTTTCAATGTTCTATGTCTAGAATCCATGGGATGCTAGACCCGAGCGATTGCTTTCACGTTTTGTTCCTTGTATGCAACTTGATAGTATTTGATCATAGCAGTTGTCTTTCGTGAGAAACTCCTTTCTAAGTGAAAGGTCGTGAACTATTCCACTTGATTTCTCTCATCACTAGGCAACATCAACCAGCGTATTTTCTCTTTTGTGCCCAAGGTTTTTTGGTTTCCTCGATGTTGCTTTTTATGTTTAGACGGTAAAGGCGTTGGGGTAATTGTCCGATAATTATTGTTTCGCTTTATCTTTAGAGTAGGGCGTGGAGTTAAGGAGGTAGATAGGTTGTGAGAGATAAAAGAATCATTTACTTGGGAAAATTGCCAAAAAAGGCAAAATAAGCGAAAAAATGAGCGTCTTATCGGTCATCTGATCTTTAAATGAAATCTGATCACTAGAATCGGGTAGTAGAATCGTACGGAGCCATAGTTTAGGTACACACCTTTTTAAATCCGGCAGTATAAATAAATTTCATGTATTCGCACTGAGTGGATTACAAAATATACATTATGTCGTCTAAGGTTCCTAATATCTAAGACATGCGAATCATGTTAAAAACAATGCGAAGTTGACTCAATTAACCAGATGGATCACGTAGCCTTTGCTTAACCTAAAAGAGACTTAAATGTTTGTTCTTTTTCGGACACTATATTATTCTGTGGCTCTTCTCATGAATGTGTAGATGATTCAAAATAATTGAGACTTTCGGCGAACCTAAGACACAGTTAATAATTAAATTAATTCCAAGATACATCACGGAATAGAACGGTAAGAACCGCTCACCTTTAATAAACACTCATCAATGTTATTACAGGACTCATCAATCAGTATTACAGGAAGATCAATTCAGATCCTTTTAGAAGATCATAATGGGATGTAGCACTCGCATTAGTCCAAATTACGAGACTATCGAGAGATGCATAGGTTTTTGGGAGGAGGGGGCCTACTCACTGACCCCTGAACTGTAGGAAAGCAAACGCTTCCGTTCATGGCGGAGGAAGGCGAGTGGGAGAGAGCGGGAAGAGGGTGACGAGGAGTGGCCTGCCTCCTCTGCCCACCTCGAACGTCCCGGAGGCTAAAAAAAACCGACGTCCACAAATTGGACCTCATTCAATTGCCCGGGAAGGTTAGTGCTCCGGGCAATTCTTTTCCCTTCCTGGGGCATTCCTCTGAATTTCCACCCCTCTGAGAGGAACTGGAGGGAGGGAAGGGGCCAGAGAGGAGGAAAGAATACCACGGAGGAAGAGTAGGCAAGTTTGAGTGCTGTGGTTGAAGAAACGGTCGAAGGTTGAATGGGAAGGTGGACTTCGAAAGGGAAAGATTGGAGTGATTTCATGGTCAACGGTTGGGAAGGAGGTATTAGCGTCAGATGGAGAGGATTTCGAGCATGCAGAAGGGGCACGGAGGGAGGTTGGTTGGTTGATTCGGCAAAGTGAGGCAACAGGGGAATAGTACCGGAAGGGGGAAGATAGGCGGCGACTGAGGGCAAGGGGTGGAAAGGAAAGACTCGGAGGGAAGAGTGGTGGAGGATAGAACGGTGATTGGAGTCAAAAAGGACGAATGCTCGAGTTAAATATTATTGCTATTATGAAAGGCATATGATTGATGATTTATATATCGTATATGATTTCACTATGGTCGTTACGTAACTCAGAATAACAAGATTATATTAGGTGAAATATTAAATGATATCATGTTCAAGTCCTATTTCAAGCATACTCTTATCTCGCGGAAAAACGCCCCAAGGTTTACTTTCCTGGACTAACATTTTTATTATCAGTAGAGAGATAAACTGTGGGAGATGCCACGATAGTAACTTTCCAGTTAGACTTTGGATCGGTAGGTAATTGGTAATATTACCTATAATATCAGGAATTATCCAGTTCTCTAAGGGTTGGGGTCATCATAAGGCACCGTGAAAAAAATCAGGAAAATCACAGGAAAGTACAACGTTGATGGCTGCGAAGATTTTACCACATTCGCGCCCAGGGCAAACATCAAATCTTACACAACTCTTGATGCTCAGGATGTTCTACACCTTTGAGCTTTGAACAGGCGGCGAACTTTTTAATAGATCAACAGGCCTATGGTATTGTTTTACTCACGAGTAATCAATCCGAAGATAGATTTTCAGCAGCTCTTTGGGCTCTCCTCCTTGTCTGCAAATTTCGTCATTCGCACACAGCTCGTTCGAGCCGATGTCTTTAATGACTCTCCTCATATAATTCGTCCCTGGCATTTCCCAGGGGTTCTTCCGCTTCCCATATTTCCTTCCTTCACCGTTTTAAATTGACTTTCTGAGAATGTGTCACTTTAATTTCGTCTTCTTCTTGTGTCTTTCATAGTTCGTCTCCATTCTTCTTCTGGTCGTCTACAGTTTTCTTCATCAGCCAATCGATCAGTTCATTTTATTTCATCGTCTGTCGGTCTCACCGCATTACTTATCGTTTTGTGTCTTTTTCTCCCATCGTCAATGCGCCTCTATTTTTACCATCGTCAATGTGCCACCACCGCAGAAAATAAAATTGGTGTAGCGTGGAGTTCATGCATTCATATTAGAACTGTTAACCCTCGAAAGGAGCAATAGAGGAAATACACAACTTGAGGGTACTGGTCGAAAAATCGATCCAGGTAAACAAGCCATTATGTGTAACATTTGTGGACTTGGAGAAATTCTTCGACAGTGTCGATTGGAACAAAATGTCCAAAATACTAGAAGGGCTTGGAATGGAGTACAACGACAGAAGAATAATCCATCACCTCTAAAAGAATCAGGTAACATCCATGCAAATGAAACACGGAAGGAAAATAGAAGCCAAAATAAACAAAGAAGTATGACAGGGATGCAATCTCTCGCCAGCATTATTCAATATATATCTAGAAGAGGCAATAAAGGAAGCACAAGAATTGGGAATCAAAGGAGTTAAGGTGAATGATGAAGAAATTAACACGCTGCGGTTCGCAGATGACATCGCAGTAGTAGCAGAGACGCGAGAGGACCTGCAAGCCAACCTAAATTCTATGGACCAAATACTTCGGGAATATAATATGAGCACCAACAAGAAGACAACGAAAATCACTGTGAGCGGAAGCTGAATGCAGATATCACAATTCGAAGAGTGAAACTAGAGCAAGTGGAAACCTTCATCTACGTGGGCAGCAGCATAACTTGGGATGGAAGAATCTCGACCGACGTCAATCAAAGAATAGCCCAAGCAAAGAACGCATTCATTGAGATGAGGCAACCACAATGATCAAGGAACATTAGATTGCAAACAAGGAAGCAGTTCGTCAAAACTTTCGTGTGAAACTCTACGGATCGAAGACGTGGAATATTGGAAAAGTGGACCAACGAAGGACAGAAGCCTTTGAAACGTGGTGCTGGAGGAGAATGCTGAAGATTAAATGGACAGACAAAGTGAGAAACGATGAAGTACAAGTATATAGAAGAGCAGAAGAGGATAGGACCATATGGAGAACTCTACGGCAAAGAAGAACTAGATGGATTGCACACACACTGAGGCACAATGGATTAGTTAGAAATATAATAGAAGGAAAGATCCCGCGAGGAAAACCAAGAGGGACAAATACATAGGATAAGTTAAAAAGGACGTAAAACAGGGAACCAATCAATGGGTGGGGGAATTAACACTAAGTGGAGAAGAATGGAGAACTTCAGTGAACCAATCCTAGGATTGAAATACTAATGATGATGAACACTCGAAAGTACAAAAGAAGTTCTTTCTGTCTTTCTTGCCACACTGAAGACTTTATTTTAAAGCTACTTAATTCATCAAGGAACAGTGCAAAAAAATAAATGTTTGCAGTAGTTCAATTTGATAGTTTGGAAACATCCATAATACCATTGCTGTGAGTGTTAAAGGAGGAAACGTCGGGGTTTCGCAACGCTGGACTTTCTCGGATGCGGATTAGTCATTTGCCGATGCATTCGATTGATTTAATAGAGATTTATTTAATCACGTCATGACATTTATGTTCTCCTAATGTCCAAGTGGAGAGAATTCTTTCGGCGTTCGTCTGACGCTTGATGTGTGAGAGCACCTTTGGGAGAAACATTAATGCAAATGTCTTCTTATAACTGTGGGATAACAATTTTTTGGAATTTATTATTCTGAAATAGAAGTTTAGCAGATAAATTTCCATCGGTGATGCCTGTATATATTTTCACTGAGTGAATGTGCTTCCGAAAGTTTGGTTTATTTATTGTTGGTAATTACAAAGACAGTTGGAACATTTTTCCAATGAAAAGATTAACCCAATTCCTGAATAATTTGATGGTTGTCATTAGCTTTTCCTATAACTTTTATGATAAATGTTAATAGACAGTAGTTTCATAAGTGCTTCCTCAAAAATAAATAGTCTTCGAGTTTTTTCAATATCTTTGTTTATGTTCTGAAAAGAGAAATATTAGATTTGAAGCAAGAGTAACAAAAATACAAGTGGAACTGAAAAGGTATGCTTTATGTAATCAAAAATAAATTAAGCTAAATGTCGCTCTTCAGTTGACAACATGGAAGAGTGGAAAATGTTTTTGAAAACGTCATCGGGTTATTTACTATCCTTAAAAAACTATTTCAATTTACAAAATATGTCGTTTTTACAATGTTTTTCGTCATTGTGTAGAAATTAAATCATTAAAAACGTTTTTAAAGGAATCGTTTTTCATTAGTTTCTCTTCGCGATAACACATGACCACTATTATCCAGTTATGAAATATATTTTCATAATTATTTATTGGTGTGCGACTGGTTTCGTTATAAAAGAGACATTCTAGGTCATCTTCGCCTATGGGACGAAAACGGATGTACAAAAAAAATGCTTCGGAAAATATTTAATATTTGGGTTAGTTTGATAATGGATGTGTCTACTGAATGGGCGTGAAATGGCGAGCATTATATTGCCAGAAGAATTTATGAATTACATTCCTACATCTTCCATTACATCTTCGTTTTTAAATAACCTCATATTTTTTCATGATTGAAACATCCCTGTGACATTGAGATATAGCATAATTAGTAATTCATTAATTCGTTTAATGTTGGAAAATGGAAAATTATGACGTATCATACAATTTTCAATTAAATTTTTTAGTGTTTCTTCATGATATATCTAATTTTAGAGGAATTCTAAAATATTTAAATGCGTATGCTCATATACTCAAATAAGGTGATGCATAACTTAGCGGTGAAACTTTGATCAAAATATATAAGGGACCTAAATTAAGCTTTGAGAGAGATGGATGGGAGTTACAAATCAAGGAAAGAGGGTTTTGATAGTACTGAAAAATGTCTGAACTTGCCACAGTTTTGTGTGTAGACTTTAAAAAAAGTTTTCATATAGATAGACCGTTCCACTTTGCAGTTAGCATGTTTCCTAAAATTTTGATACTTTTCTCCCTTTTCTGCCTATTATATCCTAGTTCCTTCAATTGCTGGTCTTTGGCTGCATAAATAGCAGAATTGTACAGATTCCTCGAGTTCCGATGGAATTCTCTTTCTAATGACAATTAATTACCTTCTCTTAGATTTGTTCATATCGATAATCAAAAAAATCTAATGACGTGTATTTTGAGCAATAATTCCCTTGTGTGACAAAAAAATCAGAACATATTTATTTCTGTGTTATAGTACATTGAGTCATAAACATGTTGGAAAAAAGCAGTAAACCTGCGCAGCGAAGGGTAAAACGACTTTTATAAAAAATCATATTCTGATATATGCTTAACTGAAATCTCGGAATATCAATTACATCGAATGGAAATCATTTATTCATCAACGTACTTGCCGTAAATTCGTAAAACGTAAATTCCTCAACGTTGCATTGAAAATAGAAATTCGATTTTATCTGGCTATTTCTAAGGTTTGCATAAATTGCACCTTCCTCCAACTACTCACAAATATGTTATGATCCTGTGAAAAGTATTTACGTATACTGTAAACATGAGCAACTCTTGAGATATTCGTACATGTATTAAAAAGAATTATATTATTTTTTATTTATTTATTATTAGGTAATCTACCGGTTAAGGTAGGTTTTTGGATGGACACAACTATCAAATAAATATTTTGTAACTACAAACAAAACCCAATCTAGCAACCTACTCTACATCAGGTCCATCTTCATCTCTGTGTACTTCTTTTCTCCCTTCATCCCGTCCAACATCTCTATCCTCTCCCTGCCCTTCCCTCGTTTACCTAACATACTCCTCTCTATTACCTTCTTCAACATTCCACTACCGCTCAATACGCTTTTCATCCACTTTTCCTGCCTCCATAGGATTTCACCCAACATTCCCCTCTCCTCACCAACCATCTCCAGTACTTCCTCATTTGTTTTCCTTTCGGTCCATTTCACCTTCTCCATTCTTCTCCACACCCACATTTCAAAAGCCTCCAATCTACGTCTATCCTCCTGCTTCAGTGACCACGTTTCCGCGCCGTACATAGCTACGCTCCATATGAGAGTTTTCACGAGTCTTGTCTTAACCTCCCTACTCAACGTCCCCGTCATCAACTCCCTCCTCCTTGAGAAAGCCTCCTTGCCTAGCGAAATTCTTCTCCTTACGTCCCTACTACCTTGACCGTATTGGTCCAAAACACTTCCAAGATATGTAAACTGTTCTACCTGCTCTATTTTTTCCCTCCTATTTTAATGTTTAGCTTAGCTTTTTTATTTCTGGAAAATTGCATAAACTTTGTTTTATTAATATTGATTCTTATCCCATATCTATCGCACTGAACCTCCAATTCACTCAGCAATGCCTGCAATCCCTTGGTCATCAGCACACCTAACCGAGTTTACGAATTCCCCTCCGACTTTCATTCCTACCTTCAGTTCTTCCCATGCCTCTTTAATCATTTCCTCCACATATACGTTGAACAGCACCGGTGACAATGGGCAACCCTGCCTTACCCCTCTTCCTAACACTGCCCATCCAGGCTCTCCGTTCCCCACTCGGACCTGAGCAGTCTGAGACATGTAAAGGTGCGGATCAGTCTCCTGTCCCTCCAACCCATTCATATTTTCTGCAATATACGCATTAGTTTTCCCAATTCACTCTATCAAACGCTTTTTCGAAATCTACGAAACAGGCATATACTTCCTAATTGTATTCTTTATTCCTTTCGATTAGTGATCGCATTACTGCAATGTCATCACGCGTGCCTCTCGCCTTCCTAAACCCAAACTGATCATCCCCTAAGTAATCATTTGTCTTACTCTCTATCCTATTTTTGATGATTATCAGAATAACTTTATATAATTGATGGTATTCGACGTAACTTTGTGAAATCGATTCATATTGGAAATGAAAAGATGACAACTTTAGCTGCGTGGGATATCAAACTTATTGTTCTGTAATCCTCACATGATGTAGCCGTTACCTTTTTCGGAATAGGAACTAACACTGATCTCACAAAATCTTCCTGCTAGATTCCTTCCTCATAGATACTACGAATCAAATCATATAGAGTCTTCACATTACAAACACATCACAAACATAACACAAACTGATCATCCCCTAAGTAATCATTTGGCCTACTCTCTATCCTTTTGTTGACGATCCTGAGAATAACTTTAGCTGCGTGGAATATCAAACTTATTGTTTTATAATCTTCACATGATGTAACCTTTACCTTTTTCGGAATAGGAACTAACACTGATCTCACAAAATCTTCCGGCCAGATTTCTTCTTCATAAATACTACGAATCAAATCATATAGAATCTTCTTACCACATTATCCTAAACCTTTCAATAGTTCCAAAGGAATGTTGTCTACCCCCACGGCCTTATTTGCTTTTATCTCCTTTAGTGCCCTTTCTATTTCATCTTCGAGTATGCTTGGACCTAAACTATCTTCTTCTACGTCATGTTCCTTTTCTATGTCTAACCTTGTTGGCCTCAGTTCTCTTCCATACAGTGTTTCTTTTTTTTCCTTCCATCTTCCTTGGATTTTTACTGGTTCAACTATTATCTTACCCCACCTTTCTTTATCTGTTAGCACAGAGCTTCCCTTCTTACTTTTCCACAATAATTTAACCATGCTGTATAGCGCACCAATTTCACCCTTCCTCTATAAACTTTCCATATCCCCGAATTGCGTTTTCCACCATTCTTCTTTTGCTTACAATCATTTTATAAAACGTTATTAAAACAATCCAGTAAACAAAAACATAAGTAATTGTTTGTTTAAAGAATTTTATTTTACGTACATAAAAACGTTTGAGTGACAGCTACGTTTTTTTCTTGTGGCGGTAGCTATGCTTTACCATAAAAACGTTCGTTAGCTATATACCAACCCATGCCAAAATCGGCAATTCGAACATGTAGCCTTTTAGTTTTTTCGGCGGCAAGCGGGCGGACATTTATTCAATCTAGGCTATCTTACAAATTTAGATAAATTTGCTTATGTGAACTGGTGCAGTGAAGTTAAGGTCACTTAAGGATTTAAGGAATGGATTTACACTGCGCAATTTATCTGGCACAAAGGACCAGATTTTTTCTCTTTGTTTCACTTTGCAATGCTCAAAGGTTTCCCATGGGAAATTTTCGTCTCTGGTGTGTGCGTCGCTCGCATTTCTATTTTTTTTAAATGATTCCTCGCGAAAGGAGAACATGGAATGGGGAAAGAATGGATTCTGGTGGGCGTCTGGGGGAGGGAAGGTTACCATCTCTCTGTTCTTCCCATTCCCTCCCGCCTTTCTGCAGTAAGCAGTGCCGCGCCACGACATCGAGGCAAAATAGATGACGCCTGGGAGTGCATTAGCGCCGGACTTAGGCGGTTACGGGTATTTTTACGGCCAAAGTGTGGGGTACAAAGCGATTGCTTGGAGCGAAGGAGATGGGGCGGGACGTTGAGAGCCGAGTTATGGGACATTTTTAATAAGAAAAGTGGCAGATAATGGAAAATTCGTTCCCAATGGAGGGAGACCACCCATTAAAGTAGCAGAGTCTAAAAATTATGCGTTCGAGGAGGATAATCAACTCAGAGAGGTTTGCTATGTGGTATATAATATAAATTCATTTGTTTTTCTTACGAATTAGTTATTTGGGAAAATTGGAATAGATAATCGATCGCATGAAGATGGATTACCTGTTATTAATTTAATAGACAATATTAGATGCATAGGAAAGTGAAGAATCGAAAATGTACGACCTACGCTGTAATATACGAGAATTTTTACTTGGAAGCCGGCAGATTATATATACGTACACCTATGTCATATATACACCATGAAAGCATACTAAAGAAAACTGGCAAAAATATTTTGGTTGCCTGTGACACCTTCTTCAGTAAAGGAAGTTCAGAGTCACTCCTTTCACTCTGATTAAGCTGGCAGCGACCACCAGAGTATAAAATGTCTTCTTTTTGTAAATACTTGTTTTGTGTATATTGTGTCGCACACGTACATGTATTGATACATACGGAGGAAATTACTGTGTGTACTTAATGCAAAATATGTATATGTATACATATATACAGATCAGTGAGTCCCTCTTTTATGTATTTCTGTTTCTGTGTTTGTGTCGACTAGTCCATTTACATTATATATATACAAATATATATATATATATTCATATACATATAATTACATATATATTTATTTCACTTATGTGAAAGCCCACTAGGGTTAAGTTCATATACATTACATATGTATCTAGAAATCTACATGTGTTTTTATACACTGTGTGTCATCGAAGAGCCTTCCTCGAAAATATATACACGTCTATATATACACGCACACATACACAAACATGAGACACACAAGCTTTATTGGACTCCAGTATTGCATGATTTAATGCACAAAGAGTGGAATTAGGTAGGTCAACGTTTTTGGCGGTGTTTTTGGACAGAAGTCATATAGACCACGAAGAACTTAGTCTCTAATGATTTCCTCTAAATCGAGATTTTGAAATTACCTAATCCGTATAGCAGTTACTCTGCTGCCATAATAAAATACACAATAATACCATTTATCATCAGATTATGCGTTTATCTTAGAGCAAGTGAACGAATAAAGTAATGTTCTTTAAAATGAACGAGTATTGAACTGCGGCTATTCCAGCTATAAAACATGCGTTTTATCCTTAATTCATCATGGATTTTTGCTTAAGACTTGAATATACTTAATTTTCCTACGGTCACTAGGGGGCAGAGATGTGGTACAGGGGTAATCGAATTGAAAGCCAGATATGCTGAACGGCGTGCCAGTTAAGCAGAAGGTTGAGGGGCAGTTGGGGTTTCTGTGTTGAAAATCTCTTGGGAATCAATTATTCGGATATTTTCGCATACCAAACTGTGTAGATGCATGGAAAAAAACGAGTAAGGATAGCATAAGGCCCACTTAAATATTTATTTAGCATTCCGTCCGGCCTTGACCCTTTTGTTTGAACAGGTGATCACTCCAACTCGCCCCCCGCGTCACAGTAGCAGCTGGAGCTGGAATCCTCTAGAACTCCTTCGGCGCGGCCAGTTTAATCTGTGTGAAAACCAAGCTATGCTAACTATGCGGGGATGAAACCTTAATACCGCGCTCTCCTCACACCACCCATCGCTCCTGAGTTTTGCTTCCTTTGAGCCTGTTCGACCCACGGCAGCTTATTGTTGGAGTTGACCAAGGAGGGCGGGGTACCCACTTGCCACGACGCACCGCCGCTGATTTTAAACCCCCACTATATTGACCGAGGAATTGCAGCCGACTGAAGGGCACTAAAATAATTGCTTTAGTGGCCAAGTCGCCCTGGGCGCAAATGAGTGAAATAGCTTAAAAATTCCTTCGGTCTTTCTTAAAAATAGAAATATGCTAATTAAAGGGCATTTAATGATCTGGGGAATATCTCTGTTGGTAATGGAATGTTGTGATATTAGAGGAAGGACTCGAGCCAGTGGAGATTTTCATAGCTGGTTTATTTTTTTGAAATACTGGAACCTAATGTCCCTCGTGGCGACATCCTCGTTTAAATTACTTACAGAAGAACCTTTTCAAGGTTACTATGCGCGGGCATATTTATATATTATCACCAGTACTTAAAATAGGAGTTTTAAAATAATTTTGAATCCACTTTCTCATCTCTTTCTAATTATAACCAGCAAAATTCTGAGGTAGTTATGTTACATCGCTCACTATCAATAACATATTATAACGTTTTTTGAAAAGATAGTTCCTCGGAATATTTTCATAATTAACGCTCCTGCACGTTTTCACAACTTTCTATGCTTAAAACAGTCCTAACCCCTCATTATTCTGTTCAACTGTTACTGTGAACTCTGTGCATCGCTCACCAAGGTAAACTCGCGTACCTGGATAAAATAATTTTTAAAACCTAATGAAAATAAAATAACATTAAATTTAGTTTTTAGAAATGAAAACTTTTATTAATTATCTAGGCTGATATTTTTGCAATTCACCCGTCAAAACAGGGAGTCCATTCTGCTCCACCCTATATATATCTATATATATATATATATATATATATATATATATATATATATTTATTCACATAGAAATAGAGATAAGGAAATGGGAAAGGAACACACATAAAGGACGAACACAAAAGAGGTGGGGAAGTCGGATTTAAGCAGATCACAAATGTAAAAATATTTTCCTCGACCGGGACTTGAACACCGGATCTCTCCACTTGCCGTGCGGATGCTCTAACCACTTGAGATTTCGAGAAAATGTACTTTACACTGAAATCTGTGATTTTATAAAGCTTCAAAGTAAATGGACTAACTAGTCGACACAAACTCAGTTCTGTTCCTAATTCCTCTTGAGAAAGGTTCGAGAACCAGTGAGTCACTCTTTTATGTGTTTCGGCTTCTATGTTTGTGCCAACTAGTTAGTCCATTTACATTATTGTGCACGTTCGTGCGATTTTCAAGAAAGTGACTATATATATATTCTAGTCTGACCTGAAGAAGGCCTCGGAGTAGGCCGAAAGCTTAAATCATCTACAACGTGAGTGTCCTTTTACGTGCTATCGATTTTATTCTGTGTTTTATTGTGTCGTCCAAATGTTATATACATATTATAAATAAATAAATAAATAAATAAATAAATATATATATATATATATATAGTCACTTTCTTGGAAAAGCCACGAACGTGCGTCTGACCTGAAGAAGGCCTCGGAGTAGGCCGAAAGCTTAAATCATCTACTGCGAGTGTCCTTTTACGTGTTATCTGTTTTATTCTGTGTTCTATTTTGCCGTCCAAAAGTTATATATATATATATGTATATATATATATATATATATATATATATATATATATATATATATATATACATACATACATACATATGATATAAAATATAATCTCAGCATCAAATGCTTTACTCTCGTTCCATTTTTTTCACATGAAATGTTGAGTTCTCCGCCGGAAAATTTCGCGGAATATGAACTGTGGGCGATGAGTTTTTACCGTTAATTAAACGTCCGCGCTAGAAATAATAACTTGAAAGGCGTTTATTTCACTAAGTGCAATGTGCTCATTATTTAAAGGTACATGTTTTCGAGAGTGGCTATATGTCTTCCTGCAGCTAAAGTTATCCGAGGGCTTTGCTAAACTTCTGTGGTTTTCTTTTCGTGGAAGTATTGCTCGTTGTGCTTATGTGGGCTCTCCGTCTTCGAGGACCGGCTCCTTTGCTGAAGTTTCCCCTGGATACAGGGAGCGGGAATGGGGTAGGGGAAGAAAGGATATAAAAAGTGGGACCCATCACTTGTTCCTCCTCAGACCTCTTTCCTCAACTCGAGCGAACCTCTCCTCCGACACACCTACTAACGTATCCCGGCCATCACCCCCTCGTCCCGTTCCTCGAGTTGCTCCTCTCTCTTGCCATGGAGGCGGAAACGGAAGCTGACTTGGTGATTGTGCGATGCTTCGATTGCGGCGACGTTCACGCGACGACTAATGCGGTTATTCAGTCCTCTTGACTCGTTGGAATAGAATGGAATTGGGAATAGTCGAGTCGAGGAAGCGAAAATCGCAAGTTATTTCTGAAATCAAAAGAGGAAATAAACGATGCAACTATTTGGCACTTTTATCTTGTCATATCCATGTGGAAGAGCGTTCCTTTTCATTTAATATAACCAGTATAAAACCAATGTTTGGAAAATAACTTACATGCAGTTTGCTTATGGTTATCATACCATGATTTCAATTTTCCATATTCGAACTGTTTGGCTGTGTAGACTTATCGGTTTGGAATATGTATGACGTTACAACATAACATATTCAGTAATGATTGAATTATTTGTGCGGATACATCAGTCAGATATGGTAGAAATAGAATTGGCGAAGAAGAAAAGGCTCAAGTGACAAATATGTAACTGATATCAAAATATATTTTACAGATTCTGGTGTGATGTGATGGAATCTTTCATAATAACAGAGACGAAAACTCTTGCAATTAACCACTAATTAAAGATTTATTTTTGACTAGTTTCGATGTAATACTTCATTTTCATCTTGAAAGACTTGAAAATGATCCAATACATCTAAACTAGTCGAAAGTAAATCTTTAATAATTGGGAAACTGCAAGAGTTTCGTCTTTGTGAGACTAAAATTCATAAAATTTCAAAAACCTTCAGTGCAAGGCACTATCTGTTTGACCTGCCAAATGCTTTTCCTGAAAACTTTCGCTGATCATTAATTTACGTAACGATTTTTATATGAAAATTTAACGTGTACTGGGGTCGGAGTTGTGATTATAATTTTTATATATCCCATTATCAGGTGATGTGAATACACCGGTTGCACCGAAAGCGCCCATATATTATTCCTACGGGTTAAACCATATAAATTGTTTCTTTACAGTTAGAACTGGATTCTGAAAAGGCCTCCTCACCTCAGTTCTGAAAATATAAAAACTACCCGCAGACAAAACTTGATTTGAGTTTATTCGAAACTCTATTTTTTCCACTCTATGATGTCACACTTTGTAACATTGACTATGGTACCATTGCGAATAAATTTTAAAATCCTTATTTTACTGTAATTTGAAGAAGAAAGGCCGTCTCCTCTACAGGCACGTTAAATTTAATCTGCCAAAGTTTTGCCAAATTGGTACTCAAAAGTAAGTGACATTATTTTTCCCCCACTGGGCCATTACCTACGTGATTCCTTTCCAAATGTTTTTTGCTTTCATTCTTTCTACAAAAATAAAAACATAAAAATACTTGAACCATGTGTCATTACAATAGAAAATGCCTCATGTTCACTAATTTCAACGATTACCTATGAGCTTGCAGCTTTCATTGACTCGCATTTCTTGCATAGAAGTGAATATTCACTTGATAGGTATAATTAATAACCAGCATAATTATTCACTTGGATGACGCTCCATTTTTAGAGGTCAATGACGTGAAAATATTTGTACTAGTGGAATAGAAACAAATAACGACAAAGCTGGTAAATGCTTTGTTTATTTTGTGCCACCGTAACACATGGAAGAGTTGAAGTTCGAACATTGGTCAGGAGAAATATAAATATTGTGAATTCAACTTATACATTACTCGTTTAAAATTAAATGACTACTGTAAATACTAAGATTTACAACATCTAATCCAAATCACACCAAAATGAGTATGTACGTATGTAGGAATGAAAACACAATTCTCATGCGCTTCTTTCTCGATTTTCTTGGAAAATCACGGAAATGTTAGCGCTTTGGGCATTTTGATACATTGCCAGTAACCTTAATGACCACGATGGACCACGCGGATCGATTTGCACTGACGAATATCTTCATTAGTTGCTCCATTTGGTCTATGGGACGTAAAAACGGAAGAATTTATTGAATATTTTTGGTCTAATTCTACTAAATAATATTTGCCGGTGGAATTCTGAAGGAGAAGTAATTGACGCCAAAATGTGTCCATTTTGAAGATGAAGAACAAATCCAGAAGGGATGGCCGCGTGGGATAGTTCTTTTTTTTGTTACAAGTGAACTGAAAAGTTTACTATGACGTCATTAGTAGTCATGAGCCTCTGGCATTACTATTGTTTCTTTTCTCTTAAAATTCTTAGCTTCATTGGCGTCCAAAAGAATATCGTAGATTTCATTCAGTTCGTTTGCGACCTTGGGAACTCGGTGGGGATTGTTAAAAAGCTCGCCGATGACAACGTCGAAGTCGGTGCCTTAGAAGAAGTGAATCGCCCACGATCCCCTGGGGAATGACGAGAAAGGGGTGGGCTTGGAGGAGAAATTTTCGGAAGGGAAAAGCGGGGAGCGAACATTCGCGCGTCGGAGCGATGGGGTGGGGGGAATGGAGGGGTTGGGGCCGCGACGTGGGGTGGAGACGAACTCTCCCCGTCTCTGAGGAACTTTGGCCGCGCTGGGTGTCTGTGTGTGTGAGTGTGTTGGTAGGATAAAGAATGGCGCTCTCGCGTTCGCCCCATTTTTCGAACAGATCGCCTCGGAGCTCTTCCGTCGCCCGCTGCATTCGCTTGCTTCCCCTCACACCGACGCCGTGGAGGCACTTCCTTTTGCACCGACTTACTGGCGGCGCCGAAGGTTTCTCCCCCATTTAGACCCGGGGAATAATACGGCAATGGGAAAAAGAGAGCTGCGCTTCGTATTCCCATCCCTTGTGCTTCGTCGTGCATTTATATTTGAGTTTTGACCTCAAATCTTGACATTATTAAGGGTTCCATTGCAAGGGGGTAAGGAGCACGCAGCAGCAACACATGGTGTTTTGATGCTGTTCGCTTCACAGTGTCCCCATTGTTGGTGGTAAGCTGACGAATTACAATGAATGTGTCTTAGTTCTTCCATTGGATCATATTCTTGTGCTGTATAACTCTCATTTCTTTGGGATAAAAAAACGGGGTATATTACTATAGATTTTCAGCAATAATTAATTTTGATTATCAAAGACTCATGTTTTTTTTGGCATAATTGCACGTTTAGCTGAAAAACTCCGTGCTGTGAAGGGTGGAATCATTTGATTTACGTCAATTCCTTTTTTTTTAAGCATTTCATGGTTGAGAACAGTAGCAGAAGGTTCGGTGCAGAAGATGTATCAGGCTTATTACAAACCATTAACGTACCAGTGGTCTTTTACCAAAGCGTTAGGTATATAATTTGCATGCTAGATTATTAAATGATACAATGTGCAATTCATTTTGAAAAAACGCATTTGTCAAATATTTGCCCATACCAGTGATGAAAGCAATCAAAAATAATTTTTCTCATGTGAATCATCCGCCATTAGAGCAAACACTTGGCCAAGGATTACAAACGTGAATAATTTGAGTGGCTAAATTTAAAAAAATGTCGTTGCTCGTAGAAAATTCGGCACCAACTGGAAGAAGCATAAACATAGAGCCAATCTACTCTAATATGCCTGAGCTATATACCGGAGTGACACGCACAGGACAATATTGGTATTACATGTTATTTCATTTAATGTGTGGTAAATTAATGGCTATTTTCCATTGCAAATATGCTTAAAGGATGCATGGTGCTATGAAAGTTGCTGTGGTCCTATAAAACATTAGAGCTACTATAAAACTGCGGGCATTGATCTTGAACCGAAGAGTAGGCCAAACAACCTTCTGGGACTAGCCCATTCCAACATAAGATTATAGATTTCTAGATTGTGATAAGCGGAATAAAAATATTTTTGCAAGGTCAATTTTTTGACGAAATAGCACCAAATTCTTAAGAATTTGGGGAATCTGAAAAAAATACTTCCGCACAGGATGCAGCTAAGCACAAATGCGAATTGGCCTGATACACTGAGTATTTACGTAGATACATCAAGAAACAAAGAACAGTAAGAGTCATTAATTTTTCTTTAGATTTTGTATTTAGCGCAAATATATTTGGACATATCTGCATCTTTCTTTTTTACTTTTATACTCATTTTATTCTTTACCATACATTTGAGCGTGGCATTCATGAACGTTTTATTATATTTTTTTCAATTACCTAGGTAAAATTAATTTCTGCAGTTTGATCAGATATACACAAAATTTTATTTTTTAATTTTACGTGTATTCATTCAAAATTTGATTCGCCGTCGTGTTTTGATTTTTGAAAATTTATTTCGCCGGCAGTAAATTTTGGGTCCCGTCGGCCCAATATTTCAATGCATTGAAGCACAGAAACAATTTACGGTGAATGAATACTTTATATGATATCGAATCGGGATATAATCTCTGCACGAGTCAGCGGGTACGGGATGAAGCCGGCCAGTGTTTTGGAAGCACTTTTAACGCTATAATTTTTCAATGTAGCTCCCAAGAAGTAGGAATCCAGAACAAAAGAATTGAAATACAGTGCGGTATTTTGAGATGAATGGAAAAATTCGACGTTCAATGTTCGGAGTAAGCTTGGACTACAATCGGTTGGACCATAATGGCCGATGAGAGAATTTACGAAGAATTCAACACGAGATCAATCGGAGACGGAGGACAAAAGGCTTGGCTTGGGCCGACTCTTGCAAATGCGGGTCGCGCCTGCCGTTGATTTCGTAGACTCCAGTCGGGGAGCAGTGGGAAAACAATGACTGCATTCGCTGTGATTGGAGTTGACGCGGACTTACCTCGGCATTTACTTTTTTGACGTTCATAAATCATGTAAAATTTTTGTGAAAATTTTGTTACCAAACTATTTCCCATAGCTCTAATTAAAGTAATGTCATTGGACGTGAACATTTGAAAGAGTTCTCCAGGGGAAAAAAACTAAAATATTTTCAGCTATGCTGTCACCTAGAATTTCTAAGTGTATTTGTAGAGGCTGGAGGAGTAGTAAGCGTGGTCAATCTGTCAATTTAAGTATTTATTACAGAATGATAAGTGATGTTATTGAATTCAAATATTCACATATATTACTCAAGAAAAGTTTTAAAAATGGCACCGTCATTGCCATTTACCTGATAAGCTGCCTGATGATTCCTTTTACTCTCATAAAAGCATGAAATACTTCCCATGCTTTTATGAGAGGAAAAGAAGAGAACGTTCTCAGAATTATTATTTAAATTTTCTTGAATTTATATTCGATGAGAATTTCTAATACTCTTCATAATTCCATTATAGGTCCTCATACACAAATGAAATTATTCGTTTTATTATGAAAATATCATTTGCCTACGTTCTGATTTCAATAATCTTTAGTATAATCTTCAACAAATAAATATCTAGCAACTACGCTTAAAAAGGGACTCTGAGTTAAGTTTGTTTATTAGCGATGCAAATGGCATTATTTTGAAGCCCTCGGGGGAAACGTCGGATAATGAAGTTGTTCAATACCAATCTTTTCACACCTTCATCATCTTTTACGCATGTTTCTTCCGTCACTCGCGTTTCGTAATTAGGCATGATTCTTTGCTTTCGCACTAAGAGAGTAGAACATGATAAACCAAATGGAATGAAAATTAATTTACTACCTAATGGAGATTTATGCTTTCCAAATCAAAGAATTTCATGATCCAAATTTCAAAAAACTGCGGGAGATGCCGCAACAGTAACTTTAACGGAGTCATCCGCTATGTGTGCATTATAATGCAACAATTTCAGAGAGTAAAAATCATTCGCCGGTCAACAATCAATCATCCCGGTCAAGGCGAATGATTTTTACTCTCTGAAATTGTTGCATTTCATGATCCATATTAAAAAACTGGACATCACCTGTCATAGAAGAATGCTTCGTCGCTCGTCGATAGAGAGGTGAGGAAAATAATAATATAATAGCTTTGATACGTTAGCAAAGTAATCTGACTGAATTCCATCTTCTGTAAGTCCGTGTTAACGTGATTATATTCCATTTTGCATTTAAGCTGCTAAAACACATCCCAGATTTCACTGACCGCGTCGAGAAATTCTGTGCCTCTCTTGCCACTTAATATTATTCGCATGTTGCTATATTTATATATAATATACACTATACCTGTATATAAAGACACATACACTATATAAAAAAAGGGGGTTGATTCTTTCAGGAAATGAAAACCCACGAATAGTAAAGTAACGCCCTGGTCACAGCAGATATTTTCGAAGATTGTAGGGGAATAATGAGCTCATCTTGCCTCTCTCGCTATTGCTATTCCTGTCTTGAATGCAAGTAAATCTTGGTTTATTACCTATATTGCTCTTCTGCACCGAGAGGACTGTTTCTGTCGGGTCATTTATCACACGCCAGGCCCGTGTTATCGATATCTCCGTCCTAAGGAAAGGAGAGGGAGGAAACAATACTATTCGATCGACAGCTGGAGCCTCTTTTATCCGAGAAGCCAGCCCTTAATTTTCCGAATTAAAAAAGTTCCGATGCTATTTGGTGCCTGCTTTTGGCACCTCTGTAACGGACTTTTGGAAAACTTCGCATTGAGTTATTTTTGGACCCTTTTTCCTACCGAAGAATTAGTATCAAGAAAGAATTTTTTTAATGGCCCCAATGGTATTTGGAAGGGTATGCATCTATCTGAAGTCCATTATTAAAATATATATCAACTGCCCACTGCAGATTCGCGAAAGTTCATTTTTTAATGCTTCCCATTTGAACCCATTATTTTTTTGTATAATGTGAAATCGTTGCTCTGTTCATAAGTAATGATATTTTGGAATGAAAAATTACGCTTCGTACAATTACAGTGGTGAATTTTGAAAAAAATAGTCACATTCTAGTAGAAATTTGTAAATTATTGCGACTATTCTTTAACTTTAGAAAAAAGGACCCAGAGGAAACTTTCAAAATTAGAGAAAGATAGTGTTAATATGTTAAAGATAATGCTTACGGTCTGTTGTCACAGAATTTAGACTGCGACCCTAGCATCTCTTAGCTTAAAATTCATGAAATTTTTAAGACAAGGTACCTAATGAAATCTCAGGAACGTCCATTCTGCTTCTTTCAAGCAAGTTTTACCTCTAATTGTGTGTTGGACCTTTCAAAAGTATTTAAAAAACTATTTAGGTCTTTAACCTTTTACTGATTACAAGGAATTCCAGTTGTAAATATTTTTATCAAATTACAATTTTTTTAAATGTTAATTTTTCGTATAATTTTTTCAGATTGTTAACACTCATCTTTATAAGTGTAAAATATTTGATAAATTATTATCCTTAAATAGACTATTTTTTACTTATTTCAATGTGATTATTCTTTCTTATCATATCTATCTTTTATTTATTGAATGGATTTATTAACGATTGCACAACAGCGCAGTTGAGCAACAGCGGTGTAAGACTTCTGATGTTGAGATTGTATTAAACACCATTGTATTCCATGGGCTATAGTTGATTGATACATTTGGCATCTGGATAAGATCAGTTCCTTCACAAATTTTTAGTCATTAATACTTCAAATTTTTTTAAATTTTACATTGGAGATTTGGAATGAGGAAGAAGAATTTACCTACATCCAATTAATTATTGGCTAGAGAACAAGGTATATTATTATTAGGTAAGCTACCGCTTAAGGTAGGTTTTTGGATGGACACGACTATCAAATAAATATTTTGTAACTCCAAACAAAACCCAATCCAGCAACCTACTTTACATCAGGTCTCTCTTCATCTCTGTGTACTTCTTTCCTCCCTTCATCCCGTCCAACATTCCTATCCTGTTCCTGCCCTTTCCTCGTTTGCCTCACATTCTCCCCTCTATTACCTTCTTCAACATTCCACTACCGCTCAATACGCCTTTCATCCATTTTTTCCTGCCTCCATAGGATTTCTCTCAACAAACCCCTCTCCACACCCACCATCTCCAGTACTTCCTTATTTGTTTTCCTTTCGGTCCATTTCACCTTCTCCATTCTTCTCCACACCCACATTTCAAAAGCCTCCAATCTACGTCTATCCTCCTGCTTCAGTGACCACGTTTCCGCACCGTACATAGCTACACTCCATATCAGAGTTTTTACGAGTCTTGTCTTAACCTCCCTACTCAACTCCCTCCTCCCTGAGAAAGCCTCCTTGCCTAGCGCAATTCTTCTCCTTACGTCCCTACTACCTTGACCGTATTGGTCCAAAACACTTCCGAGATATGTAAACTGTTCTACCTCCTCTATTTTTACCATCCCATATTTATCGCACTGAACCTCCAATTCACTCAGCAATGCTTGCAACCCCTTGCCTGACTGAGCAATTAATGCTTGGTCATCAGCAAACCTAACCGAGTTTACGAATTCCCCTCCGACTTTCATTCCTACCTCCAGTTCTTCCCATGCCTCTTTATTCATTTCCTCCACATATCCGTTGAACAACACCGGTGAAAATGGACAGCCCTGCCTTACACATTTTCCTAACACTGCCCATCCAGACTCTCCGTTCCCCACTCGGACCTGAACAGTCTGAGGCATGTACAGGTTGCGGATCAGTCTCTTGTCTCTCCAATCCAATTCCTTTTTTCTGTAATACGTGCATTAATTTTTCTCAATTCACTATCAAACACTTTTTCGAAATCTACAAAACAGGAAAATACGTCCTGATTGTATTCTATAATCCTGTCGATTTGTGATCTCATTACTGCAATGGCATGAAGCGTACCCTCACAAACACATCACAAACATAACACAAACTGATCATCCCCTAAGTAATCATTTGCCTTACTCTCTATCCTTTTGTTGATGATCCTGAGAATAACCTTAGCTGCGTGGGATATCAAGCTTATTGTTCCATAATCTTCGCATGATGTAGCCTTTACCTTTTTCAAAATAGGAACTAACACTGATCTCACAAAATCTTCCGGCTAGATTCCTTCTTCATAGATACTACGAATCAAATCATATAGAGTCTTCTTCCCACATTTTCCTAAACCTTTCAATAGTTTCAAAGGAATGTTGTCTACCCCCACGGCCTTATTTGCTTTTATCTCCTATAGTGCCATTTCTATTTCATCTTCGAGTATGCCTGGACCTAAGCTATCTTCTTCTACGTCATGTTCCTTTTCTAAGTCCATCTCTCTTGGATTTTTTCTGGTTCAACTATTATCTTGCCCCACTTTTCTTTATCTGTTAGCACAGATCTTTCCTTCTTACTTCCCGATAATAACTTAACCTTGCTGTATAGCGCACCAATTTCACCCTTCCTCTGTAAACTTTCCATATCCTCGCATTGCGTTTTCCACCATTCTTCTTTTGATTTATTTATGGGCCTTCTCAATTTATTGTTTAACACTTTATCCTTCATTTTGCCTAACGGTGTGTTTATATTCTTCCATCTTCTTCTCTCTTCCATCTTTGCATTTATTCATCCGTGACCCATGGTTTCCTTAACAAGGTATATGTGAATTGAATTTACTAAACAGATATAATTTTGAAAACTAAATTTTCTAATCTCCATCCAGAGTCAACTAGGTGTAGCAATTTGACATTTATCGCATGAAATTTATAGGTCATCGACTTAAGATTGGAAAAATTCATCATAAATCATCGACTTAAGCAAATTGGAATTTATCTATAAAGAATTAAGGCAAAACAGCAACACATGTAGCCTTAATCGTTGTAGTATTAACATACCTCCTCTTTTCAATCATCAAGTTCTTACATTTCCTATTAGGCGTGCTGAAATAATGTCCGAGTAATAACAAGTGTCAATTTGGACATTAATTACTTGATCTGTTAAGATATAAGTAATTGCGCGTTGCAGTTGTACCACGCTAGTTTTCGATTACCTGAATTACGCTTATGCTTACATGTAGGTGACATGATCGCTTGTTTAGATATGAAAATATGTGTTTGAAAAATTGATTTTTCTCTCTTATCATAAAAGCTAGTTATCGTGCATCGCTGAAGTTATTTGAAGAGATAAGTTTATACCAAGGTCATTTGAAGGGATAAGCTAATATTTTTGGGATCAAATTTCTGATTCTGACTTTAGGTATTTCTTCTATTTTTCGGAGAAAGAGTTGGTTGGGATGGGGAGTTGTGCGAAGCATAATTCCGCCAGAGAGTTTACTTGAGCGGCGCTCTCTCAAAGGCATGACTCTTGGTTTCCAGGAAGGAAGCTATCGTATTTCGCGCATTTGAGGCGGCGATTCTGGCTTTTCGCGGAAACCTTGGGCGAGGGAAAACGGATTTATCCCACCCGCTGAATGGATCCCTGCCAGGGATTCCTCGTAAAGGCGATGGGTGGAGGGATACCGCGTTTTGCGGTCCATGGCTAGCAAAGGGCGGGAAAGATGTTTATACGAGCTGATTTCATAAGGATAAATGAAGAGTAAGTAGTATTGGCCACGAAAGATGGTTTCATAGAAGAGGTTTTCACCTTCCATTTATATTTCTACGTACTTGTGAGATGTTTTGTTTTCGTTCCAAATTTCGTTCCATTCATCAAGTTGGCTTTCCCTCCTGACGAGAGCTACCTGAAATGAGACTCCGAAGAAATATTGCCGTTAGAGAGGTCAAGCCTGATAAATTTGCGACTTTTCTGACCTGATTCCTATAGCTCGCATCATGGGTTTTTGATAAAGATTAATGTCTCTACTATCGCCTAACAGTCGCAATAAAAAGATTAAAATGGCAATACGTACAGGATGGAAGCAAATCCACATATACTACCGCACAATGCATCGTCCCAAGAAGGGAAACAGCGAGGCGGAATCCGGTGAAACTTACGTTTTAGTTCTGCCTTTGCGGCATGAAGACTCTGACTTCCGCAAGAAGAATGATTAATATTTGAGAAGAAGATATACGTAATTTGGTATGGAGTAAGTGTTAAGTTAGTTTATCAAAATACCTTTTGAACTTCAAACTGGTATAAATAGCAATGCCATCTCTTCCGCCGGAATCGATTTTATTCTCACTGAGAAAATGCACGAAGAAAAAATAGTCAAGACTGTTAAATAGTAATATAATAATCAGTTATATAATTATATACTTTTTTAATATATTACTAATACAGTAATATAAAGATCACAGGTGAACATTGAATTTTTCTCTTCAGAAATTTTTCATTGTATCTTTTATGATTTTTGAAAACCAAGCAGGTTATGAACGAATGCAAACACTTGTAAAAGGAGATCAAACATAAAGATGACATAACAAGATAAGACCTTATATCGTCGTATCCATTCTCAGTTTTGTCTCTGTGCCTATTTTGATTCACCGTCTAATCGGGCGTCCCTCAATTCTCCTTGCAACCTTGTAAACTTCTTGTGCATTCCATCACGTCGATTTGTACTTCCTAATACCCTCATTGTATTTGTGCTTTCTTTTCTAGCGGTTCCTCATTCATTTCATTCCGTTTTGACTAAAGATATTACCTAACGAATAATCAGTAAATTGTTGCTTCAAAAGAGTTTTGAAAATTTATGAAAATTGATGGGCAGACTTTTAGGGAAAGATAGAAGGCATGAGACAGAGTTTTAAAAGCAAATGGCTTAAATTACAAGTTGAATTGAATCCGTAGTTAACAAATAATTAAATTTTAATATTTACTGAGTGCATTGCAAATGTTAATCTTAGAGGCTCTAGGCTATAAATATGTATGACTATATACTTTTGAGACACCCTGATTCCGTCGTTCAAATGAGGTCACGTGTGAAGATTTCACAAATTCTTCTCCCACTCGTTGATAATCGTGCAGATGCAGACGGCTAGAGTAATTGGAACGACCGACAGTGTTTTCACGTAGAACAGTCTCGTTCAGCGGAGAGGCAGTCAGGGGTAAAAGGGCACCGGGGCACGATGTTATGATCGCGACGTGTCGTGGAATTACGTCCCTATACTTTTGCTGCCTAGCTCCCTCGGGCGACGTTTAATTTGTCACCGACCCCTGCCGACGCCGGAGACCTCAGTGGCCGCCTCCCCCTTCCCCCCCCCCTCCGAGAGGGGACGTCCGGGCGAGCCAAGTGCTTCGATAACTCAGGGACGCGGTCGGTTCGATCACCGTGGGTGCACATTTCTATGATAGGACTGGGAACGCCCACTTCTTCCGTCGGCGAACAGTTGCCACCGACGACGGAGTGGCGCGGCGTATTGGAGAGTGATACCGAGGAAGAGTGGGCGGGCGGTGGGAAAGGATGAATAGTGGGATATAGGGACGTGTTTGAAAAAAACTCTTTCTTTTTAGCACGCTGAAGGAAAAGGATACAATCGCGATTTGCGATGACCTGGAAGCTCATTCAGCTCCGCGTTTTTTTCGATTAAAAACCCTTGTGGGTTATTTCTGCCCTTCGGAGAGAGAGATGTCCTACGGGAAAAGAATGGAGTCCGATATCCGAAAGCTGAGTTGCCGGTAAAAAAAATGGGTTGTTTGACTTTGAATGGGACTCGAACTACGGATCTCCCGATTGAATTTCGAGTGGTTAATACCTACCCTCCACAATGAATACTTGTATTTACTGTCTCTCGGTCAACAGGAACGGTGTTATCTGGGCCAAAGGGAAAAGGATGGATTTGTTTCGAGGAATAATATTGTGCATAGTAACTTTAAGATGCTCTTTAGCTCATTTTATGAAGCTTCCTTGATGAAGAATTTCATACTTTTGAATGGGTATTCCTGTACTAGCGAATAAAAATATTTAAACTGATATTAATATGTGGTAAGTAAATAATATTTGTTGTGAAATTGTGCAAACGGTATGTGTATCATGGAAATATATTTAGATGTACTGCAACTTAGACTAATCTTCAGGAAACGCTGTAGAACTATTCAAGCACATATAGCGTTTATAATTATCGCTTTGAGTTCTTTACATCGACAGCTTTATAAAGAAGTACGTTAGGTATAAATAAGCATGTGTGGGAGCAAAAGGTAGTTACCAGTTATATTACATCATGATTTGAAATAGATTTAGAAACAACTCCATGAAATCACACAGCTTCTCGGGTTCGGACACAGGTTTGTATCATAATTTAGCAGTCGTGAATTGCAAAAAAATAGATAAAAAAGATTAGGAGTGGTAGGAGCATGCAAAAATAGAAATTTTTTAACTGGACGGAATTAAAAAGGAAGGAATGCCTAGAGAAAACCTAAAATTATCTAAAATGTGAATAAAGGACCTGGGTGAACTGGTTGAGGAAAGAAGGTTGCTGCTTAAGAACGTGATAGACAGAGTCGCAAAGGAAACGATGGGAATAGTATTGCATAAGAGGATTTAAAAGCCGTAGGGCACGGGAGAGATGCTTAAGAGGGTAGGTGAAAGAAAAATATGGCGGAACTTACGTACGGAAATGGGGAGAAGGATGCACGGAGAGCAAATTAATTCTCTAATTAGAGAAAGCAATAAGACCAAGGAAATGCTAGGGGAGATTAGTTAGATAATATGAATAAATATCAGATATATGGAAAATTAGAAGTGTGTAGAATGTAAGATGTCAAGAGAATTGTGAAAAAGTAGCAAGGAAAATAGGTAATGCGATATATGTAATACGTATTACGTAAGGAGTGCGTAATAATAGTATGCGTAACATAAGAGATAAGACATGGACGTTATTAATAGCCATAACAGATTCAGGGACGATGTTAAGAGCGCATAGAAGAGCTTTACGGTAAAGATGGCTGGCTGACTACTTTAAAATTATAATGTGAATTGGAAATAAACGGGGATACCGAAGCTATTGGCAAGAAACAAAAGTGAAACAGCCACTTAGGCTAAAGGAGGCTGTTCGGTTTTAGGAAGTGGAGATACACAAGTGATGTCATTGCAGTGATGAGGGAGAAAGGAACATCGAGTATAATCAGGGCGTCTTTGTGTGCTTCGTGGATTTTGAGAGGGCGCTCAACCGTGTCGAGTTAGCAAAGATAATGGAGGCATTACGGAATAAGGGAATACAATGATTCAGTCAGGGGTTGAAGAAGATCGAGCAAGTCAGCGAGCAAAGGGAATGCTGTTATTATTGAGTGTTTTGCAGGAACAATTAAAGGGGTGTAAGATTAACCACAAGAAAACAATAGTAAAGAGTTTCTCAATAAGCAGAAAATCTAAGTTGAACAATGCAGGAGGAGTGAATAACCTATCGGCCTTGTCAGGTCGAAAGGTTTAGGTATTTGGACAGTACTTTAGAGGAAAAGGGACTTATTAGTTGGATATTAGGAGAAATGCGTTAGCGAAAGAAGCATTTGAAAAGAGAGAATTGATGTTGAACACACTGAGTAAAGGTTTGTATTAAATGCCGGTAAAGACTTTAGTATAGAACGTAGGGCTTTATGGATGTAGAACTTGTGTTGAGGCAAGAAGATGAAGGTAGATTGGCTAGCTTTTGACCAGTGGTTCCGGTGGACAATAAAGATAATAATTTGGACGGAGAAGAAGAAGATAAACGCTAAGCTCTAAAGAGGGTGGATGGAGAGATAAAGTTACTGGGGAACTCCGAACGAGGCAGAGAAAGTGGATGGAGGAAATAATAAAAGGTAGTGGCATGTTGAAGGCCGTTATAGAGAGAGAGAACGTTGGGAAAGTTGGGTAAAGGAAGGAAGAGTGTGTTTTTTAAGACAAGATGGAAGTATAAAGAAGTAACGAAGGTATGAAGAAAGAAATAAGGTAGGGAAAAGAAAGAGGGACTTGTCACGATGCGTAGAAATAGTGGCTAGGAATCTTTAATTACCCATATGAAACTAAAGATGTATCTTTAAAAAACTTATCTTTAAATACTATATAAATAGAACCTTGAGGGACAGCTTTCTACTTCGTTCACTTAATTGTTTAAATATTTTAAAATACCAACAATAAAAAATGTATACTTTTCCATGAGCGATAATTCTATCGAGTTCGCAGATCCTCTGAGAAAATATAGAGCACACAGAGAAAAAATGTGCGGGAAATAAATTAGAGAAATTAATTTGTTACATACTGCTCATAGTTGGTAAATAATATTTAATATGCATTACGAAAATGATTAAATAAGTGAGGGAGAAATTCTGATGGGAGAAGATATATTATCAAATCGTTGTAATTTATTCTTAATATTCATGTTATTAATTTGGTAATCAAACTATTTAAATAACCGATTTACTATATAAACTGCAGCTGATTTAAGTTTATGCCACAATTATGTTTAATATAAAAGAATATGTTGCACATAATATATATATTATCGTATATTTTTGGAACAGAATAATAGATAAAAATGTGTTTACGTCACCTATGATAAGCGCCTGCCTATTTGCTAACCTCAATGTGAACTTGTAACCCCTCACTGTTTTTTGCATAGTTAATGACCAACTATTGTAATAAGTGGTAAATTAAACTTTATTATTGGCCACTCATTTCGTATGCATAAATTAATGAAGTTCTTCAGTTAAAATATTGTGACAGAGCATACAGCCTGCAAGTCCATATCGCCAAGCCAAGTCCGCGGGCGCAGGGTGGCGCCCGATATTCTCAAATGAAATCCATCGTGAACGTTGAAAGGCATTGCGCGGAGTGACTCTGAAAGAGCGAATAGCGAAAAATTATTTTTTTTCCGCATTGGAGGTATCGAAAATTCTGAGAAGTCACAGTATTTGGCCTTTTCTCATTTGTTGGAATTTCCGATTATTTGGTTAGAAAAACTTAGCATCCGTTTGTAACATTAGTAGTTTCCCATTTCGCAAAAAATTGACACCAAAACATAAAGAAAAAAACATACTCACCACCGGTAAGTCTTGTGCAAATACAAGTCTAATGTACACCTCGAATTTAAGGACGAAAGGCGGATTTTCACTGGACCTGACACTATCTAAGGAAAAAATATATGCTGGACATACAGGATGGAAAACGGATTCCTTTCGCGAAAAATCAATCCCATCCTTTGCCTGTGAAGAAAGGGTGAATGTCAAAGGAAAAAAAAGACCAAAACACCGATTGTTTATTTTAGTCTTCCTCGTGTGGTAGAGTTGTGGAGAAGGAGGTAGTCTTTCACTTTATGCCCGTTCATTTTTTTCCTTACGTGGGCAAAAAATGAATATAAAAGACCAAAAAAAATGTGTGGAAGGGATTCCCTTGTACATCTGCCGCCCGCACTGCTTTGAGCCGCCCGGTTTAGGTGAGACCGGGATGAAGGAAGACCCTCGAAAACTGGGTTGACGCCTCCGTCACCACCGCCCAGAGGCAACCCTGGGAATCGAACACCTACTCCTCTCCCCTTCGCCGTCCCCATTCCCTTCCCCACCCCCCCCCATTATAAGCCCTCCAACCCTCCTCACCTTGGGGATGATCAATGTTGCGATATGTTGGGATGTAGCCCTCAAAGTACGTCACGACCATGTGAGGAAGAGGAATCGCTCTCATTGTGAGTGCGACTAAAAGTAGACGTTTGAAGAAATGGATTCTACATCTCTATGAGCCAGCCGATTGCGCAATTTCAAAGAAAAATTGTTCTTCCGATGGTCATAGATGCATGTCCCCCGCTTAGGATTAAAATAACTCTAAATGCTCACTATTTGACTCTAATGACCTTGGTGCCTGAAGTTGGATAGATTTTGACGAAAAAATGATTCATCCTGGAGAATGAATGAGAAAGAGAATGGGACAAAGAAAGGTAGTGAAGGATATCAGCTGACAAAGTACACATTGAATATTCAGAATTTTGACTACCAAAATAGTTATGAAACTCTCGCATTGCACCCAAGAGCTTTGCTCAATCGATCGAGGGCACATTGGTTTAAAAAAAAAGTTTAGCATTTATCTGAAGAAATACACAGTGGAAATGATAATATCTTATTTCTTGGAATAATAACGCGAGATGGTATTTTAGGAAATGTGATAAAAATTGGATGCATATGGTATAGTATGAATTTGTTGAATGAGTGCCATTAACTTAATAAGAAAATATTTTGTAGATGGAACAATGTGATTGTAAGTGCGAAGCAGTACAAATACATATTGGAATCACTGCTGCTTTAAAAGCGCTTCCCCCATCATTATGTGTGCATAGCAGTGCTTTTTATGGCAATTTCCGACAGTTATTCATTCGATAATATATTGGAGTAAATTCACGAAACGGATAGAATGACTTTTTAAAAGTAATATAATCAGAAACGAAATAAGTATGTAAATAAAATATGTACTGTTGTAGCTTATACACTCACTATTCATATCCCTATTAAAAAGTTCCTAGAAATAATCAACAGACAATCCTACTGTTAGCTGATATTTTAAATATGTTCCAATGCTTTCGATTCTCTATTCCACGAATCAGCATTTGAAAAACTTTTCAATTATTAGAAATTCCATGTTAATGAAAAATCATATTACGTAATTTTAATTTAAAAAATTATGCATACATATAATGTTAATGTGTTATTGTCAGAAATATTGGCCTATTCATCGGGTAGGGGTTACCTGGTGTTTTAGAAGGTTGCCCAATTTTGACATCGTTTGCACCCATTATGGCAGATGAGTAATGTGGGAAAGGGTGAGGGGCTGGAGAGAGCATTTCGAATTCGGAATGAGTCCGCTATTTATAAAATGTCCCAAGGAATGTACAAAGCAAAGCTTCATCTGATGGAAGGTGCAATTTTAAGTGTCCTCGGTTTTTTAGGTATTTGAGAAGGAATAGAACGACTAATGAAAAAATATTTACTACCTTAGAGAATCGAAAGGGGACTTGGGGGAATTCAATATATTGGCATCCACACAAACCTGATTCTCGTGTATAACATACTCAAAGATTCTTGCGTCTCTCTGAATTGTTGTGAGGTAAGATTGGAAATGTAAATCTACGTCGAAGACTCTGCGGGAGATGCCGCGACACTAACTTTTTGACGGAGTCATCCCCATCTGGCTGAAGCACTCGGGCGGACATCGAGGGGAACCCCGGTCAAGGCGAATGGCTTTTACACTCTAAAACTGTTGCATTGTAAATCTACGTGACGTCCCGCAAAGTAACCGCTAGGGGATGTGGCTTGGAGTGGTTCGCCAATCCATAAAACTTACATAATCGATATTACACCTCGAATAGCTAAGGGAATTGATGGTTACATAACTCAAACGAAAGGAATAAATGAAGCAACGAACAGCTTTGCATGCACTGGAGTACTCAAGGCAGGCATACAATTAGTGCCTAACCTAGCGAAAAGAGATTTTAGTCGTGGTTAAAATATAATATGAATTTGGCACGAAATTTGCTGGTAAAAGGTTTCATTGTCCAATAGAGTTCCGCTTGGACGATTTAGAAAATATTTAATATCGTCTTATATTGCCTACGGAAAAAATGACGGTGTAACTTTTTCCGCTTTGTGGACCCTCTATCCATCTAAAACGATTGATCACTTCTATTGTTATAAGATCGAGCTCTATGGCGTTCTTAGCACTTTTAGGAAAGGAATATTCTTCAAATTTACCAAAGGAATTCAACCTGCGTATTAATCCACGGCATGGAAATGCTTCCCACCCGCGTAGACCCCTTTGCAACCTCTTGGTCGGGATTTCACTCACCACTCGCCCTGATCCCTGGATAACGAATGGAGATAGGGACGAACCACGGGCGCGCAAACCCTCCCAACACCCTACCATCCCATCCCTCCCCCAACCCCCTTCCGCTCTCCCGGCACTATTTTCTCGCGCGGCTTGAACACGCTGGCGGATGAACCGCGGGACATCTCTCTCTCCCGACCTGCCGCTGGGCGAGCACTTAATGCCGTCCGCTCATCCCACCGCCGGCGACGACTGCCCCTCCTGCGCCCCCGCCCACGGGAGAAGGAGTCGACCCGTAGGGCGCAGCAGAGCCTCGCCTACTCCCCTTTCCTTCCCTCCTAATCTCCCCCGACCATATGTGCAAGGCTATCGAGCGCCCTCTACTCCCGCGGCATGTGTCGGCTGTGAGTGTATATGTATTGTAGTTACATATCTGGGCATGTATTAATGGTACATATGTTGATATATGTGGGTCGCGGTAGTCCAGGGGTTGAGCGTTGGTCTACTGACCGGAGGGCCTGGGTTCGATTTCAGGGCATGACACTCTGGGCTCCCGCAGCTCCACCCAAGCTATGTGATTTTTCGGGTACCAGATCTTTCTGGGAAACCATATCCGGCACAGGGAAAGGAACTGGCCTCCTACCCTGATGTGTGAATTTCACACGCCGTCGGGCTTAGTACTGGGTGAACTCTACCATCACCTAACAAACCAACATTCGGGTTGATTAATGTGTTTATGGTAATATATATATATATATATACACATATATATATTATATTTATATTAACCATAAACACAGTAATCAACCCGAATGTCGGTTTGTTGGGTGATATATATATATATATATATATATATATATATATATATATATATATATACATATAAACACAGAGAGGTAAAGGAGAGAGCGGGGGACGGAGAGTATTCAGGACGGACGGGTAGGATGGCGACACACTTTAGCATTTTCCACTCGAGAAACGACTGTGCGGACCCAAGGTTAAAAACCTTTAAAGTCGCCTGCTTCCCACTCCGCGTAAACTTGATGAAGGGTGTACTAAAAGGAAAAATTATAATAATGATCTTGAAAGTAATGTATGAGTGTACGTAGACACGTATATCTCTGAAGATTAGAAGCACTGTAAACGTGGTACTCCAGAGAAAAATGAAATTAAAACGGATAAAGCGACTGGCTAATGAAAGAAGTCCTTCGGAGAGTCAGAGAAGAGAGAATTGCATGAAAATAGAAGAAGAAAACTAATTCGTGCATTCTGAGGCGTAATAATTTGGTGAAGTCCTTAGCGGAAGGAACCTTGGAAGGGAAAACAGAGGGAGGCCGAGGATTATAAGGAACTGGACATCAGTGCCAAGGGCACTACTGAGGGAATGAAGAGGCAGTTGTCAAGAGGGGTGTTGGGAGCTGAAGAGCAGCTACAGTATTCTGATAACTTGGGATAATGATCATGACTTATGATCATGACAATGCTTCCATCTATATGGCAAGGAGAATGCAGACATACTATTCGCTCATCTGGAGTTAGATCTGGTGCGAGAGGGAAATGGTGAGAAACGAACTAAAGAGTATTGGGAATGAGAGGCATGTGGTGCTGGGTGCACAGCTTCGAGCTGCACAATGCCAGGCAACAAGGTGGGGGTGGAAGGGTGTTCGGCCCGCCAGCTCAACAACTTGTTTTCTTTACCGAAAGTTATGAGAACTATCCATTACTTCGGGACACTTCCATGCATGACACTCGGATTCAAAGCACGCCCCACCTTCATAAAACTTTTCAAACCTTTGAGCGATACCGACGAGCTCGAGAATACGTACAAACTGGTGCAGGTGTCTTGTGTCATATTTGATGCCTCCCCACCTCCCCGCGTAGTACCACTGTTCACCTAAATGCTTGCTTAGATTGAAGGCAAACTTTGAACGTGGATTTATTATTGTTTATTTTTTTATAACTTGTTATAACTTATCATGTGTTGGCAGGTTTACAAAAAGCCTCACCATGGTCACCCGTGGGCTATGGTATAACTAAAAATTCATTCAATTACTGAAGTACTCTAAATAAAAAATGTGGCTTCGGCAAATAATATCGTCGTGGTACTATACCAACAATAATCACGCATCTAAGGAAACCAAACACGTACTTAGTAAACCTGCGAGTGACATACAAGGGTTGTTAGGAAAAAGGAGCTCTATAACAAATTCACAGTCCGATTTAATCATTTCCGAATGAAATAATATTGCTAATATTATTTTAGGGCCCCCAGTAATAGAATTGAACTTGGTATCATAAATGCTGATTGGTTTTTGAAGAATTAGCCAATGCAAGCAATTGTGTTTTATTACTGAGTCTCTAAAATACTGAGATAGGTAAAATATTTTTAGATTGCATGAAAGTCTTTGAAAAGGTCCGAAATGGGAAGCTCGACAGGGTCTTTGAAGTAAACCGGATAGAAATATTAATTGAATTACTAATTATTGATAATTTAAATTGAATTAACTCGCAAGTAAAATGGCTATCAATCACTTTTGACTCAAAATTTTAATGGGACACTTTACATTTAATTAACACTTTAAAAGAGTGTTCGTGTCTGCTTACGGGAAACTATTCTTAATTAGAGGGATTATAGGAATTTGAAATGTATAATGAATGGAAAGGTGATATTTCCCATCAGGAATCCCTCGTTTGGTATCTCTGGCAAGTGATGTAAACCATCCAGAGAAGTTATTAGCTAGGCAATTACCAGAAGCTCATAGAATACCTGATAGGTTTATGAAATATTGTTACTGAGACGGAGTAAGAGTGATGACTTATCTAAATAAACTAAGTTGTGAGGCTCTCCAGCCACGAACAGAGGAAGCTAGAGAATGAGTTAGGTGTACTGAGCTTGAGGTCAGTTTTTATATCGCGGGAAGTATTTTGACTTCTCACTTTACCTCCAGATTAGACCATCCTTTTCAAAGAAAATATTCGGACAACATTGACTGTTTCTAGCATTGAACATATCCATACATCGAGCCTGAATTTGGACAATGAACGTCCTCGCCTGCCAACCCAGAGGTCGCGGGTTCGATCCCCGCCTAGGTGGGTATTTCTCTATCTCGGACTTAGGTGTTTGTAAATTATTATTGCTTAGAATTGTTAAAAAGTTCAATGTAAAGGCCAAAGTGCTGTTAACGGATTAATGCGAAATAAAAATAAATAAAAGTGTGTAAAAACACTACGGCCGAGGCATGAATTAGCTTTAAACATCTAAATACATATTAAAAAGCGATCGCGGACTCATTAAAAAGGGAACAGATTCAAGCAGGATGGAAAGCCAAAGAAAATAGAGAATGATCTAATGTATAATTTACGTAAATCGCAGAAATATAGTGCTATCAGCGCTCAAGACTATGAGTTTATTTGAGTATACAGATACAACGTATGCAATTTAATGCGGACTTTTATCCAAAGCATTAGTATCCTTCATGCATCCCCAGTCTCTGTACATATTTTTGCCTCATTCTTTGAATATGCCCTTTGTTCTTCTTTTAAGGAAATATATAGTGTTTCGCTTTTTCTCCTGCCATGTTATTCATTCCAATAAATTCTTAGAATTCATTTGGCAGCGCAGAGAGTTCATTTAGGTAGTTTATTCGTGTTTGTATCGTTTTCCGACGAGGGTCCTTCTCTCTGACTCTCCCCCGCACACGTTTTTCCACTTGGTCCTTTCATGAATTTTTCATTAGCCGTGAACTGCAGCCTGCCCTCTTTCAAAATATCGCCCACATTTCTGAGGAATGGGTGTCTCCATACAAAGCCAATGCGACCCTTCACATATTCATTTTTAGCTATCAATTTGAAATGGATGATCGGAATTTCTTTTCCCGCAAAATTATCTCTTGCAATGATCAATCTACTATGTAATACTAGTTAGATATAATACACACATCATCAAGAGGATAACATTGATATGAAGGATAATGTAATGCCATACTTTTCTCAATACCCTGGAAGCGTCTCTAAATCTGAACGAGCCCTAAGTCCTTGGTCTCCATCTTGTCATACCCTATTTCCTTCTTTCTCTTTATTTTCATTGCGTTACCTTTGTACTCACTGCTCTAATGCTGAGCCGAAGTCCGGACTCCCCTTGATTTTCTTTTTTAGACTAGGCGTCGTTTTTCCAGCGCCCTTCTCCGTGCACCTCTGCTAAACCGTTAATTTTCATAAAATTACTGTAATGGTCGAGGGAAATGGGGGGGGTGGGGTGGAGGAGGAGTAGAGGTGGAGAGATAGAGAGAGGAGGTGGAGGGGTATTCACGGGGAGTTGTAATGGGTTTGGCGAAGTAGGAAGTGTCGCCAGGATGAAAAAAAAATGGGAAAGGTGGTTGGGTAGGGGTGTCACGGGGGAAGATGGCCTTCACGGGGGCGGGGGTTAAGAGCGGAAGGGGGTGGAAAAGACAAAGATGAGGAGGAGGGGTGGGTCGGGACCACCCCCTCCCTTCCCCCGTCCCCTTCCAACTTCCGCCCTCATTAATCGTCGTCGCCTCCCGTGCGCAGGCATCGCGCGCATATCCCGTCCCGCGACCCCTCTTTCTCCGCCCCTCAAAATGAGCGGGAAGGGGACACGGGGATTTCATCCCCCGCACACGCTTCACCCCGGTCGCATATCAAAAGTGTACAAAAACGCCCGCTTCCTCCCTCCACTCTCCAACCCCGCCTTTCGCATTTACCGCCCCAATTCCAATCTTGGCTCCATCCATAAGCTCCTTCTCTTTCCTTCTCACTTTTACATCCCACAGAGATTTTTTCAGTTCGTATTTAAATCCCTCGCTATCCCTTTCTTCTTCGTAAGCATCAACACTCGATATTCCATTAGGTTCAAGCTTTAAATGGCCGAATTGTTTGTCCAGGGTATCCTCATATTTTTCGGCTAAGTCGGAGGGCTATAGCCTTTACTGAAAACTTGCGCGAATATATATTTTGAGACATTTTTTACCTCGTTCATAATTCAATTAACAATTTGATGATTTTTGTTAACATCTACAGTATTTATCACAAGGCATTTCAAATGCATTGAAAACGGGTTTAATACTTAGAATAATTTGTAAAATTAAACTCAATTTACTTGTTGAATAATGTCCCCCAGGGCAGCCTGAGAATATTTTCTAAACAAGTGTGAAAGAGGATTGAGTTTATAGTTTATTTTTGGAACTATATTGTCATGTTTCATTAGATTCCCTCGAGAGAAATACGTGATATAGCAATGCTGATTTGATTTATTAATGGAGATGGAGCAGGAGTGTTTTCCTCCTGAAATTGAGTTGAAAGCAATAGTATAGGTTACTAAGGAGGGGTGATATTTATTTGGTTTCTCCGTCATAGAGATTTGGAAGAGAGACGATGACTTACAAAGTGATATGTAGTTGGAGATACCTTTTGTGTAGGCCAAGTACTTTTCCTCTTACTCAAGTAATTCTCACAATTACACTGCTTGAATATTAGTCATAGTTTGAAAATATGTTACCAAACATGGGATTTTTCCATTGATGATTGGTTGCCGGTTAATTTAGAATAGAGGCAAGGTAGAGACGCTTTTACACCAGCATCTGAAGAAGGATAATTTGAGATCTCAACATCTGAAAGAAAACTGAATTGCAGTTGAATAAGATATGAGCATCATTAAATGGCGCTCACGTAAGATTTGCTTCCTTACTAATTTACTTTAATGGTGCTTACATGAGATTTACTTCTAGTCTTCTCTTTAGGACTAGTCAAAATGTCTACGTAAAATGACCCCTTGTATCCCTAATTTCTCAAAAATCAGAATTGATATTCGTCAAGTTATTTCTACATTTTCCATATAAGCCTTTTTGTGACGATAATAAGCAAGATTGTTGCGGTATAAGACAATAGGGATATGATTCTGAACTTAGACTCAACAATGAAGCTGCAGCATTAAATATTCAGATTTCGTAAAACTGAGTGTAAACGCACACCATTCGTTTATGATTCAAGACAGCCTCTAACACTTTATGATGACAGTAACTCTTAAAAAAAATGAGTATTGAGCCTATAAAAGCAGTTTCAATGCCGTCAGCCATCTTTTGTGGGGTGTTAGCAAATGAGTGAGAGATGCAATACTGTTATCTAATACATTCCAGAGCATCATAAATTACATATCCCTTTCCTCCAGTCACGGATTCTGAATATTAAAAGTAATTATTGTCTGTAAACATTTATGAACTATTATTTCGAGCTTGTTGATCGAGCACCTATGCAGTCAATTTATTTTATTCTTTACAGGCGTGGTCCTCGTGGCATCAGTTCGCGTGAGCAATGCAAAGGAATAACTATCGTCTATCAGAGATTAATCATTATTGATCCATTCCCTTACAAACGTTTCTTTGTAGTCACAGGCCATGTATATCTGTGTATGGTCCCTTTTGAAAGTTATGCGCATGATTTTATTGTGACGCGATTATCCATGGCAGAAAATCGGCCGGAAAATATGGTGGGGGCTCTGCCCTTCCAACGCGGCCGGTCGCCAGTTTGCTCCGAGCAGCCTGAGCAGAAAGAATTGCCTCCGCGTGAAGTGTGTTTTTCGACTTTGTAACACGGCGTGATGGAGAGCCCAACCACACGCCGTATGCCCCCAGCCACACGTCCTTCATCATTACCAACTTCCTCGCCTGGTGGTCCCCCAGCCCCCTCGCAGTCCCGACTTGGCTCCGCGCGACTTATTTTTGTTTCCCCAACTAAAGAGAGAGCTAAAAGGAAAGCATTGGGAAACCTTGGAAAACATCCAAAAGCATATTACAACGTTCCTGTGGGACATTCCCGTGGAGGAGTTTCAGGGTGCCTTCCGGGCGTGACAGACACATCTCCGCAAGTGTATTGACGTAGGGGAAGAGTATTTTGAAGAAATGTAAGCATTTGCACAAGTACGAGCAATTAACCTATTTTTCCTAGAGAATGCGCATTACTTTTATAGTGGCCCCGCATGTAGAAGATATCTATGGCTAATACTGGTGCAAAGATAAAAGATAGCTGTGGAATATTTAAGGGAGGATGCAAATGAGTTGACAAGCTCACGCGTATGTATTCCGAGTTCATCAAACTTTTATGAACCCTATCGAAAGTCCGAATGAACAATGATGAACCAGCCTCATACTTATCGAAGGGAAGAATGGATAGGAAAAAAATTTCCCTAGAATACCATCAACGCCAAGACATCACTACCAAGGCGCGTAGCAATATGACACTAACAGTGTCGAAAGGATTGAAATTCGTTGGTTTCTTAATAATTCGACTTAATATTAAACATATTGATTTCAATTTTTCCATTGATGCTTGAACAGTCGTTGCTTATAATATTTCTGCAAGGCTTTCATTAAAATATTTATTCGTGGAAATGTCACTGATTACCCCAAAATTAAATTTTTGCACAAGGGAGATACAGAAGGTCGTAAGTACGCGCAACGTGCTCTTTTGTCGGAGCTGCTCTAGTTTCAAGCACACTCAAAACATTCCTTCTTTCTTCACTCATCAGGGTGGGCGTTTCACCGCTCGGAAACCCTTCTTCTGTTCTCTCGACGAGATTATGATAAGAAAAGAAAACGGTCCTTTCTTTTGCCATTGCCATGTTTTCTCTTTTAATTTCACCGTCCGCTGAGCAGGAGAGAATTCCCTTCTTTCGCAAAAACATTCATCTATATGGACGTACCTACCTGCCCATATATATATATATATATGGGACATATATATAAATATATATGTATATGAAGTTAACACAAGTGAACAAAAACTGAGGAGGAGAAGAAAGGTACTCAAGGAGTTATTACCATAGATTATTATTCACATCGGTGGGACTTTCACATAATATATATAAATATATATATATATATATATATATATATATATATATATATATATATATATATCATCTACAGTGTGAGTGTCCTTTTACGTGTTATCTGTTTTATTCTGTGTTCTATTGTGCCGTCCAAAAGTTATATATATATATATATATATATATATATATATATAAACACACAAACACTAACACAAAAAACACCACACACATAGAAACATAAAAGAAGGACACTTACATTGGATATTTACGTTTCGACGGCACGGCCGTCGTCATCAGAATCATGATTCTGATGACGACGGCCGTGCCGTCGAAACGTAAATATCCAATGTAAGTGTCCTTCTTTTATGTTTCTATGTGTGTGGTGTTTTTTGTGTTAGTGTTTGTGTGTTTGTGCGTCGCCGGAGAGCGTCTTTTCCAAGTTTATATATATATATATATATATATATATATATATATATTTATTTATTTATATAACTCCGCTTTGTGTGCAGATAAGACAAGATGGGGAAGGTTGAATGATTCATGAAAGGGATTCGCATTCGTGGGAGAGGTATTGAGAGAGAGAAAGGAGATCCCTTGATAAATCAACCCAACGTTGTCATCCCACTCGTATCGTTTTAAGTCCCTTCCTCCCTCCACCTTATTCGCTTATTCCCCTCGAGATGAAATGAAAATATATTTTCTAAATTTCTCCTTTCAGAATACTTCCTTGTTCGCTTTTGTGAATTCATGGCACGCATTTTGGAAATGACTACTTTGTTACAATTTCGTCACGCAGGCTCTTATACCAGAAAATATTTCTTTTACATTATAGTATTTCACTGCCTAAAGAAAGAGAGCTAAAGATGTTTGTGTGACCAAGACGTGTGTAAACTTTAAGTCGTATGGCAATTAATAAAAAAGGTTTGTATAAAAAGTATCGGAAAAATATATTTCGTTCAGCTATTGCTACAATTCCTCAACATTTTTTCAAATAAATCCCTTTAGCGGCCACACACTTTTGCCACGACTCGAAGGCTCCCTGGTAGACGGATCCCAGAAGATCCTAAAAGGTACGCGCCAAGCTTCTTCGACGGCACTTCGGGTCTAATGGCGTTCTCCTTCGAGGGAGGATTTCACTTTTGGGAATAGGAAATAGTCTGCTGGCGCCAAATCGGGACTGTAAAGGTATTTGGGGAATCGTCGAGATGTCGTTTTTTGTCAGGTAGTCGGTTACCTTTGAGCAGGTGCGGCTGGGTGCCTTTGGGATGAGTTTAGCGCAAATCTTTTACATCACAAAATTTTCAGTGATAATGATGTGCACTGTCATCTCATCAAAGCTAATAACATCTGAGATCATGCGCACACTTAACTGGCAGGCTAAATTTGGCACTTTACGTACTTGTTGCACGTTGTCGCCCTTTCTTGACGTTGATGGTCATCCAGCACGGGGTTTGTCCTCCACACCCTCTCGGCCATCTTTGAAGAGTTTGTGCCATCCGAAAACTGTAATTTGTGGCATGTTTTCATTCTTAAACACTTGACCAATATGACCAATGCCTCCAAACCCAATTGCGCAGTCCAACACAAAATTTGATGGCGTGATTTGATGATATTCAATCTTTCACTGCATTTTGCGCTCCCAGCGAGTCACTCGACAGGATCCACTATAAACACGATTTAGCCTGAGCGAACGCTCGCAGGCGATTGCAACTTGGAGCGTTCTGAAGGTCAGATCCCCTGTACGTTGCGACTGCTCTGTAGCGTAGAGTTGCGTGAGGAAAAATTCTTCCCGTTACCTTTTATGCAAACCTTGCAAAAGAAATCATGAAGTACATAAAAACTCAGTATCAATGCCATACTGGGATCAAAAGATGGCACTCATACACCCTAATACTCGCATGGCTTATCTTTAAAATCAAGACCACATTATGTCATATGGAGTGTTTAAAATCTCAATATAGTTGATTTTAAACGTTGTGATCCACTTGCAATTATTCCTTCGATATTTAGACTGCTCTAAATAAGCCGCTTGATGATTTACTACTCAAGAAATTTAAACTTGTATATAACTAAATCCTTAATCGGTCCATAATAAAGGAAAGTTTATCGGTGAATCAGTGAGGCATTAAATGATGATGCAGATAAAACAGATGATCACAACATTTTTCATCCAAGGGTTTACCCTATTGAAAGCATTCTTTTGCAAAATGTGCGTTTTTCAATTTGCATTGAAATTGTTTCAATATCCCTGCAGGACTTAACACTAATGGCATGCGACGGAGGAAAAATGAGATCGAGAATTTTCATTTTAGTATCAACCATTTTCATCCATTGCTATTAGTTCAACCGTTTGCAGTCTTGAACCGCAGGACCTTACGGATATGAGCGAATGGAGTTGATTGAGTATATGAAGTATCATATTTTTATCTATCATATTTTTCAGAAGTGCATCTTGGCTCATTAATTAAAAATCAAGGGGGAAACAAATAAAATAAATTAATGGAGCATGATCGCAAGAGAGTAAAATGTATTGCTTTTAATTCCAGAGTGGCTATGAGCTCGAGTGGAAAATGAGGACTTCTTTTGACAACCACTTCAATAAAAAGGAGAAAAGGTCCGTTTTTGCTTCAGATTGGGGAGAAATACGAAGTTTTCCAATTAATGGATAATTCCTTTTAATCCAAGGGGCTTTAGTGTTTGTGGGATAAAATAAGAATTTTTTAGGAATTAATGAGCCTTTTGGAAGTGGCAGTAATCTTAAGAGGACGTAAATGCTTATTTTTGCACTTGTAAGTTACTTTGAGGCAACCTGAGCCTTTGCGCCAAAGAATTATTCTCCATATTGAGTAATCGATTGTCTTTGTGGTTTCCAAGGAATTACTCACTTGATGAGTCACCCTTTAGGATTAGGGAAGAAGTGAGCGAGTTGTGAATTAAATGAAATTATATTTTGAAATTTATTGAAGTTGTACAAGTCCTTTATCTAAGCCCTTTTTTCTCGTGATTCAATATTTATCGGTGATTTTTCGTGTCGGTTACAATATTTTTCCTTTTGCGTCGTCATTTATATTCTAGCTACAAAGGAATGATGGATCTTTCTACCAAACTACATGCTGCTACAATATGAAAGAAGTACGACACATATTTAATTATCACTGAGTCATTCGCGACAATGTAATGAATTTATTACACAATAATCTATGCGGATTGCGAAAATGCACAACCCATGCGTCAAATTTCTACTGATTGCATACGCTAAAGATGACGGTAATATTTCTTTGGAGAAATATGTAGTTGGCACCAATACCTTGTAATACTGCATTCAAGCAGGAACGGAGACATACAGTTGCTAAGCGAGCTATTTATGAAGAGAAGTGTTTTACTTCTTTTTCCCATAAATTATTCATTAACCGTGCCATAATTAACATATGGTTTGAAAGTATACGTTGAAAATACCGGGGAAATTATTATGAATAATCTCAACTTTGACGGTGTGATTTGAGCATCTCAGTACCCTCTATCATGAAGTTCAATTTAAATTGTTATGCTCTTAGCCCATACGAAATATGAATCAAGGGTGTTTTGTGGAGGGAAGGAGGTCATTTATTTTTATCACCTCTATCCCTTCCGTCCAATTATGCTGCTCAAAAATGTCAAAGTTTCCGATTAGCATGGATGTTAAGAGTATTAGCTACTTGAATTTGAACTACGTTGGTGGTAAGCATAGATAAGAATAGTAAGCCCAATTAAGCCGGCAATTGGTTCCATGGTAGGGAATATGACTTGGGAGAGAGCAATGTGGAAGCCAGCTTGAATGCGACCCATAATATTTGGACGGGGGTTTTGGAAGTGTTAATAATACCTGATGACCAAAGACTTACCAAGCGACCGTTGAATGCAAAAAGAGAAGGAATAAGATTCCCATCCTGTCTCACAGTGGTATTTTGCATTGGCGAGATAACGTTTTGAAGATTCGGTATGCGCTTGGGATTCATTGTTAAAGGTATTCATTATGTTTGAGAGCATTTACAAAACATCTGTGAAAAAATGGTACAGTTGGTATGGTACATTTCCGTTAAGAGAGTCGGAGCAACTAGGGTACCCTGGAGACTAGACTGGATATTCCTCTGAGAGATAAAATAACAAGCAAGGCTAAGGATTTTCAGAAAGGACAATTAAGGGTACTTTAAGGACGTCGAATGTGATTTTGAGGAAACCATTGGGACCATAAACTAAATCGGCAGTCAAGACCACCGAGGTAAACTAGAAGCAATTGAAACAAGTACTGACAGATTTAAGTACTTCCTATTTCCTCACGGAATTCTCATTCTCAGGAAAGCCAAGTCTAGTTTCCTCAAAGCTGTCATCGAAATCCTTATTGTAAACTGGATATTGATATTCGAAGATGACCATGACCATTAGCTACATAAGCATTGCGTTTATTTCAGCGAAGTGATGTCTTACCCAGTGTTTCCATTTAGCGTCAGAACTTCTGCTCAATATAAGATAAAATAATGACATTTTAAGACATACCCTGCGAGCACACTGTCGATTCCTGCAATTCAAAGCTTAAGCTAGATCGCAGATTGTTCGGTCGGCTGAATCCCTTATGTCCTTTCCGACCTTTCTACACAATTGCTTGGAGCTCTTCATTGTCACACAACGTCATTTCGTGTGCTTAAGTCCATTAAAATAGACGAATTTTCTTATTCGCTTAAGCATTTAATATTCGTGAAAAGTGATCATCTGGGTTTTTCAATCGCAACGTAATCCTTAAGGGAATATGTCACACTTGAGTTTGGAATTTATAATCTGGGGCTCTACACCTTGAAGTAACCAATTACACTCGCCTTGTTTCATGAACACATTCCAATCTGCTTGAGAGCTGCCCATTCCCTCCATTTACCATTTAGTCTCCTCCTCTGCCGATCATGTTTCGTCGAGAAAAATTACTATGCTGGCCATATTAAATTTGTTAGGCATGCCATGGATAGTTGTGCTTGACTAATGTGCAACCAGTTTCTTGAAGGTACTCATCCATATTAGTCGATAGTTATTATTTATTATCATTGCAAGAAAATCCAGGAGTATAAAATAGGTACCCAGCACAAAGACCAGAGGTTGTTTCAAACTTTTAATGCGTTTATATTTAGTAATAAATGGAAAAAAACTTTCTTATATTTCCTGGCTTAATTAATTGGAAATAGATCCATAATTTTCCTCTTGGAAGGGAAGGAACTTTATTAAAGACACAGAAAAACTGGAAGTTCTGAGTTTTATTTTCTAATAGACATGGTTACATTATTAAGCATTTATCTTTGCATTATGGCTTATTATATCCTAAATTATAACTTTTAAGAATAATTCCCGCAGTGTAAATTGTTAAATTAGAGTTTATTTTCAATATTTGAGATAATTTTAGTGTTACATAAGTTAATTAATGCAGAGGATAGAATAGTGAATTCACTCTCGATGCACAATAAGTTAACTCTGATCATTCTCATTACTTAATTTTTTATTATAGAAACTGTTCATATCACGAATACAAGGTAGCGTGATACTAGGCTATAAACAACGCACGCGTTTATTATCTTAGCATGTAACTCGTTCCCGATAACAGACAGCCTCATTTTCTGACACAAATGAAATTCTAAAGCACCATATTTGAAAGATTCCTAATGTATATGGAAGAGGTAGCAATTCAGCCAACATGTGGTGGTAGAAAAATTAAAATATCGTAAAAAATCCAAGTTTACATAGCACGGAGTTGATACTTGCCATGATCTCTCTTTTTATAGAGCGGAAAATAGTTTTATCCGGGGATACTAGATCAAATTTTTGACCACTGCCATCTTACTCGGGCATGATAAGCAAGGCTCAATGTTTGGACATAAATTTTTTCGTCTCAACATATGCATAACCAGTACTAGTAATACATTTGACTGATGTCATCATGAGAGTAGGTTGAAAAGTCACCAAATATCCACCTTTTGATTCCTCGATATAAAGAGAATTATGCTCTTAATAACGCACGAATTCTAATCCACAGTTTCTAATTATCCTCTTGCTAATTGAGAACTTATATCCTCACAAATCATATTCATCCAGGTGAAACGTAGTCTGAATTACGTGTGCACCATAGTGAAAAAGATCCTTTTGGTATTGGCTGTTAGTTAACCTTCCTAGAATCTCATCTCTATAGAATCCCCACTTTCCTGGAATTCCCTAATATCTATCTTCATAAATTCTAGGAATAACGACTGGAAAATACGTAAAATAACTACAACTTCATGAATGTTATACTTTATAGTGGGAAATACATTATAACTCCGTTAAAACTATACTTTTTGCATAAAAATAAATTGAAACTGAATTTCGAAATGTAATTCATGAAAAAGGTCAAATATTCAAGAATTTTTCTCGGGTTTCCCACCGGGTCAGGTTGATGAAGTGCACCGACGTTTCGAAGGCTGACTCTGCCATCGTCTTCAGGGTGAAGTGCAGAGCAAGAAAAAGGCCTGGTATATATACTCTCCCTCCCGGCTCAGGTGTGCCCTGATTGGCCGGGAGCATTAGTGTGCTCCGCTACGGCCAATCGGATGCGTTCACGTGCATTTTTTATAATCTTTAGCACTGGCTTCCAAGTATTGCTGATTTGGAAGCCGTTGTCTCTGTTGAAGTTGTTGCTGTCCAATCGAATTTCAACGGCTTCTTTCACAACGCGATCCCAGTAGCCGTTGGCATGGCAAAGCCTCTTCGTGCCGGTGAAGTCGATTCTGTGGTCGTTATTGAGGCAATGTTCGGCGACCGCAGATTTCGTTGGGTATAGTAACCTGATGCACCTCTCGTGTTCCTTTAGGCGTGTTTCTATGGTGCGGCCGGTCTCCCCAATGTATGCTTGGCCGCACTCGCAAGGAATTCGGTAAACTCCTGAGGTCTTGAATCCCCGTTTGTCTTTACTGGTGTCCAGGACCGATTGCAGCTTACTCATCGGTTTGTGTATAGTTTCCACCTTCCAAAAAATGCACGTGAACGCACCCGATTGGCCGTAGCGGAGCACACTAATGCTCCCGGCCAATCAGGGCACACCTGAGCCGGGAGGGAGAGTATATATACCAGGCCTTTTTCTTGCTCTGCACTTCACCCTGAAGACGATGGCAGAGTCAGCCTTCGAAACGTCGGTGCACTTCATCAACCTGACCCGGTGGGAAACCCGAGAAAAATTCTTGAATACCATACGCCGGGAAAATCTGAGATCATTCATTAAGGTCAAATATATTCTTATTTGAATAAACATGAATAAGTGATAAGACGACTGATTGATTTGCTTAGCTCTGCCCTCGATTCTCGGTCAAACGTGACTCTTAGTTAAAGTCAAATCAAAGTGGAATAATTTAACATCTCAGTGAGAATAATAATGAATTTTGAAAATAGAGAGATATTCTACGCTCTCCCGTTTCTCTTAAATTGTTAAAAATCTACTCAGAGAAATTGCAGTATTAAATCATTCACGTTCGCCGAACCATAGGAAGTGGCAATCAGAATACAGGCTAAATGAATGAAATACTGCTCGGGTCAAGGTTTTCCTTCTATTTGGGTCATGAACCCTTTTCTCGCGGACTCATATTTCGCTTCGCTAGGTTCTTTTATTCCCAGAGCAGAAATCCGATTAGATTTTTTAACCGATGGGAATTGCGCCAATTCCATCAATTGAGAATTCATTTCGCTCATGCGAGGAGGCATTGTGCTTTGGAGTAAGTAAAAAAAACTCGAATAGTCAGGGGAGTGTTCGGGCGCGATCATTAATACTGGCCTTAAACTAAGAGTCCCTGGCGACAGGGACTTTGTAGTGAGCGAACCTGTTTAATCGGCATTTAGACACGTTTTCAAGAGTCTTGCGTTCATTATCGCCGATTAGTATTCGCCTCAACACGGATTCAAAGTAGGCATAAATCCTTATTAAGCATATCTATCCGTAATGGATGAAAATGGCCCATGAATTATTCCATCCGCAACCCGCTAACTACTTCCTTCCTCCATCGCTTCCTCTTTCCATTCAAACCCATTCTTTCCAACCACCTTCTCCCACCTCCACCGATGACCTTCACTTCCTCTCCTCAGACCACGCCCGTTTTCTTCTCTCCTTCCTTTACCCCTTGCTTTCCTCTGGTTTGGGGAAGCTCTCCGAGATACTGCGAAGCTGCTCCCCCAACCAATGCACTCCCCTAACGTCCCATCCCGCCTTCCTCTTCCTCCCGTGGTGACTTCGTCCTCCCACATCTGGCTACACCCTCCAACCTCCTGCGTCCTTCTTCATTCCTCTCATTTTCCTCCCTCCTGAACTCCCGAATCCCTTCCCTTTTTAAACCCTATTCCCTCCACTTCCGCGAATAATTCCGTATGGTACGATGGTTACTGGAGGAGGTTGGCTTAAAAAGGACTTTGCAATCAACCCACAAGAATGATGATGGTATTAATAAAACTTTTTCACCGTTAAATAATGTCGCCTAATGCATACAAAACCGTCACTTTGTTCATCATGCATAATTATTTTATCATATATTCTGTTGTTCAGATCTAGTTAGGATGGTGTCGTAAAATTATTTAAAATTTTTCAGAACGTAACTCACCTCTAATTTTATTAACAAATTCTCCCATCATATTTTTTATAAGAAATCCTAGATAATTTCCCATTTTATTCCTGTGTCGCTGGTTTTTTACTGCACTCATTTCTGGCTGAAAACTGTAGACTGACTGGCTAACTAAAGCTTGATCATTTAAAACGTTTGGTTAAACACCTGCTTTTATCCTATTTTAAGACCTATCTATGCTAATTTCAACATTATTTCCTTATTTAATTTGAAAGTTGCAAGTAATGACGGGTAAACCAACCTTATTCCCTTGATAATAACTTCTCCACCTGCTTCTGCATCCAATTCCGTTATCTTTTTTGCTTGATATAAGTGGTACAGGCTTCGGATAATATACCTATCTTGGTCAGTCTACTCTTATCTGAGCCAACTGGATATTCCAAGGAGCGAGAAAAAACACCGTTAAAAAGGTGCAATACTGAGAGCCACATTTTTTAACTTAGAATATTAGGGACTGGGAAGGATAGGAGATCGTATGCCTGACTATAAAGCTGAGGGTATAGTTTTGAAAAATCGTATGATTAGTGATGAATGTATGTAATGTAATATACACGAGTCCAGTAGCCATATTAATTATAGTTACTTTGTTATTTATTATGAGAATTTTGGAAATTGTAATTGTAATTTATTCATTCACCATAAGCATAGAATTATGCATGGCTTTGTCAAAACATGTTTTACACTTCATTTCAGTAAAAAAAAACATTATGCAAAATCAATACAATATGCAAAGTACAAATACATACAATTTACAACTTTTTGGAATTAACACATTTCAGTTATACATTTGAAATGGTATGCATTAGAAAATCATCTACACTACAAAATAATTTACATGAAAGTAGTTTTTTCACGGCACACTTAAATTTAAAGGAACTTTTGATATTTTTAATATAAGCAGGCAATTTATTGTACATAACTATTCCCTGATGATCTATCCCTTTAATCGTTTTATTTACTCTGTGCTGACTTACATGGAATGCATTTTGGCTTCTCGTATTATGACTATGAAGGTCACAGTTTTTAATAAACATGTTCTGATTTTTGTTAATAAGAGACACTGTTTCAAGAATGTATAGAAAAGGAAGAGGTAAGATTTCTAGTTTTTCAAAAATAGGTTTACTGGGAGCTCTATTATTAGAATTAGTTATTATGCGAATAATCTTTTTTTGCATTTTAAATAATTTTGGAAGGAAGATAGAGGAGCCCCAAAAGGGAATACCATAATGGAGAAGTGACTGCACATAGCCAAAATATATAGTCCTCAATGCCTCAAATGAAAAAATAGTAACTTTGTGATACTGCAGAAAATTTATTACAATACTTATTTAACTTACTTTGTATCGTATTAAATTTTATGTGGAATCACAAAGTTAGTATGTTTTCATTTCCAATATGAAGTGATTCATAAGTTACGCCGGATACCATGAATGAGAATTTTGGTTACTTATTATGACAGGTTATTACTTAGACCGACAAGGTTAGACGTAGCAAAGGAACATGACGTAGAAGAAGATAGCTTAGATCCAGGCATACTCGACGATGTAATAGAAAGGGCATTAAAAGAGATGAAAGCAAATAAGGCCGTGGGGGTGGACAACATCCCTGCAGAACTGTTGAAATGTTTAGGAAAATGTGGGAAGAAGGCCCTATATGGACTGATTCGTAGTATCTATGAGCATGGAATCTGACCGGAAGATTTTGTGAGATCGGTGTTAGTTCCTATTCCAAAAAAGGCAAAGGCTATATCATGTCAGGATTACAGAACAATAAGTTTGATATCCCACGCAGCTAAAGTTATTCTCAGGATCATCAATAAAAGGATAGAGAATAAGGCAAATGATTACTTAGGGGATGATCAGTTTGGGTTCAGGAAAGGAAGAGGTACGCGTGATGCCATTGCAGTAATGAGATCACTAGTCGAGAGGAATATAGAATACAATCAGGACGTTTTTGCCTGTTTTGTAGATTTCGAAAACGCGTTTGATAGAGTGAATTGCGAAAAATTAATGCGTGTATTGCAGAAAATAGGAATGGATTGGAGGGATAGGAGACTGATCCGCAACCTGTACATGGCTCAGACTGCTCAGGTGCGAGTGGGGAACGGAGAGTCCGGATGGGCAGTGTTAGGAAGAGGTGTAAGGCAGGGTTGCCCTTTGTCACCGGTGCTGTTCAACGTATATGTAGAGGAAATGATTAAAGAGGCATGGGAAGAACTGGAGGTAGGAATGAAAGTCGGAGGGGAATTCGTAAAATCGGTTAGGTTTGCTGATGACCAAGCATTAGTTGCTCAGTCAGCCAAGGGGTTGCAAGCATTGCTGAGTGAATTGGAGGTTCAGTACGATAAATATAGGATGAGAATCAATATTTATAAAACAAAGGTTATGCGATTTTCCAGAAAGAAAAAGGCTAAGCTGAATATTAAAATAGACGGGGAAAAAATAGAGCAGGTAGAACAGTTTACATATCTCGGATGTGTTTTGGACCAATACGGTCAAAGTGGTAGGGACGTAAGGAGAAGAATTGCCCTAGGCAAAGAGGCTTTCTCAAGGAGGAGGGAGTTGATGACGGGGACGCTGAGTAGGGAGGTTAAGAAAAGACTCGTAAAAACTCTGATATGGAGCGTAGCTATGTACGGCGCGGAAACGTGGTCACTGAAGCAGGAGGATAGAGGTAGATTGGAGGCTTTTGAAATGTGGGTGTGGAGAAGAATGGAGAAGGTGAAATGGACCGAAAGGAAAACAAATGAGGAAGTACTAGAGATGGTGGGTGAGGAGAGGGGTTTGTTGAGAGAAATCCTATGGAGGCAGGAAAAATGGATGAAAGGCGTATTTAGCGGTAGTGGGATGTTGAAGAAGGTAATAGAGGGGAGAATGTTGGGCAAGCGAGGTAAGGGCAGGAACAGGATAGGGATGTTGGACGGGATGAAGGGAGGAAGGAAGTACACAGAGATGAAGAGGGACCTGATATAGATTAGTTACTAGGTGGGGAGTCACAAAATGTTTATTTGATAGTTGTGTCAATCCAAAAACCTACCTTAACCGGTAGATTACCCAATAAAATATAATTATGATGTTATGATCTTATTTTCTAAGAAAATCTTATTTTAAAATTCAAATATCTCTAATTCTGTGAATTATCTCCGCGTCAAAGTCCTTAGCCTGTGAATCTCCATTTCTGCGTGTAATATGCAGGAGTAGTGACAATTTTATTTTATCGAAAATTGTCATTCATTCATTCCATTCCGAATTAAATAACGAAAAGTTATTTTTATCATTGCACATAATTTTGTAAAAATTATTGCATTTGGGCGGTATTTTATTTTATCCTTATTTCTGCCTTCTCCATTTTAGGAATTATCATTCAGTAACGGGCAATAATAAGCTGCCAGCTGGCTCCATATTGTGGTATTAAAATATCAAACTATGGATTCCATTAAAATTCCATAAAAAACTCAATTTTTCCGGTATGTGGCACATATATATTGACGCCTCATAGAATAATCACAAAGCTTATTATGTTGCCTCTTCTCGCTGGACCATGAAATTCCTGTAATTATCTCTCACGCTTATTTGATGAATTACTTGTATAATTGAACTTCTGGGTTGGTTTCAAGGATAAAATTTGAACCAGTACGGCAAATATTGCTCGAATGTGGAAACGTGACAATTGAAATAATTTTATTTATTTTTAAAGTGAATATTAAATTTCAACCAGGCTCCCTTAAATTATTGAACGAAAATGATGAATATTTATTCATTTTTAATTTTTCCGTATTCTGATTATAATTAAAGGGAGGACTGATATTTTGCAAAAGTAAAATTTATTCAATATCCAGTGAGCCTATCAAAGTGACACAGTGATATTGAAGTTCTTTTTTGTCTTCACGCTTCTCTCTCTAGCCTGAGAGTTTCTCTGCTGAAAACCCCGATATCTCGGAGGTCGTCACTTTCACTCCACTTTATAAGTCCCTTCCAGAACACTCATATAACACGATACGTAGGGTATCCAATACCCTTACAATCTGCGGTTATAGTCTGCGGGATTCCATTCAGACCTTTCCCTTTCTGACCGCTTCGTACAGCCTCCCGTCTCCTTCCCAAAAAACTCTTTCCCCTTTTAATCTTTTCTTGCTTTTCTTTTCTACTAGTTTAGACTGCTTTATCCTTCTCTGTCACCTAAATCTTCTTCGCTCTGTTTCTGTTAAATACTTTTAAACAGTCTGACAGTCATCTTTGTCAACCAATCTAGGTGTTGCTTTGACACAGATTTACAATCAATCTTGAAATCGACCAATCTCTTCACGTATTTGAAATTCTTGGACTTCAAGTCTACCTTCAGTAGCTTTCCGTGTCCCACCTTCATATATAGTCTTCATGTGCATACTGCTCCCAGTTTACCTTCATTGTCGTAATAGTCTTCAGCAAGCTCTCGAATAAGAAACGTGCCCATTTTTTTCTCTTGTGTATCCACTAGTTTTCTATATTATTTTCTGTGAGTACTTCGTCAATAAAATTTGGCGAAGTATAAAATAAATAAATCATAGTACTGACAAAGTATAGTGTCGTCTGGTAAAACTAAGTTTTGAAACATAGAATAATATTTTCTTTATTATAGTTTTGTGAATTGCGTAATATAATATAAATGTTAAGTAATGTACGTGCAGCTAATAAAGTTAAATTTTCTTACCTAGCGTCAAGCAAATCCATTATGTAGCGTTTTATCTTTTGCACATTTAAACGTGTTTCCGGTGGACGGATCATTTTCCGCTCTCCTGCTTCCTCCACTCTAGCCTCCACTTCCTCCAAGTATCTTTCCCCTCTATACCCGCTCACAAATCCCTCATTCTCTCCTCCGCTCTCTCTCTCTCTCTCCGTCCCTCTCTCCCTGCCCCCTCGCAACCCCTTCACTCTACTGTTTCATTCGCTCCTCCCCTCCCGCAAGGAGTCCTCCCCCTCTCATTATCCGTTTCATCTCCATCCGCCCTTCCGAGCAGACCTCGCTCCCCCATCGCCACCCTCCTCCTCTCCGCCACATCACTCTGAAACACACTTCCTTCCGCTGCTCTCAACCTCTGAAAATGAGGAGGAGGTGACGTCTAAGTGTGTTTGTGTGTGTGTGAGCAATGACGTGTGTGTGTGACGTCAGTTGAGTTCATTCAGCTGTCTTTTTCACCTGAGGATTGACGTTTAAGTGCTGCGTTGGAACGTACATACTCCTCAAGAGGAATTCGTTTTCTAACATTCATATCCCCGAGACCCTTGAGATTAAATCAGTTTTGATGAGGTGCTCTCTCGCAAAGTTATGCATTATGCGTACAAACGTCCAACTTGAAAAAAATATGACCGTGTCGACCGGTGTGGGTATCCCTCATGTTGCGCCATTATTAATTACTTTTCAGAAGTAGCCGCATTATGTGGATTCGTGTCAAGTGATAGTTGATGGTAATGGGAATATAATGTTTTTGCACTAATTAATTGGGCATTTATGAACTCATACCGCAAATTATACATTGTTTTCCATGTGTCAGTTTACATACTCGTCTGTTGGAATATCTTTTAGTGCCAAAACGAGTACTACTTCAAAGTTGAGTTTCCGTCTACTAATTTATTCTGCGCAAGTATTGTTCTGCATCTATAAAAATCTTAATATTTTTTACGATCTTGCTCTAATAACTATAAATTTCAACTTGTCATGTGCTTGAAAGGTTTTTTTGCTGTCGGTTAACCGCGTACATTTAGCGAAAGAAAAACACTCTTCGAAACGTCAATAAATGATTCTTGATTCACCACAGTGCGTATTTGTATCCATTTCGGAGGCTGTTCGAAGCCATAACTATCAGAACTTGATTTTCAACTGGACTTACTCCTTGCTACCGTGCTCTCTATATTAGGCAATGCCGTCGTAAGTATTGAGTTATTTGTGTGAATATCAATGACTCAATTCCTTTACATTACTCCTCCTTCACGTCCGAACCTTAATTCTGTCAATCTTTTCTATGAGGCATTAGAAGTGTTCTTTCAAAATGCAAAATCATGGAAATGCTCCTTAACTCTTACGCGATTTGGTATTTGCAAAAGGCTTATCGCTCATCTGGAATAATCCTTAATTGCCAAGTTGTCTAGTGGGCTGTTGTAATAAAAAATATACTGCCATCAATGTGTCGTAATAGTATTGAATACAGGACAAACAGATGACGTGAACACTTTGCGCGTGTCTTGATGATAAAATTGAGAATTATAACACGGTAGCTGACTGAAGGTATTTATGTAAGAAGTGAAAGGGAGAATTGCAGAGGAAACGTAAGAAAACTACATAGAGCAGACAAGGACCGACGTGAAAGCTAAGAAACATAAGAACATGGAGAGGTTACACAAAAGGAGAATTGATCAGAGTCCCGTGACATAATATCCTAGAATTTATGGGCATATCGTAGATGACGCTTGAGGAAGATAAACCTTAATTCTAAGATATGTTTTATTCATCCAATTAAACCTTTGTAAAGTACAGTGGAGTGATACTGACCACGAGGGAAATTATAGTTTTCCGCCAGTTTAATCCGAGATCAGGCAGAGCAAGGTAGATAAATTTCTCTCATTTCTATATGCTGGGAAATTTTGGAGCACATTATTGTCAATGAGATACCTCGATAACATTAACTTTTTAAGTGACAATCAACGCGGATTCAGGATAACCCACTCATTCGAGCCCCAATTAGGATTATTCACAAATGACTTACTTTTATCGGGTGAAAGTGGTAGGCAAGTGGATGTGATCTTTGTAGACCTTCAAAAGGCATTTGATAAGGTTCCCCATTGTAAATTTATTCATAAATTAAAGTTCACAGCTATAAACAAGGGCGCAATAAATTGGGTTGAAGACTTTCTTTCAGAGCGGGAACAGAGGGTAGTCCTTGACGGCGCTATTTCCGACAGCGTACGAGTGACATCAGGGAAGGGTAACCGGGCCGTTGCTTTTCTTGATTTATGTTTACGATTCAGAATGTTCGCGGGTGACACGGTGATTTATCGGGATTAATCTGGGGATGAGGATCGTTTAATTCTAGCACAGGATCTAGATTGCATTACTAAATGGTGTTCAAAATGGGGATTGTCATTAAATCTTAATATTTGTTCGGTGGCAAATTTCCTTAAAAGATCAACGGGATTTTTTTTACATATTAGCTGGAGTTGACCTAGAAGTAGTTGATACGGTAAATAATGTGTTACAATCACAAACGATTTTTCTTGGGCGACCCACATGCACAAAATCTGTGGGCATGCATATAAAAAATTTGGGATTTATTGGACGCATTGTTGGCAGAAGTGACTCCAAGGTCAAGGAACGTTGTTAACACGCTCATGTAAGGCCCTATTTAAAAAATGCATGTACTGTATGGGATCCGAGAGAAAAAAGCCTCAATCGGGAAATTGAGAAGGTTCAACGCCAGGCAACCCGTTTGGTTAAAAAATCTTACAATAAAACGAAAAGCGTACCTGAAATGCTTTTGGAGTTGAGGTGGGAATCACTAGAAGAAAGGCACTCAATGGTGGTGTGAACTTAATAATTAAATTCAGATCCGCATCTTTCAGTGCAGAGGTCTCGAAAATTATTCGCACTTTCATTGGTCGCTGGGATCATGTGTATAAAATTTGGGAAATATATGCGAGAACTAGCAGACTCAAGGACTCCTCCTTCCCACGGACAATACGGGATAGCACGTGTACGGTTATTGATAGCAAAAAATCCACTTACCACCCTCAGCGTCTAGGGAATCATTAGTTCTTCTCAATCGCTTTCACTAACCTCTTGTAATTGTTTGACACCTCTATTCCAACAAATTGTGGGTAATGTCGCCTCATGAATCAGAAATATCACATTAAAGGAAATAAGGCAAATATTCTTAGTGATGATGATAAAAAAATTCACATGTTTTAGTATTCCGGAATGCTAATATTTTATATATATATATATATATATATATATATATATATATATATATTCCATATATAATATATTTTTATTATATATATATTCTATATATAATATATTTTTATTATATATATATATATATATATATATATATATATATATATATATATATATAAAACTTAGACAGTAACACACAGCACGAGAACACATAAAAAGAACACTCACAATAATATCTTGATAATTTCGACGGACTCGAGCTCCGTCTTCTTCGGAAGATAAGATATGACTGAGGAGAAGGGTGCGCGGTGCAGAGTCAGTCATAGCTTATCTTCCGAAGAAGACGGAGCTCGAGTCCGTTGAAATTATCAAGATATTATTGTGAGTGTTCTTTTTATGTGTTCTCGTGATGTGTGTTACTGTCTAAGTTTTTTATTCAACACTTCCGTGTTACTTCGAAGAAATCATCTATATATATATATATATAGATGATATATATATATAGATGATATATATATATAGATGATATATATATATATATATATATATATATATATATATATATATATATATATATATATATTCAAACTTGAAAATCCCGCCATACGGCGCACAAATATTCATTCAAACAGAAATAGGTATAAGGAAAGGGGATATAGGAAAACACATAAAAGGCGAACACAGGACATGTGCGGAAGGCGGTTTTTGAGCAGATCACGAAAGTAAAAATATTTCCTTATCCGGGATAAGGAAATATTTTTACTTTCGTGATCTGCTCAAAAACCGCCTTCCCCACATGTCGAAGTACTTCGAAGAAATCATCTATCATTATCCGGGATAAGGAAATATTTTTACTTTCGTGATCTGCTCAAAAACCGCCTTCTCCACATGTCCTGTGTTCGCCTTTTATGTGTTTTCCTATCCCTTTTCCTTCTACCTATTTCTGTTTGAATGAATATATATATATATATATATATATATATATATATATATATATATATAGCGAGTACGGTGGTCTAACGGGTAGAGCGTTGGACTGCTGACCAGAGGGTCCCGGGTTCGATTCCCGGGCAAGGCACTTTGGGCACCTGCAGCTCCACCCAAGCTAGTTGATTTTTCGGGTACCAGATCTTCCTGGGAAACCATAACCGGTACAGGGAAAGGAACTGGCCCCCCTACCCTGATGTGTGAATATTCACATGCCGTCGGGCTTGGTATATGGGTGAGCTCTACCATCACCTACTAAACAGACCTTCGGGTTGATTACTGTGTTTATGGTTATATATATATATATGTATATATATATATATATATATAACCATATAAACATTCATTCTATCTACATGGATTGTATAAAAAGAATCGGGAAAAGTTTTGGGAATATTGATTTATTTCAGGTATTCATCATACTGTAATTCCTCAAAATTCTTCAAAGTACATCCCTTGAGCTTCGACACACTGTTGCCAGCGGTTTTTTTAAGACTCAAAGACTCCCTAGTAGGTGAATTTTGGAAGGTCCTTAAGGGTACGCTTGCAAACTTCTTCGATGGCACTTAGGGTCCCATGGTGGTGTGCTTTGGAGGAAGGATTTCAGTTTTGGGAATAGGAAATAGTCTGCTGGTGCCAAATCGGGACTGCAAAAGGGGTTGGGAAATCATCGCGATGACGGTGCAGAAGGTCTTCGCAAGCAGACATACGACTCTGCTCTTGATCATCCATCAAGAGCTTCGGGACGAGTTAAGCGCAGTTCTTTCGTATCGCCAATTATTCAGTGATAATGGTGTGTACTGTCATCTTTTCAATGCCAATATACGATCTGCAATCATGCATACATTTAAAAGACGGTCTGAATTTAGCACTTCACGCATATGTCAGGAAAAAATTGTTATCGATACTTTTTATATTAAAATAGTATAATGTGTAAGTAAATAATACTATCATGCATGTGGGTTATATAGATATAACTTATGTACTAGTAATTTATGCTATGGTAGTTATACCAAATATTCTTATTGATACCGTGCTTAAGATTCAGTAATTCTTTTAATAACTTCTGTTTCTGGTCGGTGTTAAATACCAGTTGTCGAGATATCGGTAAAATCTTCAATATTTCTATATTTTATAAATATGTTGTAGAATACTAACATATATATTATCATCAAAAGGAAAATAATTTAAAACAAATTTTTAATGAGCTTAAGCTGTTAATCGTTAGCGTAATATTCGCTAATTTTTTGGGGAGCCTGATTTGAAGTGGGAATTGAAAAATAAAGAGAGATTGAACTATGGCATCAAGTCCCTCGTGATTTGACTAAGCACCTAAACTTTCTATATCTTGATTCATATCAAACGATATGTGGAATTACGTTCAAATGGAGAATTACAGGAAATACAGGAAACTATCATTTGGATTATAATATCGTTAGCCATAGTGTGAGCGTTTCTCGTAGCTTCCCGAGAAAAATCTGATTTTGGATCGCTATTCAGTGCTCACGATATGAGTTATTCAATTTGAGAAAATGAAGAAAGGAGGCGTGCAACACAAGCTTAGGGCGAGACATACTTGTCTGTTAGGTAACAAAAGGAGTAAAAGGAATTAAATTAAGGAAGATTGTGGGGATAGATAACTTCCCTGTGGAACTACTCATGGATGTAGGGAGACGAGGAAGGATAAGTTATAATGTCTCCTTTCGTAGCATTGCTGAGAGAGTATTTTGAACGGAAGACTTCGTTAGATTAATTATGACACCCATTCCAACATGTAGCGGTTTAAGAGGTCCGTGAATTTAGACTATAAGTCTGAGTTTACACGCTGATTACTTAAGATGATTAACAAAACAATGAAGAAGAAAGCAAGTGAGAATGGGCAAAAATCACTTTGTAGAATGCGCAAGATTGATGCTAGAGGATTAATGAAGTATATACCTGTAGTTATGGTGGAACATAGGTATTACTTAGGTGAAATTTTATGCTCAGTGAATTTTGGGAAGGCAGGTTTAATTGGAAAATCAATGAAAGCTCTGCAGAAGATAGAATAACGTAGACTGGAGAGATAGGTAACTCATCCGGGGAACTCTTCAAACAAGTAAGTTTTGCGGACGAAAGAGTGTTAGCTAGATAGTCAGCCAAAAGGTTACAGTAATTCTTTAACGCAATGCAGAATCAATATGATAGATCATCATATTCTAGAGGTGGAGCCTTGTCGTTGCAGCCATTGATCTCGCTGTCCATTGCCGCTATTTTCAGCTCATTGTAAGTTGACCCTCCCATAGCACTTTTTATATCTTCTATAAATTTCTTTCTTGGCCTTCCTCTTCCTTATTTCCCATTATTCTCCCCTCCATTATATTTTCTAGGATTTTGTTATACCTAAGAACATGTTCAAATAATTTTCTTTTTCTTTTCTCCATTTCTTTGATTAGATTCCTTACCTCTTTAATTTATCTCAATATTTCTATGTTGCTTTTCTTGTCCGTCCATCTTGTTCTTGTCATCTCTCTCCGAATACACATATTAATTTCTTCCAACCGAACCTTTTTCCTCTTTCCCAGTGTCCAGGTTTCACATCTATGTAGTAATGCACTTCAAATTAACGTTTTTACATAGGAATCTCTAATATGATACATATGGGCTGCGAATCAATCATGATCAGACAAGTAGAACAGGTTTTATACAGTTATTTTGTAGGATGGTGGCTAGATGATTACTTTCTGTTATTGAGCGTTTAAGAAGAGAAGCAAGTTGAAGACAGGCACCCTTAGTGAAGGCGTAAGGAAAATACTAGTGAAAGATATGAAGAGAGAAATGAAGAAGCATGGAGAAAATAAAATGGTCGGAAAGGAACGACACAGTTTCAGACGTAACATGGTGGAAATCCATCATGATGAAAGGAGACACTTTGCTATTCCACATAAATTATTTTTTATGTTACGACCTAGCTTTCGTTACAGTGTAACACCTAAAGATGTTACGCTGTAACGAAACCTAGGTAATAATAAAAAAATATTCTATTTGGAAAAGCAAAGTGTCTTCTTTCATCAGGACGGAAAAGAAAACAAACGATGAAGTTTTGGGCATTGCGAGGGAAGAGAAGCAGTTGGGATAATGGCGAGGAATGAAACAAAAATCGGAAGCAGGAGACACTGACAGTAAATTGAATACAGAAGACTGTGATAGAGGGGAATATTTTGGGAACGCAAGGTAAAAGAAGGATAATTGGCATTTTGAATGGAATTAAAGGAGGTAGAAAGTATGCAGAGATTAAGAATGAATTATAGTATTTTTTAGTATGAGGTTAGAGAATTTATGTGTCATATTAGTCAGGGATCTTGAGTACAGTAGTTTTTAGTGCCATAGTCCATTAATATTCTACCCTAGCCGGTGGAATAACATTGCTACTAATGATAATTTTCAAGTCTCATCAAAAATTTTAATTAAATACCACCTACACGAAATAACTCTACAGATTTTCAAACTCCTACTCTGGATTCGGGTACGAATATTTTTTTAAAGCAGATATTTTACCATTGTCTTTTCCACAAAATGGTTTACTTAATCTATTCCCGTTAGATGACATAATCATGTAGTAATATCCAATGCCGTAATTCCAATCCAGTACTTTTCAGTAATATGTGATTTGTCTTAATAAATCAATACTTCCTAATTGTAAATATTGAACGTTATGACAGCCGTTTAAATGCCTGCAACAGGTGGTAAAGTATATTTGCGCCATGCGTAAGTTATAATCATTTTAGTGTTCTTATGCATTTTAAATGCTTGTACTATTTCTTTATTTTCAAATGTCCTTAAAATAATAATTGCATCAATTCTTCGCTCGAAAGGTGAAAAAGAAAGGATAGTAAATTTTAATGAATGAAATTACTGTCTTCACTGAGAACGAAATAATAAAATTTTGTTTTCAGCATCCTAGGTCAAAAGAAATGCCATTCTGCGATTCGAGTTCACATAGCAGAGTTCTTTAGTTATGATGAGACACCAGGTAAACATTCGTCACGAAATCATAAATAAGTATATTTTAGATATTCACAGTATCATAAGGTTTTCAATTTGCTATCTTTACTTCTATCATTCATTTTTAAAGATCCTAATGCTAGTTTTAAACGGCAAAATAATAGAATATCGTAGAAGTCAGCGCCTCAAGACGGCATTTTTTCAAGGAACGAGAAAAGGGAGACTGTATCCTACGGCAGACGTGGGCGTGTAAAATTATGCGGATTTCATCCTCTGAAAATATAGCACGGGAATTAACCCAACTAATTACGGAATCCATCGGAAGGAGTCACAGAAGACGGCATAAATCAAAAGCAATCACAGGGTTTGACGTAGTGACTGTTTTCATTTGTCGAGAATTCAATTTACAATTAATTGACATACATTGACTTCCTTCACCATTTGACAAAAAGTTTTATTCAACGGTTGGAAGCCACTTATTCAGGAATCACTACGGAAAATAATCTCATTCCATTGCTTAAGTCGACGTTGAAGATATTCTAATTGTCTGGGATCCCTTTTTCCACTCTCCTCCCCATCCAATGGTTTCTCTCTATCTCACCTCGCCCCCATTCACCACTCTCCTCCACCTCTCCGCCCTCCGGCTCAGGCGTGTCGTCTTCCGAGTCGCGCCTCCCCTCCCAGGGGAGACAGCCTCACGTTCAGGTTCCGCATCTTAATCTTAATGCCTCTTACCTTCCCACCCTCACTTTCTCATTTTCATCGCTTCCCTCCACTCAAACGCTACCTCAAATTATCGTCTTATTTCATTTCGTCTCCTTCTCTCGTCTACATTCCCCCCGCGACATCATTTTTCTTCGAACTCAACTCTTCCCTCATTCCTTTATCAAATGAGTGTGTGATGCACGTATCTGTATGCGCACTCGCGTGAATGTTTATATATATATATTCATTCAAACAGAAATAGGTATAAGGAAAGGGGATAGGAAAACACATAAAAGGCGAACACCCATCCTATCCCCTTTCCTTATACCTATTTCTGTTTGAATTTCTGTTTCTATTTGTGCGCCGTATGGCGGGATTTTCAAGTTTGAATATATATATATATATATATATATATATGTATATATATATATAATATACGCCCCCGTACGTGCTATTTTGCTCCCATTCTCTCTTAATCTCTACCCGACCCTTCACTCTCTCCCCCCGTCTCGTTCCTTTCTCAACTTTTTACTAGGAAAGAGGACTTTCTGGATAGCATCTAAGTGATTTATGAAAATTTTTAAACTACTTCCAAGTGTATAGATATACTTGTGGTTAATGCTAAAACTATGGCCTTATTTTGGTATCGATTTAACCCGCACACCATAATGCACGTCAATAACATTCAACTCTTTGCACTACAGTTTAGCCGTTTACATGGAAATAATATTTATGAAATCATTTGGAAAAGAAGATAAACGTTCAACTTGTGCAAGGTTCATGAACATGGCCCCTTGAATGATTACTCACTATATATCCTACCCAATAGAACGTTGCTTGCGAGTTTTTGAATAATATCTGGAAACAGTAATGGGCATCACTTTATATTTTAAGATAAGTAATCAAAGAGACCCTTTAATGATAAACGTATGCGAGAATTGATGTTAACACTGAAAAACTTCCAAATTAGGAGAAAGAAGGATATGGAGAATCAATATAAATGTAGAATTAAATTACCTGATTAAGAAAGTTAGCGTCATAAAGTTAGGAAGGAGTAGAACACATGACACGCGTGGTAGAGACAAGATCGACAAAGAAAATTTGTGAATGAATATCTAATGGCAAACAGGCCCGGAGGGAGACCTAGGGAAATATAGAAGGTCGATATCACAGAGAATTTACGAACTGGTAACTGTGAGGGGCTAGCAAATAATAGAAAGAGATATGCGATAACCTTTGAAGAGGGCAAAACCCGTGAAGCGCCTGCATTAGGAAGAAGGAGAAGAAATCAATTTAAGAGAAATATTTTTCAAACTAAACATTTCAGGAGCCATTAAGAAATGTAAAGCTTGTAATGCTTAGATATAATGTCACACAAATATTCCACGCCGAAATAATTTCGTAGCAATAACTGTAATGCAAATGGGTTATCAAGAGTGCAACTGCTGAAACAGAGCTGAGAAAAGCTCTTTCCGAAATTTCAACAGGCTAAAGAATAATTGTCCACAACATTTTGTTTTAAATCATCAAATTGGGTTTGCAACTTTGTGTTTTGCTTATCCTTCAAAATATCCATACTAATTTCATCTGCCCCTACTTAATCCCCTACAGGCCGCCGCCGGGGTATGCGCCCGATGGGGTTTAGGTGCTAACAAGTGCTCTCTACGGGTGGAAAGAAGTGTTAGTAGTGGTTATATAACACTCCAAGCTACGCATATGAACAAATATCTGGTCCCAAAAATTATCCCCAGGGCAATTCCGATGGTAACGTATCTGGTCTTTGATTGTATGCCGTAAAAATAATTCTGTAAACGTAACTGTTCATTTGCTTTATCACCAATCTTACACTTATGATTCAGCCTTCGGTTGGGAAGGTTGGTAACATAGGGTGATCAATAAATTTTTAACATACCACTACCTTATCACTTGCGATATATAAAAAGCATAGAAAACAGTATGGTTCAACCAACTGATTCAATGAATGCTAATGAAGAAACATTTTGAATAACTGAACGCAACTCTTTATTTAGGATGAAAATCTGTCCTGATAAGTTATTTAAAAAGATAAAAAGTGATTTTTGCCTATTTATCCCTAATGAGTGTAATAAATTCCTTTCATACAATTATTAACAAGTGGTATGATGTAGAGTCATTGTCAAGAGAGGTAATACGGAATTGTTGAAGGTATTTTTAACCTATAATTTAATTTAACTTAGAAAATACATCCTCGACAAAAACGCGTCCTGCTCTCATCCTTTTTTCTAAAAAATACTGCATAAGGCCACAAGTCAGGGCGAAGAAATACTTGTTTTAATATCGATGGTTTAGGATTAATGATGATTTCTCGGGCGCTTAATTATTTCTCGGGCGCTTATATCCCGTTATTCTGGTTTAATGAAACATATATAATATCACGTATTTTATGCCTTAACATTTTTTTCAAGAGAAAATGTAAAAAAGATTATTTTTTTACATTTTCTCTTGAAAAAAATGTTAAGGCATAAAATACGTGATATTATATGTACACCGAGATGAAGAGGGACCTGATATAGATTAGTTTGCTAGGTGGGGAGTCACAAAATGTTTATTTGATAGTTGTGTCCATCCAAAAACCTACCTTAACCGGTAGATTACCTAATAAAATATAATATCACCAACTTGGACTGCGTATTTTATGCCTAAACATTTTTTCAAGAGAAAATGTAAAAAAGATTATTTTGGAAACGCAGGAATAAAATTAATAAAGAAAATTTGGCTCAAAAACCTTCACCCTCGAAAAATATAAACTTTCACCTAATTATCGCTTGGGGCAATCAAAATTTCGCGGATTTCTTTAACTGCTGCGCGCGGCGTACTTTCCCGAACTCGAGATACGCTGTCTGAAAGCCCACTCCATTTCCCCACGCTTCTGACATGCCTCGCAAGGGACTCGGTACCAGTCCTTCCCCTATCCCACTCCCCAGAGTCGCGCCCTTAGAAGCCTCGAATGTTCTCGAGGTAAGAGAGAAGGCCCTTATTTGCAATACAAGGCTCCACCACATCCTTCCCCTTCCATTTCTCAGGAACAACTCATCCTTCAGTCACACTCCGTTATCCTCTCTCTTCCCACCCTTGTCTTTGCTGCCTGTTATTCCCCACCTACGATCCCCATCTACCTAACTCACCCCGCGCCTGTTAGCCTCCTTTTAGCTCCATTAAAGTCTGCCGATCCAGCGTGCATACCAACCGATCCCGCAGACCCAGAGATATTGTCAAGTATTCGTCTGAATTTGCGTCTTGCTTTGCCCTCCTCCAGAGCAGTTCGGCCGTCAATGATACTTTCTGACGGAATTTGAGAAATGAAGAGTTATTTGAATTAAGAGAATTATTAAGCGAACGGTAGGGAATCAAAAATGACGAAAATAATAGCGAGAATAGAACTGAATGAACCTTAAAAGAAAATGAGTTCGTTTCACACAATGTTTGTAAAGATATATGAGATATATGGGGTTTCGTGCGAGGTTTAATTATTAGTGCGGGAATCAAATACTTTTATTTAAAAATAATGCCGCGAGGGAAAACAGTTACAGGGGAGGAAATACATTCATCTGGAACAAGAATCATCGAGTAAGATTCCTGTCATAATTTTGACCTTCGTGTACATCCGACCAGCCAAAAGGACAGAGTTTCGACTACCGGTCCAGATGAAACTTTTCCTTTGACTACCAAACTCGTCTTGACTCAACTCATTCGTCTGGAGTGCGCCATCGTCTTCTCGATAAACAGTTTTGGCTCGCCAAAACTCGAGTAGGAAGTGCGGAAGTCGTAAACCACCAGCTCCTAAGCACCAGTTGGAATGTCCTACTCCTCCGAACAATTCGTTTCCGCCAGAGAGAGAGAGGAAGACTACCTGCCGTCGTAGCGCATACTCATTTCAGCTCCTCTTCGTTCCATTCTCAGTTCCTTGAAGGAGTTTTCATAAGTTAAAGTCATTTAGGAGATGAAAATATGCTCCAAGAGCCTTGTCGGGATGCAGTTTTTCCTTGGAGATACACTTGCACATAACTTACAGTTTCTTTTAATAGTGTCTGTTATCGGATACTGGGAAAGCGCTAATTGTTTTGATGACGTTAATTAGATAGTACCATTACCTATAGGAATGCTCTACGACAAGGGATAATCGTGGTGTTTAATTTGAGTTACGCATGAAGTAAACGAAAAGGGATATCAGTAAACAGCTTTTTGTGAGTACTATTAATCGCAAAATCACACACTTTTTCTTTGAAAAAATATTCAATATCTCAGGCAATCCTGATTTAAATTCACCTTTTGACTTGAGTATTGTCATCGTTATTTAAGTTATTACGTGCGCGCAGTAGGTAATGTCACATGTCATTTCCGTTATATCATGGAAATTTACAGAGTTTTTTTCTAATACAGCATTAAAAGAATTTTTACAGCTTACAGGATTATCCTTCGCTAACCCTTCATACTACGTTCTGTATTTCAAGTGTGTCAAACCTTTTCATCCTAAAAGTGTAATTATATTCCTATTCTTCATCTATTTTTCGTATTTTTAAACAAAAGATTGTTGATTTATCAGTATTAATCGCAAGCTCTTTTAAGTCTCTCTGGCTATAATATTCAGATAATGCTGTGATTAATTACGCGTACATTTGCCGAATAAAATTTTAACTGTCTTATCATGAAGGGGTGAAGAGGGGTTTGAGGTGCTGGATTGTGTTTTATTTTATTTATTATCGACTTAATTGGGCGAGGTTGAGACTAAATAGTCCCTTCTTCCACCTAACCCTTACATTACATACATTACATTGAAGACAATTACATACAGCCAAGCCCTGGATGGAGAAAAATCCACCCAGACGGGAATCGAACCCGTGACCTCTCAGTTGGTAGACGAGGACGTTACCCCGCCGACACCGGGGCCGGCTATAGGGGAGGCAAGATATATTTATTTGGTAGTTGTGTCAATCCAAAACCTACTTTAACCGAAAGATTAACTATTATAATAATAACCATTGAGAGGAATAAAATTTCGTGTGCTGTTTAGAATTTCAAATGATCCCATTTGGACGTAGTGATGAATTAAAGAGAAGGATTAAAACGGTCAATGAGTCTAAATTTTAAAAATTTTTGTATCATAAGCATTAATGCTGCGTTACTTAAAATTTTCTCTCATGTTCAACAGCTCTGCAAGAAATGCCTTTAATTGTTATTTCCTGGTTGTTGATTCTTTGATTCGGTTATTCCAACGCACCTAAATAATGCATCATTGTTATAATATTGTCGAAGCTAAAAGAACGTTCGTTTACTCTAATGTTTCACATGGTAAAGACGGGTCAATCAAATCTTTTTCCTGCTTCATACCTCACTTTCAGTTTGTTCCCTTTATTACTCACTAAAACTTATAATAATTGTTATTCAACTTATTCAACACCAAGAGCACACCTCGTATTCCATTAGTGCAACATCGTCGGTGAATTCAGAGAAACGGTGGGAGATGCTGCGACAGTAACTTTTGAACAGAGTCATCCGCTAAATGTGCATTACAATGCAAACATTTTAGAGCGTAAAAATTATTTTCCTTGATCGGGATTCGAACTCGAGTCCTTCGGTCTCCGGTCGAATGTTTTAGCCAGTTTTAACTACCGAGGGGTCCTCTGACACTCTTGAGATATTATTGGGGGCTATATAAAGGTGCTGCGTAAACTGTGTGGCATATAAACATGCTGTGACAAAATACCGTACATACAGTGTCACAGGGAGACAGTCAGTCACTGTGACATTGTATTTACGGTATTTAATGGGATCCGGGTTTGAATCCCGGTCAACGCGATTGTGTTTTTAAACTCTGAAATTGGTGCATAGTTAGTGAAGTTTGAAAGAGGGACAAGTATAAGGGGTGAGATCTCATTTTTGCCCCGGGGCTCTGTTTTGGCTCCTCCCGTCTCCATCCACCTCTACGTCAGCACCAAAATCCTTTCACTCTCTCCGCCCTTCATCACTCCTTCACTTTCCCTTCACCTAACGCTTAACCCCTCTTTGCTCTTCGCTCCCGACCTCAACTTTTCACCTCTCTTACTTCCCCCTCCTGCTCCTACGTTCAACAAAAAAACTCGTATAAAAAAGCGATAATAAATGCCACCCTCCTCCCTTTTCAATCAATCTCCTCGCTTTAATCTTCACTTTCTGGATCCAATTTGGCGTCAGCACACTCTCTCTCTTCCCCTTCGTCGCTTATTCTTTGCACAGCCACACTCCCGCGACCTCTTATCGCCTCGTTACCCATGTTTCCTCTTCGCATGGTACACCCTTTCTATCTTATTTTATTTTAACTCGCTTCTCTCATAGTATTATATTTTTTCATGCTCTACTCCCTTTAGCACGGTGAAGGGTCAAAGCCTAAGTTTCCCGACCAGAAGGAAAGCATTTTACATAATCCATAATAACTACATGAAAAAACCCAACGCATAGAAAACCCTTATTGATAATTTTTCAACTTAATTTCTGTTGACTCTTAATTTTTTCTCCGTTTTTTATTGGTATTATCGCTTTTTCTAGCTTGTTTTCGCGCGGTTGGTGGGTTTAAGTGAAAGATGGTGGCTGGCTAACCCAGTTCCTTTAATGAAGCCGTTACCCTGACAGAGGTATGCTTCGACGGGAAAGTGGTCTCTCTCTTTCTCCTCCCCTTCCAATACTGTAGACAGTTGTGTGTTGTTCAGCCGCCATCCATTTCCTCAGCACGGCGTTTTCAAAACTTCTTAGCATCAGAATTTAAAGTTTGCACTCACGCCATAATAATTGACTCCTTAAGAATTGCATGCAATGGTTGAGAGGACCTCTTTAGTTGCATTCGCGCCTCTTATTTTTATTCATTGTGGTCGGTTGTCAACAGGGACGCATACCTTTTTATTCCATCAAGTCCTAATTTCCCTTCAATATGCACTAGCGTTTGGCTCTGGGCACATGCCTTTGAGGAAAATTTAACGCCAATTTTTGTGTTCACCCCACGTCATCCAAAGCAGGGAGTTGGTATATCTTGATAAAATAAAAGGCAACATACGAGAATCGAACCCAAACCCGCAGTGACGGAAACCATTGCGTTAACCACCATCGTGGAGATCCACTAACCATGTCCAATTCCATGGGGTTAATTGAACCGGACGGATCATTTTCAAGGAAGAGTGATTCTTGGCTCATTTCCCTCTCTTACCGCCGCGCCTCCCCCCCTCCCTATCCTCTCTCTTCTGTCCTCGCTTCCCTTTCTCTCATCTTTCCCGTCTCATCTCCGCCATGCTCGCCTCCCGCAGTATCGCGCCACGCCCTTCACCCACCCACCACCCTCGCCGCCGCCGCCGTCTTACCACCGCGCCTCCCCCCTGAACAGAATGAGCCCCCCCTTTTTGTCCCCCCGGTTTTTTGTCGCTTTCGGGGCTTCTTCATCCTTCTCTTTCTTTCCATCGCAAGACCCTTTCTCCACGTCCATCAGTCACGGGAATATGCTCCCCGAGATGCTATTAATAACTTGGAGAGCATAGCTACTCTGAAAATATTCCCTGCCAATGAAGAAACAACGCTGAATTCTCTAAAGTTTGCGTAGTTCGGGTTAAGATATATATGTATATATATATAAATATATATTATTAATATACAAAACTTAGACAGCAACACACAATATGAGAACACATAAAAGGAGCACTCACTCGTTATTTCTTGATAATTTCGACGGAATTGGGCTCCGTCTTCCTTGAAAGATTAGTTAGGACTGACTACTAACATACTACTACTCCTAACTAATCTTCCGAGGAAGACGGAGCACAATTCCGTCGAAATCATCAAGAAATAACGTGTGAGTGTTCCTTTTATGTGTTCTCATATTTTGTGTTGCTGTCTAAGTTTTGTATTTAACACTTCCGTGTTATTTCGAAGAATGTATATATATGTATATGTGTATATATATATATACATTCAAACACGAAATACCGCCATATGGCGAATAAATATTCATTCAAATTGAAATAGAGATAAGGAAAATGGCAAAGGAACACATATAAAGGACGAACACAACAGAGGTGGGGATGGCGGATGTGAGCAGATCACGAATGTAAAAATATTTTCCTCGACCGGGACTTGAACACCGGATCTCTCCACTTGCCGGGCGGATGCTCTAAACCACCTGAGCTATCGAGGAAGAGTACTTTTACATTGAAATCTGCGATCTTATAAAGCGCCAAAGTGCTCCGAATCATTACCCAGAAGGTGTAACAGCTCCCTAACGCCATCTTCTGGGTAATGATTCGGAGCACTTTGGCGCTTTATAAGATCGCAGATTTCAATGTAAAAGTACTCTTCCTCGATAGCTCAGGTGGTTTAGAGCATCCGCCCGGCAAGTGGAGAGATCCGGTGTTCAAGTACCGGTCGAGGAAAATATTTTTACATTCGTGATCTGCTCACATCCGCCATCCCCACCTCTGTTGTGTTCGTCCTTTATATGTGTTCCTTTACCATTTTCCTTATGTATATATATATATATATATATATATATATATATATATATATATATATATATATATATATAGTCACTTTCTTGGAAAACCCACGAACGTGCACAATGATGTAAATTCACTAAATAGTCATAGCAAACACAGACACTAAAACATATAAAAGAGGGACTCACTAGTTCTCGAATTTTCGGTGGTGCAACCACCTTTCTCAAGAGGAATTAGGAACAGAAATAATGTTCTGTTCCTAATTGCTCTTGAGAAAGGTGGTTGCACCACCGAAAATTCGAGAACTAGTGAGTCCCTCTTTTATATGTTTTAGTGTCTGTGTTTGCTATGACTATTTAGTGAATTTACATTATACTAAATATATATATATATATATATATATATATATATATATATATATATATATATATATATATACATTTTAAAACACAGTCAAATGAACATGAATGGATGGGTTCCATTCTCCTCAATGTAGCCATTATAGGCTTTGGATGGATATAATTAGCAATTTTGATTATATTAATTTTGCATCTCATTCCTTTAGCTTATGTTTGGCTGTGCTTTTCCTAATTCTTGCCTCTCTATTTAAATCTGTTAGTGAACCATGAAACTCGATTTATATACTCGCTAGAATGATTATTACTAGTAATATGTATGCATAATATTTCTTGAATTCTTCTCTTTATTGAGTGCCTTCTATTTTTTCTTGCGCAATGCCAACAATTATGCTTATTATATTGATTGTACATTATAACTGTGAGGATAAGAGGCCATTATAGTAAAGCATGAGGGCAAAGTGGGGGTGAATAAATGTTTGAGCGGTATATTTTCGTAATAATACATTTACACAACCATTCAGTTTTTACTTACGAAGGCATTGTCGTCAATGGACTGATTTTCATTGATCCTAATTGAAACAACAATCCTCTAAGTAGCAAAATTAATTAAAGCCAAATTGATCATTTCGGCGATTGACTCAATTTCCGAATAAATTTGGTGCTATAGTTCCGGCTCGGGGATTAGTTATTATGCTATCATATAAGCGATTCTTATGTAGTGCTTTACGTAAAGAAATGGTCAGACATAGCCCTATCTCTTCTGTATGACGTGCTTATAGCGTCAGGCATGCCTACCGGTGCTTTCTAAGCAGAACGCTCATTCAGTTTGGAAGCTAAGATGAACATGCTTTCCTGGCTTATGGATAGGGTCGACCTTTTCTGCCCACTTGTCCTCAAAGACAATTATTTACTGTCGTGATTCAATACTGTCTCTCAGCGAATCTAACCTCATTGTTACACATAAATATTATATTTTTAATGGCATAATTTTGCTAAAAGGATGACTCACCGATTAACAGCGATTAGGGAGTATTAATAAGAGAAGAGTTTAGCGCCATTAAATATTTTAGGAAAAGGATAAAATTCAAGAGGTGAGCAATTATTGCAATGATATTGTTACTCTAAACATTAGTTACTTGTTATGGACCTTCGACTGCATGGGTAATTCCGCAAAAGAACCATTTGTCAATGCCTACAGAGTGTGAGAATAGAATTACCGACAACCGTACTCCATTTATCAAAACACAGAGAACATTATTAAAACGTCCCACATTTGGTGAATATACATTCCTTTGAATATTTTTTATTACATAAAACGTTTAAATTAATAACCCCCAGGTATCTACCGATCCTTATTACATCTAATACTAGAGCTTCTCTCAACATCTTAACATGCAAGTAATTTGCAAAAAAGTCTGTCATCTTTTCTCGGGAGCACGTGTGATGGAACTTTCCGAAAAATTCGGGAGAGATCTTTCTTTCTCTTCCCCTCGCTGTCATCCTCCATATTCCCACCCAAATCCCCCTTCCCCACCTTTCCCTCCTCTCTCCGCTCTTATCTCCCGCCAGCCATCCAATATTCCGATGCAGCTTTCTCCGGATTTCGCGGTGGCGATGTTGAGGGAAAAAAAGGGATTGCCTTTCAAATTTTCAGCATATCCATAAATAGGGGAAGAGACAGCCTTCCTACCGCCCGACTTTGTTTTACGGCCGCCTCCTTTCCTCTTTTTCTTAATCCGTGGCGTTATTATTTTCAGGAGGGCGAGGCGGGGGTGCCGATCAATTTATCCCGGGGCGGTACACGTGTTTGAGGCTGTGTTTTTGCGGAGAGACGGCTTCGGTTATGGCGGTCGCGTACGCCGACCAGGCGGCGGCAACTGAGTTAAACCGGCTGGTTGGGGTGGGCAGGTATACTACATACGTACGTACGTGTGTGTTTGCATTTAAGCGGCAGCCGTGACTTTATGTCCGAAGCGTTCGTAAATTCCGAGCGGCGACGACGCGGGGTGATGTTCGGCAAGACGCCTGGAAGGCAGTAAAAAGGCACGTTTGCCTCGTTTTTACGGTGGGTAGATTCCTTTCTCTTCCGGGCGTTTTTTAAGTGCGCTTTAATGTGCGTCAAATCGGATAAAATGGTTCGGAAGAGTAGCACCCCTGTCCTCACAATTTAATTTATTGAAATCATTGTGTATGTTTTGTTTTCTCAACGTATAGATTGATCCGATTTCAATGTGAGTAATACCATTGTATTTTCCTGATTTTCCAAAGCTAAAAGTGTTCTACGAGCAAAACGAGATAAAAACTGTAAATGAAACTTGGATTCACCTCTACACTCCTGAGACGAAGGAACAGTGAAAACAGTGGACTGACAGTAAAGGGTGAACCTGTGACGAAAAAGGCGAAGGCGGTTCGATCGGCCGAGAAGGTTATGGCAGCTGTTATTTGAGATAGACACGAAATTGTGTTCATCGATTATCTTCAACAAGGTAAAATATGACGGAAGACTATTACGCATCATTAATAGACAAGCTGAAGGCAGAAATTGCAAAAAAAACGACCGCACTTGAGGAAAAAGAAAGCGATTTTCCATCACGACAACCCATCTGCTCACACTTCGGCAGTCATTATGGATAAAATTCATGAATTGCACTGTGAATATTCAATTTAATATAGTGTACTCACGATATTCACCACTTATGGCCACCAGTGACTTTTTTTATGTTTTCTTTCCTTAAAGTTTTGGTTGGAGGACAGAGATATTCATCGGACGAGAAGGTTATCGCGCATACGTAAACGCCTATTTATCCGGAGAAATACATCAACTATTGTTTGGAAGGGTTAAAAGAGCATCACTGGTAAAAGTTTATCGGCTCAAAAAGGAGACTATGTTGAAAAATAGAAATAAGTTTGAAGAAAAAAGGTCACGGTTATTTGTTAGGTCGAAAAATCTTCAGACCACCCTCGTATGACAAATATTATCATGATTTATTATATGTGATTCAACCGAATGCTAATTAAACAGACGCATACAGAAGCACAACCATTCTAGCCAGCGATTATCTCAAAGGTAACTCCTAGCGGTGATTTGATTGTTAATAATTCCATGCTGTGCGGTATGATGTCTAGAAAAACCGCCCTATACTAAATCATTGGTGATTTACATCTACATCTATATAAATACCCTGCGAGCCACCAAAAAGGTGTGTGGCAAGGTCATTTATGTAAATAAGGAAAAGGAGGGGACCTATGACACTTCCTCGTGGTACACCTGACGGACTAACTGGACTGAAAATCAGTTATTCTCTCGTCATGCTTAGTAAGCTGGCTAGTATTTGATGTTAAAACCATATACAGCAGTGTTCCCATAATTAGTCATTACCTCCTTGGAGACAAATATAAGAATTACAATGGAATATTTTTATGACAAAATTGAACCATATCAAAAAGAAAGAATATGCTAATGAAGACTATAAAAGAGAAGCAAAGACTAGATTATTTTGTCTCCTGGCCCGTAATGTTTTCTCCAATTGATTCGCTAGTCTCATTTGTGTGGTACAATCACTAATTACATATTTATTCGTAAAAAATAAAAAAATACATAAAAAAATTATAACCTAAAAGAAAAGGTGATGATCTAATTAATTGGATTTAATAGGAGTTGCAATCCTAGGTGTTTACTCTGATGTCCTAGTGCATTAATTTTTCGATACATTAATGCATAAGAAAATTTACATCATATCACTTCCCTGAATACTCTTATCGGCTTTGAACTATTGTTTGTTGACCTAAATATTCACAATCATTATGCATATAACATTATTGATCCACGAATTTTTTAGAAATATATATTTGATGCTTCCCTAGGCGATAGTAATATTGCATTTTGTGGAATACCTTGTACTGTTAAATAACACACGTCATTTACCAGAGCAAAAACGTAACATGTTCTACATACCTATGCTTACTACTGATATTTCATGACCAATGAAACAACCATATATTTTAAATGATAAATTTTCTGCCACAGTACCGAGTGATATAAGGTGGCGTAAGGTGCATGTTTTAATTTAATTTGTGGTGAAAAAATACATCAATATTCGTCGGAAAGTGTATAATATTTTTTAATTTTTATTTCGTACAATTCTTACAAACAGATGCGTCAATCCTTGAAAATATTAGCTTAGGAAAAGGCCAGAAGAACAAAAAAAATTGAACACACGACGGAAAACACGACACTTTGGCTACCTACTATAAAGACTTAGCAGGAAACATTAGAATCTCTCTTTCTCTGCATGTTTAATCTTCCTGGCGGAGCTGCAAAAAAATATTTGACGAACCAAACCCTCTTTCCCCCTTTCTATTGAGAAAAAAAACATTTTCTCAACTTTAGCACTCGTTCCAACCTTTCTCGCCCAGAGGAAAAAAATAACTTCTACCTACCTTTCACTTTGCCTCGAGAAAAATATTTATGTGAGCGTGCAAGAGAGTCGAGATTTTTACGTTTCCACATTTCCTCCGCACCTTCTAAACATTGCATTAAACCACACCCACACCCTCTCATTTCCTTCGCCGACCAACGCCACCTAGGCGGAAGCCTTGCCAACCCACCTCAACACGTCCGCTGCCTCACTCTCTCTCTCTCTCTCTCTATCTCCCAGTCGGGGGAGGGGGGAACTGGAGAGCAGGAAGGGGATAAAATAAAACGAAAACACTCAACTCCTTTCCTTCTCTCTTCCCCTTACTCTCCCTGTCCCTCAAACGTCCTCCCGCCAATCCCACCCCTCTCCTCCTCCTTTCCTCCAACGTCCTTCAACTTCGTCCGGAACGGCAGACACACCCCCACCACCCCCGCCTTCGACTCTCCCCCACCTCCGTATCCTTTCATGCCCAACGAACCCCGGACCCTTTTCCTTCCCGTAACTCCCTTCCTTGGATCCCACTCTACTCTTGAATCTCCTCTCGTACATCGTCTTAGACTCCTAAACTCCCGTCCGGCCGAGCGACCCTACTGCGGCCTGCCCGCCTCACCAGGGGGACCTCCTCATCTTCCCTCGCTCACTCTCTCAAAAGGGTTGAGTCGACGACGACACTTCCTCCAACCCACTCTCTCGCTCTCCTTTCCCGAAAGCCCTCTCCACTGCCATCCCTTTACCACGCATCCTCCTCCCCCTTTCTTGACCCCAGTAGTGCCTCCTCCCCCGCCCTCTCGGCATCCATGAAGGCCACACCCTTCACTCGCACCCCTTCGTTCACTTCGCAATCTCTCTCTCTTCCTCTATATTCTCCATTCCTCATCCTCCTTATCTTTTCTCTTCTGCACTCCCTGCTCTTTTTTCTCTCATTCTCTGTCACTTTTCATTTTTATGCTAAATAATTTAAAACTGAACACATATCCTATTATGCATCCAAAAGCTATCTGTTTAATCCCAGTTATGCAAACACCATGAGTAATCTGAATATTCATCAATAGCGCGTAGATCCCTCATGTTTTATTTATTTGAATAACATTCAAACAATTAATTATATTAGTCGGATATTTAAATAATTTCTGAAAATAGGAGGCCCGTGGTTGAATTTCTGGTACAGTCGAATTCTTTCCTGGCATCCTTCCGGCTTCTTCACCAAACTCGAATTTGGCACTCATGTTTTCCTTGTTCTTTTCCATTTATTTCAGTGACAAAACTGAGAGTAGATACTTGTGCCTTTGGACGAATTTTCTTGTATAAATACCTGTGTTTGAATAAATATGTGCATTTAAATTTTCCCCAAGTTTTATTAAAAATCATGCTTCTAAGAATGATACATACGTTGTAAAATATTTTGAATATTTTCAAGAGTATTTATACATTTCCAAGCAATTGGTACCGGCCTCTAGATTCCAATTGTTCATTATATGTCCTTTGCCATTGTTTTCACAGAGGTTTTTTCCATCTTGGGTATAATAGCTGTAACATAAAAAATCGTGTATTCAAAATGGAATGGATGTAAAAGAGACAAAATATAAATATGAAAGGGTTTAAGACTCGGTGCTGATTATTACAGGACATCAAATTTATGGGTTTCATGCTTGTGAGATTAGATGACCGGTATAACTTGAGGTGATAAAAGGCATTGGAAGTAAAATGAATTCATCCTCATCAGGATTTCAATCCTAGGATTGGATTACTGCAGCCCTCCATTCTACTCTATTTAATGTCAATTCCGTCAATCCTTGATATCTTCCTAATTTGTCCTACGTACTTGTCTCTTGGCCTTCCTTGTGGGACCTTTCCTTCAAGTTTTTCTTCTATTATATTTGTAACTAATCCATTGAGCCTCAAGGTATGTCCAATCCATCTATTTCTTCTTTGCCGTAGAGCTCTCCATGTGGCCCTTTCCTCTTCTGCTCTTCTACATGCTTCCTCGTTCCTCACTTTGTCTGTTCATGTACTCTTCAGCATTCTCCTCCAGCACTATGTTTCAAAGGCATTCTTCGCTGGTCCACTCATTCAATGTTCCAAGTCTCGGAACCATAGAGTTCCATGCTCCACACGAAAGTCTTGACGACTTGCTTCCTTGTTTCCAGCCTTAGGTTCTGTGAACATAGTAATTGCCTCTTCTTCATGAATGCGTTCTATGCTTAGGCTATTCTTTACCTGATGTCGGTTGAACTTCTTCCATCCCAAGTTATGCTGCTACCCGGGTAGATGAAGGATTCCACTTGCTCTAGTTTCACCCCTCGAATTGTGATATCTGCATTCATCTTCTCACTTCCAAATGAAAGGAATTTTTCTTCTTGTTGATGTTCATATTATATTCCCCCAGTGCATAGCACTTGGAGTTGCTTGCAGGTCCTCTTGCGTTTCCGCCACTACTGCAATGTCATCTGTAAACCGGAGCATGTTGATTTCTTCTCCATTTACCTTGACTCCTTTGATACCCAATTCTTGTGTTTCTTTTATTGCCTCTTCTTGCAGAGATATTGCGATCTTGCAGATATGTCTTACTCCTTTGTTTATATTGGCTTCTATTTTTTGTTTCTACTGTTGTAACCTGATTCTTGTAGAGGTTATGGATAATTCTTCTGCCGTTGTAGTCCAATCCAAGTGCTTCTAGTATCTTGACCACCTTGTTCCATTCGACATTGCCAAAGGCCTTCTAGTGAAATCTTTAGCTAAAAGCTGCTAGCATACAAATAATGCTGTGTTAGAAACTTCTTAAACTTCCGCAAACAGCGGGTCGTTAGTGATAATACGGTTGGTAATAAAGTTGATTATACCCAGGAATCCCATCCCATAATCCCTTTTATTCATATTGTACCAGAAAATTAACGACTCAAGTAGCATGGCATAGAATAAGTTGAAACTGTTTGCTGACGAGACATTTGGCGTGCATTAACGCTTTTTATGTTAAGACAAGCTGATGGCCCAGACGGATGCTGGAATGGTTTAATTTATGGAAAGTACAATAAAATATATATGAAATTTTATATTTAGGTATAATTTTTTTGAAAAAGAAAGATCTCTCCTCAGACTGTTTACAGAATTAATCAAGTCGGAATGGTAAATTTAAACGTATAAAATATCGGGTATCACTCTTACCCATGATCTCTCTTAATGTAAAATACCAGCAAATAAGCGGATAATCACACCAAAATTTAGGTATTTTCAAGAGAGTGTAGGTAAAATGGGTCGCGGTGGGTAGAGCGTTGGACTACTGACCGGAGAGTCCCGGGTTCGATTCCCGGGCACTCTGGGCACATGCAGATCCACCCAAGCTAGTTGATTTTTCGGGATCTTTCTGGGAAACCATAACCGGCACAGGGAAAGGAACTGGCCCCCCCAACCCTGATGTGTGATTATTCACCCGCTTGGTACATGGGTGAGCTCTACCATCACCTAAAAAACCGATAATCGGGTTGATTACTGTGTTTGTGGTTTTTTTTCTGGGTAAAATGTGATCAGTAAGTGAAATATAGTGGTTACATCTGAAATAAAAGTTTCCGGCGTCACTTTGTGGAAAATCATCATTTTGACATTTTAGTTATTTTAAAAAATAAAACCACTTTGGGAAAAGCAAAGTGGTTTTATTTTTTTAAATTAAAAAAAAAAAACGTCAATATGGTTACATCTTGCTTTCTAGTTTAGCTTCGGAGTGTGTGACTAAAATGAGGGATCATCGTCAGGCAGGCTAAATAAAAATAATCGATCGCATGCAGCGTAGAGTAGCGAGATTTGCTAAAATAAAAAATAGAGAGGGAAATTTAGCTAATTTGATTGTGTACACGAGGACGTCCTCATTAGGACGGAAACCACTCCCAAATCAAAAGTTAGTTTATCGGATGAATCTCTTAAGTCATTTTGGGACAGATAAGTTTCCTGAAGGCACACGGATATGTTGATAGCCGTATTATAATACGGAAAGCAAGACCATACATTCAAGATCAGTGAAGTACGTAGATTTTAAAGAGAGATAGGTTTATGATTTACTGATGACCTATTTTCTAACAGGACAGCAAGAGAAAGTGACAGCAGTGACTAGGGAAAAATAGCATCAATGGGTGGTCTAAGTTTAATATGCTTCTTTTATTTCTTATTTGGTCTATATGAGTGTAATAACCTATGCTAACACGTTTTAACTTTTTTCTCTTTCCTTGCGTCGTTTATATTCGTTTTAATCTTACTTAATGAGGAAAGTTAAGGGATAGTAAGTTCGTTTATTTTTTGAATGATATATCTACTGATGGTAATCTTCTCTTCTCCTAAAAGTTGGCATGTAATTTTTGGCTGAATAACTTGACAGACATTTGTCTTTAATTACTAATCTCTCTGGTACAATGCGTAACCGCAAATCTTCTCTCACTAAAATTCCTGGTATGGGTACGCTCCCGGAAACATACTTTGTCGGCGGCATGCATGGTATTATGAGATGTAATAAACAAAAGTTAACTGCTCCTAAGAATTAGCGAGTTAAAAGCAGAAATTATGCTAATTAGAAACATAAGAATTCAGTGATCACATTCTGAATAAAATTTCCATGTTAAACTCACAATAAAAATATTTTCAGATACCTACATGGCTATTTTACTTTTATAATATAATTCAAAATATGTGCGTGTACATGAACTTACAACTTAACCTCTGCTACGCTATCCACGGGGACATTACTTAATTTTTATCATTTTTTATTCTAATTCGTGTGTAGGAAATTTCATATTATATCGTGCAATGTAGACTTATTTCAATTTGGAGTAACTAACCACGAAGCTTCAAATTCCTTACGAACTGTCACTCATCCTTATCCGCGTATCATATAATTTTTTAATAAAAAAATTGGCCGAGTTTTTCCTATGTTAATTATCATGATATATCAAAATCGTATATTATCGCATTACATCCATTGGAGAGGACGATGCTTTCGGTTTTATAGTTATGTTTTCACTATTGGCTCATTTCACATTCCCCAAGCAATCTCTCGGCCCAGCCGGACGGACTGCACCGCTTGCGTGCGCATTTAGTATAAGAAATCAAGAGTGCACCCACTTTGAACAATTCGCTTGACCATTTCGGAAAATGACACTCACTCCTTCCTGCAACACTTGAGCGTAGAGCACGTCAATTCCAAAAGCGCATTGCACAAACTGAAAGCGGAAGGACGGAATGCCGACTTCCTGATTGGACGTCCGTTGCATTATTTCACCCTTTTCCTCGTGAAGTTCCTTAGGTATGGGAAATAACAATTCTGAACGAAATAAAGTCAAATCACGCATTTTAAATCTCCTTTTCCACCATTTTAAGGTTTCATATTCCCCGTCAAACATGGTAATCCCCATGTGTGCAGAGATCTGATAAATAGAACTTGACGAGCGGAAGGATGAAATAATGCAATGGATATCCAGTTCAGTCGTTCGTGTTGCTTACGTAAACTATAGATGGAGCGAGAAACTTTAAAGGCGTTACGTTTAAGGTCGAGACAATCAGCTCACTGAAGATGCGTACCTTTGCCTCGGTAATTCAAATGAGAACGATGTGAGCTTGGGATAAGTTCCTTGTCCAGGTGTCTTTTGTTACAAGAAATTTGTCTTAGATTACCGTGTACACTGTATATTTCGGAGAAGAAAAGAATTTACATATTTCGCTAATTGTTGTTCATAATGCTCTGTTCAATTACATGATGACAATAAAAATGTTTACAGAACTATTATGTGATTTGTGTAAACTAAAAGAGCACTATTTCTATTGTGCTAAGATAATAAGAAAACTTCATAAGAAACCAACATAGAAAAGATAGCATCATACAGTATCTGAAAAATTACACGGAGATGAAGAAGGAACCACTGAAATAAAGCGTTTTTTCTCTGTTACTGATATATATTTTGTTTCGTTCTTGCTAAAACACTCTCTCCACCACACAGCTCTAAATGCCCATTTTTCCACTCCTTTCCCAAGTACATAACACCCTCCATCCCGTCACATTAACACGTTACCCGCAGCTTTTTAATGTCGCCATTTATGGTGAAAATATTTTTATATTTTATACATAAGAATTGATTACGTATCACAATATATTCGACATAAAAAGTTTTAATTTTTATTCTGATTTTTTTCACAACTATTTAGTGCGTTACAATTCTGAGAATCGATAAATTTTCACTGTTCTCATAGGAAATTCACTTTAAGGGTAACTTTGAAAGTTTTGAGAAGAGGAACAGAGAAAGAGAGAGTCTGAAATCTCGTGTTTACTCCTTAATCGTGTCGCTGCGTGAGAGATATATCTGTTTGATCATAACCTTTGCCTAAAGTAAGAAATGCTTAGAGCGATGAGCGCTCCTTGGTCATAAACTTCACCGAACTCAACTAGCTCTCCTCTTCATGCTTATTTATGTGTAGTATTAATACTACGCAAACTATTTTTTCCTTTTATAAAGAAATCACTCCTATTACCTATTACTCTTTTCTCAAGTCCCTCTACCCACTCCTCTTCCTTCCTGACCTTTTTCTCGTTTGCCCTCATCTTCTCTCTTGGCCCCCGGTATCCTACTTTCTTTCCTCGATCTTCTCCCTCTCTCTTAACGAAGGAAAAACGTCACCCGGCCACTGTCTTTCTCCTTCTCCCCCTCTCTCAACCCTACCTTTGTTTGTCTTTTTCCGCCCTCTATTTCCACCTCTGTGTTTGTCTTCTGCCAACTCCCTCTCTTTCTGCTCCCTGACTCCATCACCAAACTTCCCTATCCCGCTGGCACAGCAAATTCACGTTACTTTTTCACCACCATCTCTCCTTCCAGGCAACACAAGTCCTTGAACCGACCCTACCCTTCAGCACACTTGGCCGAACGAAATTTTCCAGCCTCTTGCTCTCTCCTACCTTTCGCTACATATGTACCTACCCTTCTCTGTCTCTCCCTCTCTCTCTCACCTCCTAAGGCCTCATTTCGATCGTTTTTCTTAGCACTTTCCACTTTTGAGAGTGACTTTAATCTCCGTTCTCTCTTATCGTAATCTCCATTTTCTTTCCTCGATGAATTTGGAATGGTTTTTTCGCTCAACTTTCTGTTCCTCATGTATTTTTATACACACCAGATTTTTATCATTTTCTTGACGTTTCATTCCGCAGAGCTTTTTGGCCGATGGAAAGCAATGGCCTAAAAAATCTTAGATCTTATCTTCACCTCTCTACTCTCGATCTGTTTTGGCCCTCATTAAGATTTTTTGGAGAAAAATTTGGAATCCTTTGGTTTTAGAATTCGACCTCAGATGGGGTGCGGCTTGGAATGTGAGTTGCATAACGACTCGTGTGTTCTGCCTCCGATTTTCGTTGTCAACAAGAACAATGGTGCCTACCGCAGAAATATTTCAACTAATTTTCAAAAACTTCAGCAGAGACGTATCTTAGCGGAAACGTATTATTAAGATGTACATCTCAGAATAATATATTAATGAATACAATTAAAGCTATTGCCATAAAATAATTTTTTTAAATGTTAATATTTTTACAATTATTTTTAAAAATGTTAATATTTTTCGGAAAGTTTTGCTGCGATACCATTGTTAACATTTGAGTTTGTCTCGGTATTATTAAGCAAGCAAAATATATGATTGAAATTTTTGAGAAAGTACTTTTTTGAGTAGTTTTCCGAGACAACAGTCTCTTTTTTGGCCTTTATCTTATCCGAATATTTTCTAAATCGAAATTTGAAATGCACAATTAACGTCGACTTTTCGTAAAATTCCTCATTTCACCGTCCACGTTTTTTCGTTTAGTCTTAAAAAATGTTAGATAAGCTGCATTATTCTTAATATTCACTTATTATATGTCTTTAAGTATGTCTTCATTTCATCCTACTTCTACCTTCATTCTACCTTCCTATCCCTTTCCTTTCCTTAAGTCCCGGTTTTACTCGCTTCCACATTCCCAGAGAGTCCCAACCCTTCAACCTTCCCACTTTCTTGCAAAGCCCGTCCTCCCGCCTCTCTTCGCAAGGCGCTAACTTTCCCTCAAGCCTTGGGACCCTCTTTCGATCCCGCTTGAATTCCCCTCCCTCCGCCGCCCCACATCTCCACACAATCCTTCGCCTTCAGACTCGAACTAAATTCCCTTCCCTCTCGTTTCGCCACTGCGCGTTCGTTTCCAATCTCTCCGACAGCAAATGCACTCCATCCCTTTCACATTCCCTTAATTTAACTTTCAAGAACAGATTCCAAGGGCGTAGTTTCCGTATGAAGTAGAACCAGCTCATAACCACGCGGTCATATTCGGGACATTTTTATTTGCATGCTCTTCTGTTTGGATATTATTATAGTCACGTAGAATTTACATCCGCTTAAATAAAATGACATTGATATGCCTAAGCAACCACCACCGCAATTTCTATCTCCCGTACCGTGAACCACACGAGAGCACAGGCGTTCACATTCATCTCCATATCTTTCCTCACTCCTGGCTAAATTTCTATTTGCAAATAAATTCCCTCATCTTATTCATCTCTTGGAATTTTCAATACATCCTCTGTGAGTCCCGTGAAATTACCAGTATTCGTTATCCCAAATCACGCAATAAGGTTATGGGATACCTAACGGGATTCAAACATATACAGTAAAATATTTGCAGAGGGAAATATTTATTTAGCACCTTAGATCCATAACTGCTGTTTTCGTAATAAGTCAAATGGGCAAAATGTATATTATCAAGTCTCCTTCGAATAGAATGCACTTGTGGGGAAGGTTATGTTTATCCTCTCGTGAAATACAGATTTATGCCATTTGAAGGGTAAATTTTTCATTTTACACGAGATCCGATGCATTACTCTAGTCGGAGAAAGATCTTAGGAGTAGTTTTTGAGTTTTAAAATGGGTTTGGGAATGTCCTTTATCATAACCTTCAACAGCATCTCCTCACCCATTGCATACCATTCCAATTTGAGTGTCCCTTGTCCTTTCGCTATTTTACCATTTTTATTGGTCCTGAATTAACTCCAGTTTATGTTACGTTCTGCCATGCAGAATTACAGAAGGATTTCTGGAAGTGCTGGGTGTTAGCTTGTGCTTTGATAGGAGAAGCAAACAAATGTATTTCTATTCAGTCTGTGTCCGTTCAAAACTTACCACAAACGGTAATTATTGCTAATGGCAGAACCATTAGTTAGTTGATTTACCTTCACGATCATCACTTGATTATTATTAACAATTTGACATTACAAACCTCCGTATTTGTGTCCACCTGTGTATTATTTTCTGTCTCATCACACTGATTATGATTCACTGTTTTCAAAAACTGAAATCTAATTAACACAAAAGCAGGTACGAGTAAGCAAGCAATTTTTACAATGACTTAGATTTTAAGTGTACTCCGTGTTGCATAAAAGCATCCATACTTTGTTTTACCTCCTTTTGTTGCTATAAAAAAATTCAGTATATTTCCTTTTACAGACAAAAGATATATATAGCAGAAATGCTCTACACCTGAATGATAACAAATAGAGGAGTTTCATGGGAAACTACGAGTTTGAACCTGTATGCATGCAGTTACGTTTCATTTGTCAGTCTTCACATTGGGGTTCATTCAATTTGAAGTTTTGGAAGCGTTTCAAATGTGCCTAAATAATCATGAACACGTTCTAGAAACAAAAACAAGCTATAGGTTCTAAAAATAATTCATTTGTTTTTCTGCTAATCAACGTGGGTATACTGAACCTCTAACTTGTTTCGATTGAAATTTTTTTAAACGAAGGAACACGGTGACAGCCGATAGAATTTTGAGCACCTCTGCCTACGCCTCGATGTGTTTACCGCTCTAGGAAAACCAAGTCAGCGGTTTATTATAATTTCTTGCTGAGGATATTGCGGTGGCCATGTGGGTGTGCCGCCATTCTTAATTCAATCCTCCTTGGCTAAAAAAAAACCGCGACCGGTACATGAAAGGGTGCGCTGTCACTTCCCCTCTCGTATTGTTTCCTCGCCTCCCTCTTTATGTAACCCTCTCTCTCCCCCTCGGATTGAGTGACCCCCTTCTCTCGCCTCCTCTCCCCCGCTCCCTTGGGCCTGCCTCCCGCTTCCACGTCCTTCATATTTCAATCCAACTTCGCCCTATTAAACACCCTTTGTCTCCCGCCCCCGTCGCGGGCCCCACCTTATTATTTTTTTCCCGTCATGCAGTTTTCCCCCTCCCTAAGGTCGTACTTCAACGAAAAAAAATAAAACAACCACAGGCCTCCCCCCTCTCATCCAACAGCACCCCTTTCCCCCCTTCCCTCTCTCTCTCTCTCTCTCTCCCTCGCCGACCACCCATTTACTCATAACTCCTCTGCCTCCACAACCACCACCCTCCTCCGCTAATTCCAAAAGAAATGAACTCCATTTCCCGTCTGTCGCACCGATTTACTTTCGTGTATTATTTTTTTTGAAAAATTATGTGGAAAAACGTGATGTCGGCGTTGGCGGCGGCGAACTATTAATTACTCCGCCACCCCTCGAATTCACTCCCTTCCCTCTGAACTTCAACCCGTCCTCCCTTTTGCGCTCGCTGCTGTTTCTTTTTTTATTTCCTCCGATGCCTTTCTTCTTCGTCACATTCGTCTCGTCATTGTTTATCGTCCCTTATTGTCATCTTCCCTTCGGTCGTTATTTCTCTTTCAGTCATGTTTCTTAATCTGTGTTTCTAATGTTTTCATTACATTTCGTTCCCTCTACCACGTCCGTCCTATCACCAAATCTCCCTGCCCGTCTCTTCATACTTGCCCTTTCCTTCTTTCACAAAATCTCCTTTCTTGATTTCATCCGGGACTTAAATTTTTATAAGAAGTCCACCCTTCATTTTTTCATTCTCTCTTTCGTTTGAAATATTGCTGAACTCTGAGTTTTTTTTGTCCTCTAGCGAATGTTCTTCCCCCGCCCGATTTCCTTTTTTGAATTATTTTCCACGGAAATCCTATTAATTCAGTTTAATATTTTCTTATGTTTGATTCGGTGTTGTTTGGAAACTCTTAATTACACTTGCGTCTTTCATTTCCGTCAAGAAAGGCGCTTTGCAGGAACATCAGTCGACGCCTAACCAAACGTCGATCTGTTATATTGCCGATTCGGAGTGGGGTGAGAACCAATTAAATGCGGATTTCGTTCTCTTGCAATTTAAGAGGTTGAGTCGACGGCGTCAGTGGGGTGAGGCCGGGGATGCGAGGGGAGGTTTAAGGACTTCCTCATTGTGTCTCACTCTCCCTCTTTCTTTGGCTCGCCCGTTGCTGAGTGGAAATTCTGCCTCTTGGGTCACGTTTAAGCTCACCTACGAATTTGCGTCCGCCGTGAAGCCACAATTTCCTTTGGCAATTCATCTTCAGTTTCTTATGCAGCTGAAATCCGTGAGAATCTTGTTAACTCCTTATTATTGGTGTTGGGAGCAGACATAGGCAGGCGCGAAAGTCATTTGCATTAAGGACTCTTCCAAAGAGGAAACGGATTTCTTTAGCACTGAAGGAGTGCACCCTAATGAGGTCTGAATGCCCGTTTCATCTACCCTATATTAATGAGCTTGAGAGATTTGTTTATGATGCCTAGTTGATCAATATTAGCACGACTGGAAAAAGGAACACAATGTGCAATTTACTCGTGTGGATTAATGCTTAATAAACACTTCGGTCTGTGTTACATAATACCTGCATTTGGTGATTTACATTAGTTTATCTCTGGCCGTTTGGGAGAAAATAAGAATGGAGGAGCATAATGGAAACGGATATGAGTATGAAGCCGGTAGTTTAAGATAGAACCCTAGTCAATGTTAATAGAAAGAAGTAAGTGACAATTTTTTATGTTCCTGGCCTCCTTTCTAATTACTTCCACCTGCTTCATTTTCCTTCTTTATCTCCAAATCCAAAGGATTGAAGGATGGCCTTATGCCTGCATATTTATTTTTACCTTCTCGTCAATGCCTTTTTATCACGTTACTAATTGAGAAAATGATCGAATAGTATTTTAATTCTTCATAGAATTTACCTTTTTTATTACAATAGTCGTACTTGGCTGGAACATTGTTGCCTCGTAAAATTCGTACAAGTTTTTCGTGCTGCTTTTATCTCCAGTTGATTGTGACAAGAACACCATCACCTTTTTGGAACCCGTTACTGCCATTAGGAGTCAACGATAATGGGCCATGTGTGGATTCTCCATCCAATTTCTTTAATACTTGATCTCCGAAGTGCCTATGATTTCACTATTTTGTTTTTATATCTTATATCTATTTTATACTTCGTGATGTTCATGTTTTTCCTTTTGAAATTGTTTCAGCAAAGCTGTTGTGAAACAATATGCGCCCAATGACGCATTTGGTTACATAATCCCTTGCCAATTCTATAAATTTTTTGGCGTTTTTTTATCGTCTCCATCCTTCATATCTTTTTTCATATGTTTTGATACAAAAAAATGATCACAATAGCGGGCCAAAGTGCTACCTTATCAGTTGATTCATTCTTGCTTGTGCAGAGCTGGTTCTAAATGTAATTTAAGTCCTCTGGCCTTTGTACATGCCAGTGGATCCAGATCTTTTTAAGCCACGGGTCACACACTCTCGGAAACCTCGGTTGGCCGGATTATGGCCTCAGTGTGACTTTTACTGAGGAAAATAAATGCTTTGGAATTACCAGACAATGAAACACATATGATTAATTTTGCTAATTCAGTTACTGTGAATAAAATGCAAGATAAATTTGTCATTTTAAGTGCTATGCAAGGTCATAGCTTAATTTAGTCCTAACATTACCAAACAGGTTTTCGGGATCCGAATGAAGGAATTTGAGGTTCAGGTTACCTTCGAGGACTGAAGTTTTGGCACAATTGCTGTTAAATATAGTCTACTCTGTTGCCGTTTTGGAAATCCCTTTAACTAAAATAATAGCTATAATTTATTCCAATCGGAAAATGTATTATACAATGTTTTTCTATTTCATCGGTGCAAAGAATTTGAAACGTTTAACAAATATTACGTTGAATTTCCGTAGAGGATTTTTGTCATGAATGGGCGTATTTAAAAACTTCGTTGAACTTCCTTTCAGATTCTTTCAAAAGTTTGGGAAAGTTGAAAAAGAAGAAATGTCGTCTGAACGGTTAAACCTTTTTTTCTTAGCTGGGAACCTAAAAAGATTGGATTCCAGGCTTCGCTCCTGGCTAATAAGACATCTGTAGAATCCAATTCTGAGAAGATATCGGACGCGTCGACTGAAATCCGTTTGATTGAAGTTACTTTGCTGTTTTTTATTTCCGGTGAAGTCCTCTGTCCCTTACAGCTAAGAATCTCTCAAAATCATTTCTATCTTAAATTATCTTTTAATTTCAGTTTTTACTAGCTACTTTATATTGAAAAACCACTCCACCTACTGGCAATGGAAGGTCTAATTTCTTTCATATGTTGACCATGGTTTACTTGCCATTATTTGCTGACAATAGTTTGAACTGTTGAGGAATAAAATTTCCTCGTTAAGTATTGAGGTGCAAAGTCACTTTCCTGGGCTTTATACGTTTTAGTTCCTCTCTCTTTCTGTGCACTATTGTTTCTCTCATGAAAGCTAATCCTATATCGGGAAAAATAAATTCATTGCTACAATTGCTACAATACCTCAAAATTCTTCATAGTACATTCCTTGAGTGTCGACACACTGTTGACAGCGGCTTTTCCACGACTTCAAGGCTCCTTGGTAGGCGGATTCCGGAAGGTCCTTAAGAGTAGGCGTACAAGCTTCTTGGATGCCACTTAGGGTCCCATGATGGTGACTTTTCAGGAAGGATATCACTTTTGAGAATAGGAAATAGTCTGCTGGTTGCCAAATCGGGATTGTAAAAAGGGTAGGGGAATCGTCAGGATGGCGTTGCAGAAGGTCTTTGCAAGCAGACACACGACTCTGCTCTTGGTCATCCATCAAGACTTAGACATAGGGACGAGTTAAGCGCAGATCTTTCGCATCGCCAATTATCCAGTGATAATGGTGTGCACTGTCATCTTATCAATACCAATGCGATCTACAATCATGCGCACACTTAACTGACTGGCTGAATTTAGCACTTCACGCACACATTGTCGTCGGTTTTTGACGTAGACGGCCGCCCAGCACAGGTCTCGTTTTCCAGACTCTGTCAGCCAACTTTAAAGAACTTGTAACACCTTAAAACTGCAGTTTGTGACATGTTTTAATCCTTGAGAACTTGGTAAATCATGTCCAACGTTTTTGTACTCGATTTACCCCGTTCAACCCAAAATATGATGGTGTACCGCCGTGGAATCGGTCATTTTACGCTTACATCGAGTCGCTTAACAGGGGTCCATTAAAAACACGATCTGGCCGGAAAGAACGCTCGCAGGTGATTGGCGCATGTTGAAGGCCAGAGACTGCTCACCGCGCAGACTTCAACGAGTGCGAGCGCACTGCAACGTACAGTAATGGCAGGAAAGATCGTTTCTGTTAGTTTTTATCCATACCATGTATTTCCGAATGTCGTAGTTGAGAAGTTCACCGCCGTTTATGTTGCAAACTTGATTTTGGCTTAGATAGAGAAGACGTTGACTCAGATTTTACTCAATTGTCGAACCGAGTTAAACCTACTTTAAATTGTAACATACTATATGTTCACAATTTGTTCAACGGATACCTTGTAGCAACTTATTAACTAGAGATATGAAAAACTCATTCATACGACTATGACATCCAGAAACAAGAAGCTGTGTCGCTACATATTTCTTTAACCACTCAGCCTAATTAGCGCTGTTTCTTGCGCGTTTCCTGAAATTTTGTTATCGCGAGCCATTATTCAAAGACAATCATTCCAGAAATTGCATCTATTTTTTTAATGACTCGATATTCTTATCAAACTTCAGTGAACTACGAGAATCACCCTGCGATTTCAAAAACCTCATTTTCATGATGGTTCATATTCATTATTTTGGATATCTTCTGACTCATAATTATGAAAACTTATTTGGAAAACCTATCTTAAATTTTTTTATTGGTCAGAAGCCACATTGAAAACCTCTCATGATACCCTTTAATGGCCACAATGCGTTGCGCTGCTAGAGTGTCGATGTAGATATAGAGTTGTTATTGTTTAAATTATGATTCCTGGGAAATAAAACTACAATTAGTTGCTCAAACTGGGCCGCCTCTATACTAGCATAATAATAAATCCCCGAGGAGAAATAGAAAAATCGTCATAGCGGCTGGCAGAAATTATACAATTACGGAAAATGATATATTCCTGTTTCCTGCCGCTAGAATTTTGTCCAACGTGTCTCTTAGTCTTAGAATCAGGAAAAATTAACTAGATCAATATCTTATTAAATTAACATAAACCAATAGTCAAATTTGTTTACGCATGAAAAAGAAAAAATATTTTTTTTTAAATTGCCTGTGATAGCCACTAATATGTTTCATTTGGCTGTGCCGTCTCATTTTAGATAAGAAAAGTAGTTTCAAAGCCGAATGTCGGATTGATGGTACTAACCAATGCTAACCACTGCAGCCTGTGATATTAAATTATTCAGGATAGATGGCCGGATCCTATCCTCGTACCACCTGCGGTTTCCCAGTGAGTTCCGGTCTTCAGAGTGTCACCCATCTTGGGCGTACTTTGGGATGCCCAGAAAGTCCTTCTTGGGAACTATATCAATTGAAAACATTGAAGTAAAAAATACCAATGTATCTATCCATTAAATTTTGAATTGGGTGCTAGTTTCGACGCATCGGCATCATCCTCAGGCCCATGCTTCGAATTCCACTTAAACATTTAGTGGAATGATACATCGGTATTTTTTACTTCGGTGATAACGAAATTCCACAAAGTTAAGTCTGAAAACATCGAATATATCAATTGAAAACATTTTCTTTTTGATTTGAGTGAAATAGCGTTTATCGTTGTCACACTTCTTAGCTTGCACTGATCTCCTCCTTTAGTGAAAGGCTAATAAGTGCAAACAACATTAGACGTGTTGTAACTCAAAATGAAACATTTTAAATGTTTTCCTACTATAGGTATCGTTTGAATTCATGAAGCTTCAGACCTATCACCGGACAAAATTGCACTCGAACTCTTTGGGCAAGCGTGCCAATATCTTTGATGAAGGCACCTTTTACTATTTGGTGAAGCAATTTATGCATGCAATACATAATAATAATAATGGTATATAGTAAATGAAACCAGAGAAAAATAATGGCAGTAGATAATTGGAGGTATGGCAATCCGTATCTTTAGGATCAGACGAAGCAGAAAAATATATCCCCTATGTTCAGATGCGAGGGATTTGAAAATTGGGATGAGCCACGTCGCCTCCCATGATCCAGGCGAGACGCGATTTATTTCAAAAGGTCTCGCAGCCACTCACAAAACCCTCTCCGCCCTTCCCCCAATCTCTTCCGTCCCCTCTTCTCATCTGCCCACCTTTCGATTCCGGAGCTTTCTTTATAATTCAAGGAGTCCTTTCCCGTCGCCCCAACTCCCTCGCACCCCCGCTCCCGTGCCCTGCCCGCACCCATAATGGAATGCGTCCCCTTTCCCTCGATCCCCGCCCCGCGATTGATTTCCACTACAATCCCCATCCAACATCCACCCATTCTCCCTCTCTTTCTCCCCTCTCCTCTTCTCCCTCCCTATCCGTCCGTCTTTCTCACTTGCCCTTTCCGTCTTTTTCACCGCCTCCAATAACCCACCCAACGCATTCTATTGCATTCCATCGTTATTTCACATTTATTCTCATGGAGACTTCCTTCTCTTCATTTTTTTTCCATCTTCAATTTGTCCTTCTTCATCTGGAACTCTATTCCCTCCTCGGTGTCTGTGTTTTTTGCTTCCAAATCTCTCCTATAATTCCTCAAGGCATTTCTTCAACTGCTCCATTAGTGAGATTCGTTGCTTTTAATTCGCTGCTTGGGAATTCTCAATTAGAGCAGGCATTCATCGTCGATTCCATCTTCATCTTTTCCCTTTTGCATTTCCATATCAATACGGCTAAATTCTTTTCCTTTTCGCTTCTCTCTTTAAACGTTTCTCTTCTCTTGCTTGCTTCCCCAGATCGCTTTCCGTTTAGTCATTTATATCTTTCGCTCGTCACGCTAGCCTACGGCAAGCACGATTCCTCCCCAGTCAGGGACGCGTTATCTCTCACTCTCTACCTTCATTTGTTTTTTCACCTCGCTGACTGCAGACTTTTTTGCAGGCCCGTGGTATTTTCTCTTATTTCTCAACTCCTCCTTTCCATCTACTCCGAGATGTACCACTTAATTATTCTCACGACTCTTTCCTTGCTTCCGTCTGTTTATCTTCACCCTCCAGTTTAGAGGTTATTACGCCTGCGCCTCTGTCCTCGTCCAGCTTCGTTCGGACCGTTACACTGAAATGTACCCATGTAAGTGTTCCCGTAAGTTTCTCGAGAGCACCACCCGCACGAAATGGCGTAGTATTTTCCCCTTGTGACTCCACGAAATGAAAAAAACCAGGCACCTAAACCACGTGAACGAGGAAATATGGAAATTATCCGCATGAATAGAAATCTCATTAACGTGTGTCAGTGATGCAGGTGGAATCTGATGAAAGACGGAATTGAAGCAAGATAAATTGAGCTACTTAGAATTAAACCTGTGAGACGTTAACGTCTCGATAGCGTCAACTGGATCGAAGGCGGCTGGTTCTATTCTCGCCTCATGCTTTGGCAATTTTGCTATGGGAAAGAAACTAAACTATTTCTATAATTTGAACAGGAAAACTTTAATTTATATCGCAAAAGAGACGAATATCCACTATGAAGTTTCTTTGCGACGGAGAAGAGTGTCATTCCTCGGTTCGTTTTTATGTCAGATTTTGAATTGGAAAGTTTCGTATTCGATGTGTTATTTCCGACGGATGGAAATTTGTGCAGCATAAATTATGGATCACCTTCAGCTCACAGTATGATGGGTATCGTGGCATCAATGGCATCTGTGACACGAACTGACTTTAACCGTGGAAGAACTTTTTGTGCATTCTTATCTCAGCTATTTCGGAAGCAGCTTGAGATGTTTGCTCAATGGAACTCGAAATCTCCATCAGAATTCGTCTCCAGAAGATACAAATCTCAGCGTGCTTAATTCTCATCCCAGTGCCTGTAACTCCGAAAATTGTTCGAATTTTTCTTATTGACTCCACCTCCTACATTTTTGGTACGAAAATGGAATTTTAATCTACAACATTACTTCATTCACGGTCCTTAATTTTTAAAATATCATGCATGTGTCGTTGACACTAGGCATAAGTTTTCCCCCGTCTGATTGTATTTCACCCTTACAGTCTCCAACTAAAAGTATTTCTTTCTTAGATTACTTTTACCTAAGCAAACCTTTTCCTTTTTGGCACTATAGGAAATCTTTCAGCAATCGTCGAAAATATAAATATTTATCTGGCATTTTTTATCTCGATTTGTTTTTCTCCCTGTATAATTGTGCCTATTACACCGCAATCTCCATTTTGTCTTCCCGTTTCACGAAACATCCCACATTCTTTATCTCACCAAAATATCCATATTGCACTATTCCACGCTCTTAAACTCAAACAATTCTTTCTCTTGCCTTTAGTTATCCCTACACCATACTTCTTTTCGTTCATGAAACAATGAAATGGGAAAATAGAGATAAGAGAGTCATATTTTCGTATTTGAATGTGTATTTTGCCAATGTGGCTCTTTTCCTTCTTCTAGCTATGGGTGGCATGAAACGCAGTGATCCTATCCTTTGAGACATTGCATGATTGATGACATTTTTTCGGGTATTCCACCGGGTCAGGGGTTGCATATTGGTCGACGTTTCGAAGCTCGACTCGTGCATCGTCCTCAGGGTAGATGATGCAGGAATAGGATGATGCACGACTCGAGCATCGAAAAGTCGACCAATATGGAACCCCTGACCCGGTGGTAGATCTGAAAAAACTTCATCAAACAATTATGCCGGGAAAGTACCAGATGTTGCTTTGTATGATTGCTTTCCCTCTTGTGTTCTCGTCCATATTTATTCTTTGGTAGGTGAAATAGCTAGCTCCCTAATGCCATCTCCTAGCCAAAGAATCGGAGCATTTTGTTGTATAAACCCCACGCAGGTTTCAGTGTACCTTACTTTTCCTCGTCAGCTTAAGTGGTTAAGAGAATCGCCCCAGTAATTCGAAGATACGAGGTTCAAGCCTAGAGCAAGGAAATTTTTTGCGCTTCTGATCTGCTCGATTCCACCTTCTCCACCATTCCTGTGCTTGTCTTTTGGGTTCCTGTTTCATTATATCTATATTATTCCTTGTATCTATATTTCCTTACATTACGATAAGAAATTATCAAGAGACTCAGAGCAGTGTGTCCAAAGAATAAAAATGTCGTCAATGTAGCGGACCCAGAAAAGAGGTTGGAAGGGTTGCTGCGAGAGAAAAGTCTCTTCAAGGTGGCCCATGAAGAGATTGGCGTATGATAGCACCATCCTAGTTCCCATCGCCGTGACTTTGGTCTGTAGATAAAAACAATTTTGGAAGGAGAATGAATTTTTGGTCAGGACGGAAGTGGCTAGATTGAGGAGAAATTCAGTCGAGGGGGACTGGGGTGGGGGGCGTAGAGAAAGGTGTGCATTCTGTGTGTATTCAACACACAGAAACATAAAGAAAGGACACTCACAGTATGTATTCTCGTCATCAGATGATGACGTGTGGGGCGTCGAAACGTCAAATACATACTATGAGTGCCCTTTCTTTATGTTTCTGTGTGTTGAATATTTTGTATCTGTGTGTTTGTGCGTCGCCGGAGAGCGTCAATTTCAAAGATATACAGGGTTCGTCCGGAAGATAAGTGTACTGATTTTTTCCCGCCGCTCCAGGCGCGCCCAGAACCGCTCTGACGTCGTCTTAGTGTTCGGATGATAGCAGAGCAGTGTAATATGCCAAAAACAATAGTGCACGAGATTATTAGAGACCAATTACTGCTATCTATCTGCTATCATCCGAACACTAAGACGATGATCAGAGTTCAGTACATCGCGAACTTTTCGCACATTTTCGTCGGTGAGTGTCGTTGATGGGCGTCCAGGCCGTGGTTCGTCGTCGACCTCTTCTCTGCCCTCCACGAACATCTTGTGCCACCGAAAGACCATGTTTCTGGACATGGCTGACTCCCCGTAAGCCTGGTTAATCATACCGACAGTTTCGTTAGACGATTTCCCAAACTTTACCGCAAATTTGATGGAATAACGCTGCTCCAAAAACTTCGGCATCGCGTTCCGTGACGTGGGTCGAGCGTGGAGGTTCGCGTTAACAGAGCTCCTCACTACACCACAGCTCAGAGCCGACTGCCTTTTTCAGCGTCGCTTGCCAACATACCCCCCTCCAATCGCAGCCCGTCAGAGCGGTGCTGGGCGCGCCTGGAGCGGCGGGAAAAAATCAGTACAATTATTTTCCGGACGAACCATGTATATATATATATATATATATATATATATATATATATATATATATATATATATATATATATAAAACTTAGACAGTAACACACAGCACGAGAACACATAAAAAGAACACTCACAATAATATCTTGATAATTTCGACGGACTTGAGCTCCGTCTTCTTCGGAAGATAAGATATGACTCACATACATATGACACATATACATGTATGTATATATACACATATGTTTGTTGTAGATGTGTAAGTAATTTACATAAAGATGATTAAAAAAACGTTTGATAGGCACTATACAATATAAGTAAGGAAAGCATTTACTTTTCATGTTTGGTCAGACCGAATGTAAAACGATGATAAATTGTCGTCTTCGGCTGCAATATACGAAATTTCGGATTTCAGCATTTTTTCTGTCGCGTGTGAGATAGATTGGCACCCTTTTACCACACTTTCATTAGTGAGTCCATTAAGTACGCTTCCATACCCTATCTGGCATTTATGTAGCCTCAAGGAACGTCGACTACGTGTAGCGGAATCATTTATATTCTATATCGCAGGTTCCTCGATGATGGCAACCTCGTTTTCACAACCCCTGCTGTTTACACAAATTAAATTTAAGGACAACTTGATCATAGTGGTGAGGCGATCTTCGCTCACGGAAGGGGAAACGAAAACTTTACATCGAGGTAAACTTGGGCTTTCGCGAAGGACATCATACGGTTAGTGAAGGAGATGCTTGAGTTGTGCACTTCTTGTGGATCGTAAAGAAAGCCGGAATGGTTGCGACAGATGAAAGGTTGATACTCGAGGGAGGTGAACTCTTCAGTCCTGACCACTCGGTGTTGTGACAGACATAGAAGGGAACGTTACCTCGTATCCCGAGAATCCGGGATTCAAATCACTGAAGGCATAGCGTTGACTGGCGTGTGGTCCAAACTGGAGCGACATATGAGGTTAGGGGGGGATGGGGGCGGCACAGGGTGATATAGTACGCTCGGTTGACAAGGGGGGTGTGGGATATGGACGAAGTGTGCGCTGTAGGGGTAGCGAAGGACTCCCCAGTCTTTTCCGATGATCAATGTGAAATGTCGCCTCCATGTCAAGGACGACCTCGGGGAACTTCTCATCCCGCTTTATCGCGGAATCACATGCCTTGCGGGCATGCATTGACGCTGATTGTAACTGAAACCCCTATTTAAATGACGGAATTTATGTGGTATCCTTTTCCAGAAAGAAATGTTAATGTTTTTTGAAATATGTTATGGATTACAGTACTCTAAGTACACGGCTTAGCCTTTGGATGAACTAATATGCGTGCTATAGTTGGAAAATTTAAAAAGAAATAGGTCATGTACGCCTGATTTCACATTAATATTTAGACTCAAACTTTTTCATTCACGCACGGATTTTCACGATCAATATCTATTGCATCGGAAATTCTGTTCAATCGCAGAAAATATTAGAAATAAAATGTGTAACCGACAGATTTATTTATATGCATTTTTTCTCCGGATTAAGCACGAGAGGGATAAAACTACATACGTGTAACTTCAATTTAGACTCTTTTCCTTTCAAAATATTATGCCTCCTTCATTCACTCATTTTATTAGCTGTTGTTTTATTGATTATCGATATCTAAATCATGATATTTTCCTTTTATTAGGAATGGATTGAAATACTTAATTCATAATTTACTGTGTAATCCATTCCGGCAATAATTGGTTTTATTTTCATCACCTAATTGAAATTCTCCAGAGAACGATCATTTTGCTATTTTCAGGTCCATCTTTGCGAATTGGATTCTGAGAAATCACGCAGTTCAGGGCCGAGAAACTACATAAAAGTTTATTTAGTAATATGAAATTTAGTTATTCGGATAGTTGTCAAATATAATCGCAATTTTTGGATCTTGCTAACATCCAATCTGCCATGTTCTCCTAATTTGTCAGAGTAGATGAAGGGTAAAAAATTTGAAGTAGGATTTACTTTGAAAGCATAGATGTGCAGTACATTCGTGACAAAGTTTGCATAATTTTTATTCCTTCTCGTGATCGCGTTTGCACGGCGAACATGAACTTAATCTAAAGAATGTGTGAATAGATGAGCTTAGTGGAGAGAGGGCTGATCCACTGGCCTAGGCGGCTTTGATTCCGGGTGATTCCTCTGGGTACCCCTATTTACATCCAAGCTGTGTGGATTTGCGCCTACCTGGTATTTCTGTGAAACCGGAGGCGGCAAAGAGAAAGGCAAATCTCTCACCTACTCTGATGTGTGAACAGCACATGGTTTTTGGTAAAGTGTTGCATAAGATCCAACCCCACTATCAAATCAACATTCATGTTTATTAATGTCTTTATTTTATCCACCCAATAAATACGCGAACTGGTGCAATCTGACGGCCACGACGCGGAATATAGCCTCGCCCACTAGCGGCGCTAGTTGCCTGAGACCCAATGAGCCTTCTGTGCTTGGTGGATCGTCGAGGTGTGCGTATGATGCCCGTCATGTCAGTTTCTGTTGTCCTTGTTTTTACTGTTTGTCGAAAATGGAAATTGACGAAATCACGGAACAAGGAATCAGCATCAAGTTTTTGGTTTAAGTGCGGTAAAAGTAATCAAGAAATTACTGAAATCTTGACTGCTGTTTACGGTGATAATGCTCTGAAGAAAACATCCGTTTCCAAGTGGATTAAGCGTTTTAAAGATGGCCGACAAGACGTCACGGATGATGCAAGGCCGGGACGACCTTCAACTACCTGTATATACGACAACATTGATCGTGTGTGGTCCCTTGTCCTTACTGATCGTGGAAAAACTGTCCAAATGATAGTTGATGAACTGAGTTTAGGAAAATCACCGGTGTACACTATTTTAACCCAAAATTTGGGTTTAAAAAAAGGTGTGCAGCAATCGTGCCCAAGCTGCTGACGTTCAGTATTGATTGCTCGCCAGTTTCGGGCTGAAAATTCAGTCACCATCCTTGATAATTCTCCTTATTCACCAGATCTCGCCCAATGGGACTTTTTCCTATTCCCAAAATGCAAAAATGTGATGAGGAGACATCACTGGGATGATGGGGACAATGAAGAGAGAAACGACCAGAAAACTAAACAAGTCTAACTGCCGAGGCATTCTAAGGGTGCTTCAAATAGTGAAAAGGAAGATGGAATAGATGGCATAGTAATGAATGGAGAGTAATTTGATGGGAAAAAAATCGATGTAGACTAAATTTTTCAAAATAAAGTTTTTATGGCCTCAGTCCGCGTATTTATTGGACAAACTACGTATTGTGCGATTTTGCGGTTTGATAATATTTCACACCGCCATTTCCTCTCACGACTCTGTCAATAAAAATCTCCAGATAAGACGCCCTCTCCCATTCCTGACGTCCTGATACCAACACCCCCAGTTCCAATACGTCTTTCCTCTAATTTGCCTGCATCCCTTTGTCTCCTCTCCCTCTTTTCTCGGCGTCCAGATCCAGAATCACCCTCTCATCCACCCGATTCACTTTATTTTCCAAAATCCTCTTCTGTCCTCTCGCCCATGTCTTCCTCCACGGACGGAGCGAGCTCCGGATTCGATCCCCTCCTCCTTCTCCTTCTCCTCCTCCTCTTCCCCCCCCCCTACCCCAAAATCCTTGACGCCGAATTTGTCCACATTTTGAGTCTCCTCCCTTCTCACCGCCGCCCTCCTCCCACAGCCTCCTCTTGAACGGCAAACCCACGATACCGGGATTTCAATCTTCTCCCGCCTCCGACAAAGACGCCCCGCCATTTAATATCCATTGCGGCCCGCCCCTCTTCCCTCCTCTCTCCGCGGTGGATGAGTGTGGCAGGAGGAGCCGGCGGACATGGAGGTGGAGGATCCGTGCATCATAAAAAAATGGGCAATGGATGAATGGAGGAACGAACGAGACCAATAGAGGCGGTGTTTGAAGTGCTCCTCTCCTTTTTTCCCCCTCCAATGCCCCCCCCCTGCCCCTGCTCTCCAAACCGAGGATTTTGTCGGTGTGTGAGATATCGTCATTTTTTTTCGTGTTCCAGCATTTGAGATGTGGGCACATGGTCGTGCTTCCTTCCCGTGCTCCCTCAGCCTCTCCTTCCGCCACGCCCTCCGGGGTGGTCGCTTGGTTTGCCCGTGCGGCTCGTCTAAGCACTCCCCGATCCTTCTACCCCTCCAGATGGTCACACGGAACCGCCACTCGTAGCAACAGGGCGGTCGTTCCTTCGCCTCTCTCCTCTGCTCTTTCACTGTGCTCGAGTGCGGAACGGTCTTACTCTATCGAGAGGAGGCGAGGAGCTATTGTGCGCACCAGAACATTCCACTGTTTTTCGCTTTAAAATTCTTGCGAAGCAAGAATCTCGATCCCTACTTGAGGTGTTTTATGATGTACGTAGGACAACACTTTGGGTGAGTACGACGGATGGACGTCAAACAACGGATCCCTTGGTGCCTTTCGACAAGAGACAAGACAAATTCCGACGCTGGGTTACTCTCTAACCTTCCTTTCCCATCCATCCCTAATGGCGCAAATGACCTTAGCTGTGGGTCGCCTCCCCTAAAACCATTACTCCCCATATTTAATCGCTACATCTAGAATCCCAACATATACTCCTTTTAGTTTCCTGGTGAAAAAGTAAAATGTCACTTTTAATGTGAATACGTTTTTCCTTTAAACATTAGGAAATCTCTTACTCCATGTGTAATGAGAATGACAAAAGCGTCAACCAGCAGGTATCACGTATCTAATGACGGCAGAGGATTTTAAATTCCCACCACGAAAGTCATGCATAAGACAAGTAATCGAAATTCGAACCAGATCGAACTTCTCTAGCTTCCTTGAGTACTTTAACTTAGTTTAGCAGCTATTCCAATTTTTTTCACAGTAAAATGGCTATAAAATCTACCAATGGGGAAAGAAGTAATGAAAAAGTAGCGAAATTATTTATTTAGCTTCTAGTAACTACGGAGGAGTGAAGTTCATTTACGTCCGTCCCTGCAGGGATCGCTGTTGGAACCTATGGACCCGATCCAGGACCTTGACGCCGCCGTACCCATGTGTACATATGTATAGACACATACGTATAGTATTGCGAAGAGCATAGTTTAACAGGCACACACACACACCTACACCGGCGTTCACTTGTGTAGAGTATACATATATATGTATGGTGAGTGCCATCGTTTTAATTGGGTGGCAGAGCGAAGGACGTGGGGGAACAATTACCAACGGCCTAGATTCTGACATCAGTTCCTCACCCCCCTCCCCCAGACGTCATTTCCTATCTCCCTCCTTATCCCCTCCTCCCTCCTCCACCGGAGCCCCACTCTCATTACCCCTCGCCACCTTTTAAGAGCGAAGGACACTCCCCAAGCCACCATAAATCCCGTACATCACCATCAACTCCCTTTCCCCCTCGCCCCCCCTTCAGACAGGCGCGGACCGACCAAGCAAACGAACTGCAGCACCTCCAGGGATTACTCCATCCATCCATCTTCCCTCCCTCCCCCTCTTCACCTTCCCCTAGTATTCTCTCTCCTCTTGATTTCCCTCCCCTTTCCCATCCCCATCTTCTCACTGCCACCGCTTGATCTTCACCGGTCGGAAAGTTGGCAGAAAAGACGCAACTAAAAGGGCCCTACGCTCGCATCGATTGGGTTAAACTCTTTTATTGCGTTCACCCTCCCTCCTTCCCTTCACCTCCTGCCAATGTCATGTCTAATTAGCAGTCGCAACACAACTTTTAAAACTTCTGAATGGTTTCTTAACGAGGGATATGTTGGTGATGCTGACTGAAAGGCCGGAAATGGAATGAACGCATTATCAAGGAAGGATAACAAAAGCTACGGTTACATGCGTATTTCGTGGGATGAAAGGACAATATTTGCAGTGCAATTCAATAGGAGATATTCGATTTTAAGTTATAAATAGTTAATATAATTCACAGACAATTAGAGTATGGGCAAAAATACTTCAAGGAGAAGATTTGGAGGTTGATTTTAATGATTTTTTAATGGTTAGTTATTGTTTATTGAATAACTTTTTAATTATACTATGTAACATGCAATAATTTTTGGGAATCAAGGATAGTGATTTTAGAATTTTGGAAAAGCTGCTGAAATAAGGTACGCAGTGCACTTTATGGCGAATCTTAATTCGTAATCTCAATAATATGTGTTTTGCTTTTCATAAAGAATGAGTTTATTAAAAGTTATAAGTTCGCTTAAAATACAAAATTATTAAAACTTTTCTTGTAAGCATTAAATTATACAAAAGGAGCTTTATCATGGCGAGTTATAATGTGTTAAAAGTTAATCCGTCACTGCAATTTGGCTTCTATGCATGGTAATAATGGAACTTGACATTCTGCTCATTTCGCTAAACTATGAGTAATTATTGAAATCATTCAGTCACTGTCAAAACCGCCTCAGTGAGAGGCCTCATTCTTGGCATTTAGTTTGATTCCCGGGACTCAGAAATAGCCGAACATGATTACGGAAAATATTTTGAATCGCTAGAAACTTTTAAAATAAAGATGTAATATTTCAAGATTTCCTTTCGTTCCAATCTACCGAGAGGATCACCATCGATACATATCCTCTTCCTAGCGTGAAGCGTGTCTCATAGGTTTAAAATATTACGCGACTGTGGGTCTCATGTGTGAGGACGATGGAGGGACGGCGTGCGAGATGACGCATAGTGGGTACTCCGTCTTCGTCACCGAGATCTCTGTTGTTGATCTCGGGAATCCCTGAACGGCGATTTCTTCTGTCGAGAGAGCGAGGAAGGAGCGAGGGAAATGCTTCTTTCATTACTTCTGTTCGCGGAGAAAAAATGCATCCCTGAGAGCAACGATCACAATGGATGCCCATCTGGTGTGCGCGCTCGTGACGAGTCATTCAATTTTCAACCGCGTTTTCGGCGACTTCGTCTGGTCTGCTACTCAGGGGACGATCAAAAGAAAAAGCGAGGGAAACGCAGATTGCTCTTCTCTCAATCCATCACTAGGTGCTCTGCCATTGGTCTGAAAGTGGAAAGGATAGACAGGAGATGAGGCCATTCGCAAGAGTAGTCCCAATTAGAAATTAAGATTTTGGAACAATGGAAGTGGCGAGCAGGACATATATTATGAAATAGAGGATTCAGTACTAACTACGGCAGATCAAGTTAAATATTTAGGGGTAGTTCACAACACCACGCCTTTCATGGGGAGCACATATTCGGACAATATGCGGATCTGCCTTAAAGAAACTCGGTTTCATTAAACGGGTAGTGGGGATGTGCAATGAGGAATTAAAAGAAAGTCGTTATTTTGCTCTAATTAGGCCTCATTTGGATTATACCACAAGTATTTGCAATCCTTGGGAGAAATTTAGGCAAAAAGAATTGGATAAAGTCTAGAGGAAATTCACCATATTCGTCAAAAATTGTTACCATAAGAAAATGATTGTGATAGGCCTTTTAGGGGAATAAGGCTGGGAGCCACTTGAGATGCGAAGAGAACAATCGAGACGGAGACCTTCGGAAAGGCACAGAATAAACGGGTTCAACAATGACACTAAAGGAATTATTATGGCCCCGCACTACTTAGGTGGGTTAGACCACAAAGATAACAAGATAAGGGGGATATACTCCTGTAGAGAATGATACAAATACTCGTTCCTTCCCCGAACAATTAGGAATAATAGTATTAAGAATCCAAAGTCATTATAGAAATATTAAAGAAATTCCATTTACAAGTCAGGGCAGGGTTAAACGTTGCGTAGACGTAGGGTGAATTCGTTTGTAGGGGTATGTGTATGTTAGTTGATAGCATGTGTGTTTGCATGCGTGTAAGTTAAAAAGAGTTTCGCATTAATATTGCATTCACGTCTCTGGATCTAGATTTTGCATTCATTTGTTGGTTTTGCATGGGGATTTATTCTCTTTTAAGGGTGGTGACCTAACAAACCCCGCCATACGCCCTAACGGCGGGTCGTGGGGTATTGTGTAGCTGTAGATGTGCATAAGGTCTCGAAGAGTAATTCGTCCTCGCGATCACTCACAAAAGTCGGCTATGCTCCGGCAAGTGTCTTCGGTCTTTTGCCTACGATATGGATTTATTTAACAGCGACTGTTTGTTTAGGATTATGTTCCATGCGGACTGAATTATTTCTCATATTTGAATATGGATTGGCGGTATTTCAATGGTAGGTCAACACAGAATCCAATTTGTGAACAGCTATATTGTCAATCGTGCTAATGAAGTTAAAAACGATGATTTGGAAAAACTTTACCGAGTAACAATTTAGACCATATTAGCTTTTTAATTTCATGGAACCGGGCGAGTACTAAACAAATACATGAAGGTCACTGATTTTAATTAAATACGGTTTGATTTTTTTCTGCTCAAATAATTGATAATTTTTTAATATTGTGGTTAAACGAATTAAACCTCATTGTCGAGTAATCATATTCAACTGGATACTAGATAAATGTGTTAAATGCAATTTAGATGGGTAATGCATAATTGTCATAGTGAGACGTAAAATAGTTATTGCACAATTACTATTGTACATAATTGAGGATCCAGTTTGTCTCGATTTATCGCTGTAATAAATATAGACGAAGAAAATAAAATAAAACATGGGAATTTCGAAGCTTACAGAAATCGTCATCGCCAAGAATTTTAGTGGAATGGTTAAATGGATACTGTATGAACGCAATCGAATTCGTCAGAATCAGGTACTTCTAAAATGGTCATCAATTCCTCCTCTATATATCTAGAACCTGTTACTAAAAGTGAAATATTGAGGATAATCAATCAATTAAAAAATAAATATTCATGTGGCCCTGATGGTATACCTGATGCTGTTATAAAAAGTTGTGCCACCTTTATTGCTGAACCACTGACTGAAATTTGTAATCTTTCCCTAAGTGCTGGTCAATTCCCCTCTAAATTTAAAGTTGCAAAAATTAAAGCTCTGTTTAAAAAAGGAGAGAAGGAAAACATTGAGAATTATAGACCAATTTCCTTACTTTCAGGTTTCTCCAAAATTTTGGAGAAGGTCATGTATCTGAGATTGATTTCCTTTTTTGATAAATTCTCTGTCATTGACAATCATCAATTTGGCTTCAGAAGGAATAAGTCCATTAATGATGCCCTTTTCTCATTGACAAGGAATATATGGAATGCCTTAGATAGTAATATTCATGTTGCAGGGCTTTTTATTGATTTAAAAAAAGCTTTCGATACAGTTAACCATGGAATTTTTTTAAAAAAATTAGAAACATATGGTATAAGAGGCAATGCAAAGGACTGGTTTAAATCATATTTAACTGATAGGTCACAATATATTGAAATGAATTCATCTGTATCAAGTACAACTTCTGTTATTTGTGGAGTTCCGCAGGGCTCCATTCTTGGACCACTACTATTTTTAGTCTTCATAAATGATTTACCTGCAAATTTACCACTCTCCAATACAATACTATTTGCTAATGATACTAACTTAATTTTTAATAACCATAATCCCACTCAGTTAATGAACGAGGTAACAGAAACTACACATAATTTGATGAACTGGCTCACTGACAATAAGCTATCTTTAAATGTTAGTAAAACCCATTATTTAAATTTCAATCTCAAGAAGAAGTTAATAAATTTATATCCAATAATTAACAGTTGCCCCATAAAAAAAACTAAAGGTAACAAAGTTTTTAGGTATTTGGATTGACTCTAATCTTTCATGGGAGGAACATATTAATAATTTATCTCAAAAACTGGCACAAATCTGTTATGCATTCCGTGTACTCAAGGAAATCATTTGCATTCAGGCATTGAGGACTATATATTTTGGCCATGTGCAGTCACTTCTCCATTATGGTATTCCCTTTTGGGGCTCCTCTATCTTCCTTCCAAAATTATTTAAAATGCAAAAAAAGATTATTCGCATAATAACTAATTCTAATAATAGAGCTCCCAGTAAACCTATTTTTGAAAAACTAGAAATCTTACCTCTTCCTTGTCTATACATTCTTGAAAGAATGTCTCTTATTAACAAAAATCAAGACATGTTTATTAAAAACTGTGACCTTCATAGTCATAATACGAGAAGCCAAAATGCATTCCATGTAAGTCAGCACAGAGTAAATAAAACGATTAAAGGGATAGATCATCAGGGAATACTTATGTACAATAAATTGCCTGCTTATATTAAAAATATCAAAAGTTCCTTTAAATTCAAGTGTGCCGTGAAAAAACTACTTTCATGTAAATTATTTTATAGTGTAGATGATTTTCTAATGCATACCATTTCAAATGTATAACTGAAATGTGTTAAATAATGAAAACTTTGTTGCAATTTTCCACAGTTAAAATTTCCACAGGAAAATTGCAACAAAGTTTTCATTATGTCTCGATTCCACAATATCACGCCTGATTCTTCACTTTTCGTGAAATGTGTTAATTCCAAAAAGTTGTAAATTGTATGTATTTGTACTTTGCATATTGTTTTGATTTTGCATAATGTTTTTTTTTACTGAAATGAAGTGTAAAACATGTATTGACAAAGCCATGCATAATTCTATGCTTATGGTGAATGAATAAATTACAATTACAATTATGTGGCGATAGAGAATTAAGTTCAGCCAGAGGAAAAATATAATTTAAAAGAGGCAACAGATATGATTTTGCATACATAAGCTAATACATATTAGTTTTATTCCCTTATTCCCCGAAAACTGCCATGACTTTACAATATGATTCGGAAATAAATTGTTGACACATGAACTAATATGATAGAAATAATGTATTACTGAAACTTCTGGGGAAAGGAAAAAGCTTGGAAAATTTTCATGTGTTATTTTTCAATAATGAGATTCGTGTTATTTCTCTGTAGTTAAGTAAAATGAGAAAAATCATGCATGCTATAACGAAATTAGATCACATAATGCTTTTTTCCCTCTCCAGTTTTATTCTTATTCTCCTTAATTATGTATAACTCTATAGAACGTGCCTATTTATTACCATTTGACAGGTGAGGTATTGGACAAACCTGCTATTGAATAGCGTTATTTTGCCATTCATCATTTGTCTAGTTAGTAATTTGATGTTTATTACTCCAGTTCCTGGAAAATGATTTTCTTTGGTGATGGATTTGGTGCCAATATGACATATTTACAGCCCCATATTAGCTGCTAGTTGCTGGAATTAAGGATAAATTTTACGAGGACATGTCTAAAATATGCTTTCAGAGTAAGCTAGCGTGACTGTTCTGTCCTCGCGTGCTCTCTTGTGTCGTCAGTTTGAAAAATCCCTCGCAAACGTAGATACGAGCAGAGTGTAAATATAGAGAGGATGAATGAAAAGATTTTTGAGTAAGAATTCATGAAGTTTAAATTAACTCAATCCAGAATTGAATGTCAAACTCTGCAGTTAATATACTCCGTACATCTTAATAATTGTTTAGAATCTTTTCAAGAACAGTTTAGTTTACTCTTATGTTTCATTTAGTAAGTCGTGACTCCCTGTCTTGAGCTTAATTTAGTTACACGTGTGGGCATTATTAGATTTGGATATTACGGTTGAATCAGAAAATTCCTGGAGTCACAGCTGGGAATGGAAATGAACGGAGGAAGTCGTGATAATAAAGGTGTGAATACTTTCATTAAACGATATTATATGGCGAAAGAAACGTCGACAAACTTTCAGACGTTAATGATAAGTACTTAGCGTTTTTAGGAAATTAATTTAGACTCATAGAATTTGGGGTAAAGAGAATATTCAGATGTTAAAATGTTTTGCGATTCCACGCGTACATCCTCTCTCTCCTTTTATCTATGCACGATTTTATTTTTTCCCGCATTCTGAAGCATTCTCGAAGCTGCTGGCGACATTGTCAAAACTTGGGGTGGCGAGCAATCGAGTGCGCGAGTGGCCTTGTTTTGGAATACCAAAAGAACAAGCGCTCTCGACAAAAGAAAATCAAGAGACGAACGTGATGCGAATTCTGCAAATATCTCGTAGCTGGACTTGGACAGAGATCTACGGACGAGAACGGGAAGTACACGTGATTTTGGGGTACACGCCATTTTGCAAAGTAAATACATCTTCTTGTGGCATGAGAACATCTCCGTTCTGATATTTCTCAAAGATTATTTTTTCTCTGGATGATTTTTTCCGTCTCCGCATATTACATTTTCGAGTGTTTTCGAATATCGTCCTGCGGAAACAACGATACAACTAGGTGGTTCCGAATACAGAATCTGATAGAGGAAAAGGAATTTTCATATGCTCCTACCCGCATTTCGCTCTAGTATTTCATATTGGAAAATCGATAATAATATGTACTGTACGCCGATTGTATTTCCCCCTCTCTTATATCTTACGATTTTTTTGCCTCGATGGTAGCTGGCAAACTTCATTCATTCATCTGTGTTTTCCTCTTATCAACATGAATTTAGCCATGGCTACTACTGAAATTGACAATTATTAAATTGTGTTCTTCGCCAAACCTAGTAAAGGACTGATGTTACTTCACATTAATTTTAAGTTCGACTTTCCTCGTAACTCAAACTGTACCCATTATTTTTTTATTTTATAATTATTTACGTGTGCTGCATCAAAATTGTCTTCAAATGTATAATATTAAGTACTGCTAAACCAAATTTTCTGTATTTAAGGAAAAATTTTCATTGTTTAATTTCAAAATATTTGAATCGTAACACAATAGAGTGTAATCCCTAGGTATAATTTGGAAAACTAATATTGAGATAGCATTTAAATTTTTAAAACCACCTTCATTTTAAGGAACTTTCAAGAGGAAAACATGTTATTTCCAATCTTAATCGGCATTGAAAAATTTACCTATGGTAATTTAGAAATTAATCTCTATTTTATTTGTATCGCGATGGAATCTATGATGGCCAACTGTATGTGCCGTGAGATTTTTCTTGCAATTAGTTGAGTAACCTAGTGGCGTATGTCGCAACGGGCGGCGTGATTGATAGTAGCTGTAGTCTGCTCAATGATTACTCACAGGAGATAACACTAAGAGCGAACCCCAGAGGGCATATTGATTCATCACCAGTAGTAATGATTACCGAAGCATTCGTTTGGCATGATGACGTATTTCTCAAAAATTTATTCATTTTGAACATTAATACTTACCACAGGGGAATGCTTGCATGCATGGGGAATGCGAAACCAAGAACACGACGATCTCTAACTAAATGGGAATTTTAGAATAAAATAATAGAGAATTTATAAACTATGTATGAATGTTCCAACATTATCACGGCTCATCAAACCAGTGATTGTATGGCAGCGACTCTCTTAATCCGTCTTGTTCCAATCTGCCAATCTCTTCATTCGCTCAGTGCTACTTGTGCTGACATTTTCCATTGCTCGCATCTCGCTTAGCTAGCCTTCCTCTTTACTTCTTTCTTTCCAGGTGTCCTTCAATTATGATTTTTACTGCACTATCATGCCTTAGGATATGTTCGATCGATTCTCCTCTTCTTTGTGTAATTGGCCTCCGTAGCCTTCTCTTTTCACCCACCCTTCAATATTTCTTCATTTGTCACTGTCAATCTACTTCATTTTCATCCTTTTTTGATAGCATCATGTTTCCATTACCAATAATCTCATTTTCTATTACTACTATCGTCCCTATATGATATAATCGTATACATGAACGTGTGTGTTTGTATATACACACATACATATATATATAATATATGCATATGTATGTATATATATATGTATTTTTATATGTATATATATATGTATTATGTATGTATTATATTTTTGCAATGGATCGGCCAATATGCCAATGCCAGTGATTCTTTTTTGAGCATAAAATAAAAAATTTCTTCGGATTTATTTTCTTCGTTTACTTTTGTTTATTCCTGATGCATTGTTTGCCTATTACTTCACTTGGAGACAAATGCACCTTATGCTTCTACTGTAGTGAGTATAGCTTACGTTCAGGAAATTTAGATACCCCTTTCAGCAGACGCCAACGAATGCAATTAATACTTGTTTATTTGTGTATTTTTTGGGATTAATCAATTAAGATGTTTGTTTCTCCGGCATGAAAATTTGCTTAACTCTTTACCAATATTATTACGGAGTCCCATGCGTCACTAAGTTGCTCTAGCATAAGATAAATGTTCCCATTTACAATTTTTTTATCTTTATTGGACGATCGTCCGATCTTGTCCTTAGCAATCGATAGAAGAGGTCATCTTGCTCGGATTCCAGTGACCTTGTCTCTATTCGTCCGTCGCATGACAATCAAAAGCCATAGACACTCAGGAAATAGCAGCGCGCTCCTGTTTGGTTCTTCGTCTATCAACCAGTTTTTACGAAGTTATTATCATTGTTCTGTTATCTATAATGGCTCCCTGCATAGACTGACACAATGCTAAGCACAATGGGAGTGCCATTCATTCCTTGGGGGAAACAGTCTGATGGAAAACTAATCATCGACAAAGAGAGCTTTTAGGTTTATTTTTATCCATTGGGATCCTCGGCTTTATTTTCCTCTCCAAAGAGACAACAATCTTTCGTTTTGCCAACTTCATGTGGAACAACTTATTTTTAAGCGGTCGGTTGCATTCTCAACACTCAGGGAGACTCACAAGCATCAAACGAAATTTTTTTTTAGGTAGGCATGTTTTTCAGCCTGTGGTTTTTATTTTGTGTCGTATGCGAGTTTTCTCCAAACAGTGCGGTTCATATAGTCGCTTCCCCAGTTGCAAAGCCTCTTATAACGACCGAAGCCAATGGTGAAACTCAAGAGGAAACTGTTCTTAACTCACAAAAAATCTGTTTCAATAAGTCCTTCCGAAGGGACCGATGACATCTATTGTTGATTTATTACTTTTGGGAGCTTTTGATATATTTCCGAATACGGTAATAAGGGTTTCATCAAATTTGAAAAATTTCCCTCAATATAATTGGGCCTTAATTTTATTTCTTTTAAATGTGTGGGGATTTCTTTGATGTCTTTGTTGTTCATAATACATTGGAGAGTGTATAATATGCTCACAAGTTAGTGATTTTGGACGTTGATCAGAGTTTTATGAATTAGACTGATATAATAGTTGCCTAGGCGTAGAAAATTATATCCACCTTTGTATTACAATCTATAGAAGTCTCACGTAAAATTTACATCGACCCTTAAATATATTAAATCCTGAGCATTTACAAATTACATGTAGCATTTAAAATTTACCGTCACTACATTGTCGAAAAAAGCATCTATATATTTTGCAAAATACATAATTGCCATACATAATAAACCATTGACCTCTGAATCCTTTGTAAAGATTTACAAATGCTAATTTTCTGTGCGAAGCCGGGGGAAACAATATGTTTGAATTCTTTAGATTGAGATTTTTTAAGTATAAACAAAATTTTAAAAATTCACAATTTAATTAAATGCTTCATAAGATTTAATTTAATGATGAATATCAGCTGTTTCCTCGTGTCCTACATTAATTAAGATTCATGATTGGCATACTTATTTATTTAAATGGATCTCCTGTGAAACGGGTGAAAAACTAACTTTAAAAATTTTATATAATTATAAAATTCTTGAAATATGCATGACTATAACTTAAATCAATGTATCTGACACAGTGTGAACATCTATATTCAGGTTTTCTCAATGAGTACTCTGCCTAGGGTAGTTTTTCGGGTTAAATTCTACTTTTGAATTTCATGCAAAAAGGTTGTGTGAGGAGGGATGAATGGGGAGTGGTTGGAGACAAGTTATGTCGTAGGGAATAAAAGATGCTAATTTCCTTAATTTCCAGAGGATTCGTGCTGTCTGATGTGCGTGAATTCCCTCATATTTTTAGGGACGTTCTCTGATCACATTATATTTGCCAGAGGACTCATGGAATCATTTTATCTTTGCTGTAGATTCCTCGCAGGAAGAAGGAACCGTCGAGGATGGAACCGGCCCCCTCCACCTCTTTCCATCGCCCCCACCTCCCTCTTCCCCATCCCCGCTCTATCTTTCTTCCTGCTGTTCTTCTCTCGTTGGACTTGAAGCCTGTTTTCGAGCGCACGCCACTTTTTTAATCTCCTTCCTTTGATTGCCTCCCACCATTATTCTCCTTCTGTTTGTTCTTCATCCGTCCTTGCCCTCGTCATCCTTCTGCCGCGTTTTATTCCAAAAGGGTTTTGTTATTGGAATTCCACGCCAATTTTCTTCTTTTAATGTGTTTTCGTGTTTGGATTCCAGGTTAAGTTGATCAACTCTTCTGTTTTCTGTCTTTATTTGTTCCTTACTCAAAGCGCCACTACGTTCCTCGCGACTCATCGAGAAAATACCAATGATGCTTTCTTTTCTTCTAAGAAATGAACATTAAAATTGACATGTTTATTTTATACGCGTTCAACATCTTGATTTTTAATCTTAAAGTACGAATCCATGAATGCGTGTGTACTGATACGTGAGAAACATTGAATAACCGTTGTTTCAGGGAACATTATTGTAGCCACAATAAGATTTATATTTAAGCGATAATTGTTCATATTAAAAGATTTCTCTTTCATGAAATAACACATCCAAATATCGATCTGTCAAAATGTGTCTCATTTTGGCCCTAAAAAAACCTCTACCCGCTAAAATTGATCTTTCAGAAGGGTCGGCTGCAGTAATTGAAGGAACGATTTTGACCCATTACCACTTAATATATCCATTATCCTTTTTACGCAATTGCCGTTAATATAGTGTAATTTCAAAATGCAATATACGAGAATCCATGTTTTGATTTATTTTGGTCTCACTAGATTCACGTCGCTCTCTTGAAAACCATCGTCCTAGCTTCTTTACATATTGGTGCAACTTCCGCCCCCAAATTACTTCCTCCCAGAATGGCGACATCTCACGCACTCTCTCTCCCGCCTCCCACTCTGGCAATCCCGGTTCAACTATCTGTATTTCACCGTCCGTTGGTTTTTGAGGATTCAAAAGGTTTCAATCTTGCGATTTATAGTCATATTCACTCGAATATTCTCATCATACTCGTAAGTGGTTGTGTGTTAGTTTTAAGATAATGTGTATTAATTTTAATGCTATTTATGTATAATTTGTGATATTTATCTAGAGGTTTAATATTGTAAATGTGTGACGGGGGATTAGATGGTCGAAGAGACCCCACAGTCTCAATTTCGCCCCAAAATAAGTACGAATGCCTATTTTCCTATCCTCCACCCTCCTCCCCATCTATTTATTCCTATGCCCTCCCATACCCGCGAGACATTTATTCCAATCCACTCCCGGACTGCACTCTTCGGCCATTGCCATGCACTAACTCCTCCAACCAACCTACGTACGTCACATGAGAGAATATCAATTTTAGTGTTAGAATTTCCGTGGACAATGTTCACCATTCTTGTCTCGATCTTGCATAGATTTTTATCTCACTGAATCTGTTAAATATTTTTCCACATAGAGTTATATTCTGCACTACATAGAGACTAGTGTGTAGGAAAAAATAATGAAATGTTTCTATTTCTTGGGACAGGAGGTGTTCAATAATTGATCTCTTTAGTGCGATACAAGCATTGCCATATTCGTTCCCTTAGTGTCTTTATCTCATGTTATTTACTAACTTATTTTGAATAAAAATTCTAAATTTAAGACTTTTAAGAATATTGAAGCATTCGTTCGAAGGTTTCCGAGGCGTTGAATTGCTTGCCTCTACATTTCCGAGTTCTCCATCCTCGTTGGTTGTCTTTTGGTGAAGACAGTTTTGCTGGACAACCTACCTGCGTCTTCAGGTCGAAGGTGCTCCTTCGAATCCAGAGCCAAGCAAAATTGAAGTATTTAATCAGCGTGCCAATATTCGTGTGTTGTAGAACACACAGCATCTTAACTCAACCGTTCTCGGGTTCAAGTCGGCCAAAAATTTAAACAAGTTTAATGATATCGTCCGCGAGTTAGGTTTCCTATTGATCCTTTATTATGCACTAACAAGTAATAAAATACAATAAAAAAAGATTAAATAGAGTTTGCGAGAAAGGAATTGAGGCCAAATTGAAGCGGAAGAAAAACCAACCAATTCCACATCAGAAGCTTTTTATTCTTAGCGTATTAAGTAAAAAAATAAAAATTTAATTAACATTTTTTACAACTAGAAAAGTATTGTCTTTCAATGATAATTAATTGAATCTAAATATTCGCCTTCTAAAATGTATATTTTAATATCCATGGCTGAATATTACATTCATCGTATGAAAAACTCGTCGTGGCTTGGTATCATACCATTTGGTATCTAATTCAATTGAATATCGACGCAGGGAAAGGATTAAGAGAGTGCAGTGGAGAGTGACTTGAAATCCACGCTTACGTCTTCAAATGAGTGACTCCGGGATAATGCCAACAACTTAATGCTTTGGATGCAGGTTTTGTTCCTAATTGTGATAGAAATTATTGAAATTGACATAAAATATTAAATCTAGTTTGAAAGAGGGCGAAAGCATAATGTTCAGTGCTGGAGGGCGAAGATTATTTGATAAATACTATTTCTTTTAACCTATAGAATCATTTCTTTTTCTTAAGCAAAGAATTTTTCGCTTAAAGGGTGAATATTTAATTCATATTTTATCGAAAACAGAAATAAAATTGAGACAAAAATGAGTTAATACTGCTAACCGTGAATTCAATGCTCTTCTTTCTGCTTTTATCCACGCATATTAACCATATTTACGATTTTGGGACGCCACACCCTGAAAACCAAATATTTATCACAGCAGCATGGTCCATAAACTCTATTTTCTAATTTAAATTGATCAATTGAGCAAGCTGATCTGCAAAATATTTCCTCGAATTTCATTTTCACATTTTTTCTTTCCAGACGAGAATGAAACAGTGAATTAGGTCATCTGTCAAGAGCGACAAAAACGAGAAAATGTGTGCGCCAATTACTCCCCGGTTTTTTTTACCTCCTGGAAATTTGATTGTTACTACAAAATAAGTAGAGGCCTTAAAACCACGTCACTTTTTATGCAATGCTTTTTATTCCGGAAACCTGATGTTTGGATTAAAAAATTGGCCTCTTCCATTACGGTAAGGTATCGTGCACGAAATTCAATTTGCGGAATGGATGATGAGCGGATAAGGAAGGGGTGGATTTGGCCGTGGGAGTAAGAGGGAGGCGGAGGAAGGAAAGTCCAGATTTCATCTCGGCAATGGAAGTCACTCATTTTTTTTCAGATTCCTCTCGGGTTCCACGTTGTTCATTCGTCAAAGCTCGGAGGAATCATTTATGAGACATATAATTCGAAATTCTTGCACCACTTTACTGCTCCCAATGTGCATCAATTGAGTCATTCCATCTTCCAACAACTCATTACGTTAAAAAAACAGAATGACGCTCTAATTACACCGTCAAGGAACTAACTTGTTAGCGCTTTATTCGTGGTTAGGTTGCTGTTACATAATCCTTTTAGGAAGTCTTTCGGAACAAATTTTGCCTTTTTTTTGAGCGAGGAAAGGAATAAATATGACTGATTTTATGTGAAATCACATTAGAATTATTTCCTTCCAATCTGAAGTGATTAAAAATAATATAGAATCAATGTGCTCCACGTTTCCAAAAATGAGCTTAATCTATCATGAGTTAATCATTTTTAAGCTAATTTTTTCCCAGATTTCTCCAGATACAGCTCTAATTAAGTCATTCATTTTTATACAATAGATGAAAATTTTAAATTGTGGCAAAAATGTCTCAATTTACCCGCTACAAAATTATTTTAAAATTTTATGAACACATACAGATGTTTTTGAGGATATTCATATTCGTATTAAATAATAGCCATTGAATTCCAGAGGAGTGATGTGTTTAGCTTTTTTGGATTGCAAACATTTTTAGATGCGTGAATATCTATAGTTTTAATATTCATATTAAGAGTTGACACTATACCTCGATCGTCCATATTTATTACTCGTACAGAAACTTGAGCAGTTTCTTATAATTTTACTTTAAATTTGAAGATAAAATATTGTGTAGCATTGGAAAAATGATTCTATGATAAAAGATTGTTCCTCTTCGAAACTCGAAAGTACGAAACTTAATGACCAAATTTGATCGGTGAATAACATTTATTGTTGATATAAAAAATAGTTTTATGTCGATAGAATAAAAGTGTCTCAGGACAATTTATTTATGAATAGAGGAAAAAACGTACGTTAAAGCTTGCGTATAATTAATTTAACCCCTAAGTCAGAAAGTTTTTATAGTGCATGACTCATTATTCTTTAGTGGTCGTTGGCTTCTCCAGAGAATTTTGGTAGTATATTTTTATTCTGGCGTTCCTAAGGGTAGTTTCTTTGGGCTAACTGTAATATTTCACAAAATTACAATCATTGACATATTAACCTTATGTTTGCATTTATATGTGTATATATATATATAAATATATATATATATATATATATATATATATATATATATGTGCAAACGAAGTATTTTTCCTGATAAAATATGAATATGCATTAATTAGATCTAAAATTGATATTATTCCTATTCAGAGCACCAAAATTTGGTTAGAGATTTGACAATAAAAATACAAAATAGAACATCTGTTAGTGATTTATTAAAAACATTATAATTGTGCAAGACTTTTGTACTTGTTGTCTATCTGATGATGTTGGTAGAGCATTGTTAACGTTGACTGGCTCCAAGGATGACTGACCCATTATGAGCTAGTCGTATATTTATTCCCTTCACCTCTCCACTTTCGTCTTCTACTCATTGGACTATTTTTTTCTTCCCAGTTTCTTTGGTTGACTGGTTTATACGAGTATTACCCATTACTTTGATTTTTATTCTTCTTTTTCAGCCTATTTTTACTTTTCAATCCGCCAAAAATTTTGGATCCAAACTCACGTTTTATCGTTTAATATTTAATTTATAGGGACCTCTCTTTTCTTTTTACAGTGTCAATGTTATTTTACAGTGTCAAATACTCTTTATTATTCCAATTACTTCAATACATTTTTCTGAGATTTTTTATAGAAAGTTAATTGATTATGTTTTCGTAATGTGATAGCAGAAACTAAAACTAATTATTTGGTTCATCGAGGACTTTCCTTAGAATATTCATTAGAAGCTTTAAGACTGACAGTTTGATAAATAAAATGGTTTAATTGTTGATGGAAAAATTGTGTTGTTGGGTTTGTTGAGATTAGTAGAATTTCCGACGTCAGTTTGTTAATTCTCAGAGTATTTTAGCGCTACAGAAAATCGGAACTAAATATCTTTTTTAGCAAAGCAAGTGGCCGACGAGGAATCACTTTAAACAAATAAATATTTCAATGGTATATAAAATAATATGAAAGAATCCTCACTGCATATTCATTTTGTTTACCAATGGTCTCCATAATATTTTTTGAACTACGTTCATATATCGTAATCAAAGCGTCTCGTTTGCCAAAAAAATGAAAAACAGTCATTCCCACTAGGAAATTGGTTTCCTATGATGCGAGAAAAAAATTAACTCCCGTATTGCACAAGTGCGTGTAGGCCTCTGTAAGTTAGTTCGAAGGAGTGGCACTACATCACGAAGGACGCCCAGCCGTGCATAAATTCTTGCGCGCAGTGTTGAGAATTTAACTACCGCACATGGAGTGCACAAGAAATTCTCCACTTTCCCCCAGATTAAAAAAAATGACTTAACCATTCCTCGTCCAAAGGCACTATCCCAACTTTGAATAGTGGAGGAAAATGAAATTTGTCAAAATATGAGGATATTAAACCTGTCTTAGAATAACAAAAATGTAGGGTTAAATTTTACTTATTTATTGCTAATTTATACTATATTCTTGGTGGGGACTTGATGGTGGCAAAATTGGTGTGCTCAATGCAATATTTGACAGTACGTCGCCGCTGCGCATGGCGAGGATTCGCGACGACGGTGATCCCCAAGGAACTCTGGTTCTCATCTCACTCTCAACCAAATCCCCCTTCCTCTCATCCTTCCATTGAGAAGTCCTACTCCTCAGAACTCTACAACCTCCATCGCCACCACCCTGCCGTATTTGGAGAGGATCACTAAAAAAATGGAATAACGGGATTAAATGAACGAAATCCTTTGAGAGACTTATCTCATTAGCTGAGGAACTGAGGGAAAGTAATGCACCATTGCCTACCATTTTTACCGTGAAATCAAAAGAAATAGAAGTAAAAAATAGAGTATTCAACAGATATTATAGTAAACAATTTTTCCATGCACCGGAATTTCTCATTTTTCTATTTTTTACTTATAATTCAAGGGCAAAATCAATAGCTTTAGATGAAGACGCAAAATTTTTCATCGCGGAGCACTTTGGCCACCAGTAACACCTAGATTAGAGTGGTAAAAGAAAACACAAATGCATTTTAAACCATTATTTACTTAAACGCGGACATCTTAGGTCATTATGTTGATTAAAATACAATGACTACAGTCTCACGATGTGGCTGGTAATTGAAGACATTATTTTTCAAATGAATTACATTTTTTCCCAAATGCATACGCATATAACCATGAAATCCTTTCCCTCGCCTCACTTTATCATCTCTCCGTTGGAATAATACACGTGCCTCCAACTCTCACGCTTACGGAAGACCTTAATCCTCTTGGCAAAAAAAACAGAGTATCAAGACCCAATCGTCCCTTCACGTAGCACCAAAGCACTTACATTAATAAATAACTAAATGGAAGCAAATACCCGAGAGTCTCGATTGTGTCGAGTCTGACTTAAAAAAACACGAGCAAATTTCTGTCTTCTCTAAGCAAGAAAGAAAGAAACCTCCTTCCTTATTTCTCCCCCACCCCCCAACCTCCCCGTCTCCTTTCTCTCCGCTCCCTTCCTTTCACATTCAATCCTCATTGTTAAAGCAGAAAATACTCACCCCTTTCTCTTCCTCCCTCCACCCTCACCCACCCTTACTCTCGCCCACCCGCTTATCCCCCTTTTACGCCATCCGTTCATTCTGGATACACTCCGTAAACGCTGTTTCTTCCCGCCCGCCCGGCCCCGCCTTCCTCCACGCGGTGCCGATTGGGAAAAGGGGGAAGAGAGTGAAGAAGAAGAAGAAATGGCGCCTTTTGTGCGAGCGTTCGCCTGTGAGAATCGCCCTACATTGCCGCCGGAAGGGAAGAGAAAAGGGGGGTGGTGGCAGGGGGTAGTTTGAGGGGGAAGGCGAAAAGAGATAGGTTTTGGATGAAGGAAAAGCGGTTGGTTGAAGGGAGGAACGAGAGGCTGGCGGAAGAAGGGGTTTTCCCTCTGAGGGAAGTGTGGAAGAGTCCTCTGCGGACGGGGAGGAAAGCAGAGGGGGCGGTTAAGAGGTAGAGGCGGGAGGATGGTGTAAGTGGGAGAGAAGTGTGGGCAGGATGGAAAAGGGCTGAATGTGGAGGGTAAACTAACGCAGTAGAACCCATCAGTTGAGTGGTGAGGACAGGAGAGAAGGGAATTGGCAGGAAGAGAGTGTGTTGAGGGACAATGAAGGAAAGTAGGATGTGAAAAGTGAGATAGGTTGAAGTTTGGTGATCCGCCGCAAGATAACTCTCAATTGGTAGCCGGGCGAAATCCAATTGGTATCGAGAATTCCGTCTGAGGAAAAGAGTAGTACCATTCCTAGAGTCGAGTGCATCTTGTTCGACAGAAAAAATAATTCGCTTGCCGTGGAAAAACGTTTTATCGTAAATAATACGTAGAGATGGATAAGGGAGAAGATAAAATCCTTAAAAAAGACAGGAAATGGAGTTTGATTGAACGTGGTTCAGGCTCTTCTCCATCAGAGAAAGGACACTGACGCACTTATTCATTTAGGAGTATACCTACGGAAGTTAAAACAAAGAATTTAAAATTTTGGATGGATTCCTATTTGCAGTGGGGTATAAACCTGTCCTAATACGAGCATATTAGTGCGTGTGATACAATGTACTCGTACTCCATCGCAAATATTTTCCATTCAATTTCAATTATTCAGCATCTGTATTCGGCTTATCTCGATTAATGCACATCGATGGTTGAACGTGATGTTGTGTATCCTAAGGAAATATTGACGTGATGGACCGATCATTATCTGCAAATAAATTTTTGCTTTATCTAGAAATCACATCTAGAGATTGAAATGCCGGTATAAAGATTGGGCGTGAATTTACGCTACTGATGTGAGATTCGATTCCGTGGATTGGCAAGCGCTGAGGGGAAATGGTTTTGATCCATTAACAAAGTCATAGTTTCGCATATTTATATGTATATATTGATAATTCAGAAATTTTACTGTCATATATTTAAATAAAACGTAAATTGAGCCCTCCCTAAGTTTCAAAACTATCGGATTGATGAAAATGCTCACAATTTCCATTTATTTACAAAATGAATCTAGTTGACGTTAGGGGAAATTTTATTGAAAATTGGGACACTATTTAATTTCACATTACGCCATTCATCGATTAGTTTATATGTACAAGGTGAGAAACAAATAAAAAAAATGTTCATTTTAAAAGTTTAAACGAGTTGTTTTCAATGTTTTTTTCACACGATCGTGCAACCAAGAATTGTGAAGTACTGCCATTGCATTAAAAAAGGATTTAAAGCAGGGGTAGTTCTCTTCCACTTCGAGAGCGAATGGAGTTTAGCGCGTGGCAGGACTGACAAGGAGGCCTTATCGAGAGGGGCCGGGGTCAAGTGTGTGGTTGGTGTGAGTGGTCGATGTGCGAGGGGCTGAAATAACGCCACAAAGTGCGGGAGGACAAAAGGAGGGGGGCGAGGAGTTCGGAAGGTGGTCGGAAGGAGGCGGCGGGATAATATTCTGGAGGCACGTCGAGATAAACGAGTGAGCAAAAGGCATTGGCGTGAAAATGTACAGATAGGCAGACCCTACCGTATTGGTTTCAGCGTAGGGACAAAAGGGACTCAGAAACGGTGTCAAAGGTATATTTTTTCAATATTCTTTTTGGAGTTGAAAGGAGTGGAGTGTCGAGATACAAACTCTGCTTTATTTAGAAATGCTCCCTTTTTCGTTTAAGGCCCTTGAAAATAAAATTGTTCAGGAGGGATATGTAAGGGACAGGCGGTGAAGGGATGGGAGGAGGGTGACGACGTGTAAGTCGGGCGGTGATCGTCCTCAGTTCATTTCAGAGCGGATCATCTTGTGCCTTTCACGTCTTTGAAAATAGCGATTTGCTTTATACTCTTCTTTTGGGGAAGGATTTGGAACTTTCAGAGAGACGTAAAATTTTTAAGGCGTGAAATTTCCAATCATCTCTTGTAGAACAAGAAGAGGTTGTAAAAAAAGAATCTTACCCAGAGGTAATGTCTTTCGGACAGTGTACGTAAGGTGGATAGAATTTTCTCTTAAGGAATAGCACGACCTCATATAATTCTGTGGATTAAAAGGAAACGACGGATATTTAAATGCAAATGATCAGATTTCAACATGTAGTGTCTCCCTAACCTAGCCTCTCTGATCTCCATTGCGAAGGAGTGCACTCTTTAGCGGTTAAAAATTTTAAAATGTGTAATATAAATCTATTTTACGGCAATAAGTATGCACAGAACCCTCAAAGCCACCACTCCTGATCGTGAAAAAAGCATTAGGGCTCAAAATATTAAATGAGTGATTCTATTATGGCAATAATTGGTTTCGATTGATTAATGTGTGGAAACTTTAATAGACTGAACTTATTTTATGAATCGTAGTCCCGTGAAATTGAACATTGAAATATTAGCGTTTAGTTACGGATTAATATTTTTTAATTAATTAATTAATAACATTTATCGCCACCTGTCACTAATTTCATGTACAAATATTGTACTAAATGCATATTCAAGCTAGTGGGTAAAGAATTTTGCGACGTGCCTACTGCATTTGAAGTTATACATTCAATATAACACACAATAATAGCCGTGGCAGCAAATATCGAAAATCGAAATTTGACTTAAACATTACTTCAATTATCCCACTAAAATAAATTTCATGATGAAATGTTCCTTTTCGTTTTCATTTTAGTTCACTCTTATCGTTGCAGGCTTGCCTGTGTAACTCCTTGTAATATTGTTTTTGCATTCCTCATAATTAATATCAAACGCGGATTGATTTTAGTTATGAGTAGAAAAATATCCGAATATATTGTTTGCAAAATTTCAAATGCTATTTTAATTGGGGTAAAAACAATAAGTAATGAAAATACTAGTGGTGCGTTCGGATAAGAGATTCATTGCTAAAAAAAATGATAACTTAGATGCACTAAAAAGCATTTTTCTGTACAGAATCATAACATCATGCTTTAAATCAACATAACTTATTAGAGAGTATTCTGACCTCTGGGATGCATGCTTTTTTTAAAGTAGTAATTGGCTTGGAGAATCTTAAGAACCACTGACTTTGATGGCACTTCATCGCGTTAAATGCCCAATTGCTGAGATTGTTTTGGTACATCAGAGATAAAGGAAATCGAAGAAACGAGAAGTAAAGTCAGAAATGGGTTCGAAGGTGAGAAGTGTTGGAAAAAGTAGTGATAGACATTGGAACGAAAGCCATCGAAATAGAAGTGGAGAGAGCGCATGTAATGGGATCGTTGGAGCATTTTAGCTGATTGGGAAAGGAATTGACGTGAATCAGATGAATAAAATAAAATGGAGTAACAGAACTGTTTGGTGTAGAATCGTTATCCTTTGCTCCCGGGATATTTTTGTAAGGGCTTAAGGTTTTTCGAAGCCGATAAAGTACACGCACGACTTAAAAATATATCTTTTTTGTTGGAGTCAATAATGGCTTATTTCCAGAATTTTCTTGAGACTTTATTATAATAAAGAATTCCTACAAAGGTAGAGACGAGAAGGAAACTTAAAATATAATTATTTACCTTACTGTATTGCGTGAACAAAACGAAATAGGCACATAAGGAATTCAAAACTTTATTGCAAGAAAATTTGGATAAATAGGTTCGCGAATCACCAGTGTACTCAAAGATGAAGTTTGAAAACACTGTTATATAATTGCATTCATTTTAGTTAAATATCTTTCACGAAAGAATCGGATTTCGATCTCTGACTTCTTAGGACATGTCTTGCTGAGTTTTCAGCGTTATTCATTGTACACGTAGTAGGTCAATGTTAAAGTTTTTTTTAAAAATTCCATCGAAATAATTTTCTCTTTACCACTCTTACGTTTGAAATTAAATGAATTCACACCAATTGCATTGCCTCCATTAATATATATGCCCTTCTATAAACACTAACTTGCTCTCTTCTGCTCTTAGCCTTTGATTGTTTTCTGACTTTGTATGACCAATAAATCCAACTAATCTAAATTTCTTGTTTATGTGTCAGAAAGTTTTAGCAACACCTCATATTTATACACCCTTTAATAAAGTTTATCCTAATGCTTCAATTATTCAGATATGATCATGGCAAATTCTCTACAGGAAGAAATCCTAATTCCCAGGGATTTTTATAATTTTGGCGGCTAAATCTTAGATTCGGGATCGAATCTGGACAGGAGAATTGACGTTTTGTTTCTAATCCAAGGATACGTTTATCGTGATCTATCAACTTAGCCATTTGATGTCATTAAAGATCCCATGATTTCTAAGAATTTGTTGAATTATTTTCTTTTGAAATCGCCAGCCGAGTTCAGGAATACGCTCACTTCCTTGAAGTTAATTCTGTAAACTCTCAAAATTTATTTTGTTCAACTGCAGAGGCGTTATAATATTATCATGTGTCATCAAAGCAGAATGTGTTCGAGTATTCAAATGATCATTGTACAGTACTGAACCTCGTACAGCTTTTAAATGTATCTTCTCCTATGTGATATTATGTTTGAAAAGTATTTTTTAACAAATTACGTAGCTCATGTATCCAATATGATATTTTTCACTTCCGCTCTTCGCAGAGCAGCAAAGCGTATGGAGCAGGGAAACACCCTGACGAGGAATCGGTGCTCTGAGCCGGGGCTTGTTATCTTAGAATAGTAGTAGTAGTAGTTTTTAGGGGTGGCCACTGACAGCTGAGGCCATTTGCGCAATTAGGGATGGATGGGAAAGGAATAAGGGTTGGGAGAAACCTGGCGTTGGCATTAGCAAACTCATGTCCAAGGCGCCCTCGGGTCCGCAGTTCAACGTCCCATCCGACGGACCGCATACTCACTCAAAGTACTCCCTACAAAGCATCTCAACTAGGCATCGGGATACCAAACTAGTACGGTAGCCACCGCACAATCCCAATCCTCTTGTCTCCTTCGAGCGCATGAAAAACCATCCCCGCTCATATACTCCGCAAATATTCGCTTTTTATCCTTCAGTTTACTCTAAAATTATTTTCTCTTTCTTCCTTTCTTTTACGAGTCTCTTTCTTCTTTTAGTTTATGAGTAAAATGACCGCTGAAATGCAATACAAAAAGCTTGAGAAGCTGGACAGGACAAAATTCGACAACAGTGTTGAATCGGATGATGAAATGGATGGTACCCGAAGAGGTATCAGCAAAGGGAAGTCGATGGTGTTGACGAAATGAGGGGATGGTAAGGGTGCGAAGGTGGTCGGCGAGGGACAACGGTGCACCAGGCATTTGTAAGAGGAGGGAGAGATCGTCTTCCAGGGGGTGGAAATATTGCGAGGGGCCAAGGTCAGATACGTGGACGTAGAGCTGAAGATATCTAGTTAATGGAGGAAGGGGGAAACGGGTGATGGTGGAAGGGAGGGAAACGGGTCCACAGTGCTGCCAATTATCAGTGGGAAGGGAGGATGGGTGGAGGGACAGATTTTGCGGATGCACTCTCTCGTGGACTGTGATATTCTAGGATTTTATGAGAAGACGTCCTCTCTCCATTTGTGATAGATACACTCATCATCTGCCTAAACTCCGTGCTCTTAAGTTGAAGCATTCATTTACCTTTCAGCATGATGGAGTCCTCATGCAGGGCGGTAGATTGGTGATTTGTGGACAGAGGTCATTAGGAAAGTGTGATAGTCTGCTTTATTTCACTCCTGATGAGTCGGAATATCGGTTACTTGTGTCTGTGGGAAGGATTAGTTTCAATATAATGAAGACAATTGATAACAAGAGAGACGAAAGCTCTTGCATTTTCCATTTAATATGTAATATATGTATGAAGTGGAAAATTGTAATATTTTTCGACTCTGTTGTCAGGAAATGTAAAAGAGAGGAGGGTAGGAATTTTGAGAATACCTACCTGCCGTAGTTGAGTCCTCTCCAGTGGACCTAATGGATTGACCAGGGGATTATTTCATTTCCGGCCTACGAAAATATTGCGTGTTTGAATCGGGGCCAAGTTTTACGGGAGGAATTGTCTTAATAAATTTAAATTGAACGGACCACAAGGCGAGATGTAAATAGCTCACGGATGAAAACTCTTAAATATATCAATTATCAGCAGCAATTCAACGAGTTTTGGTTTCTTTGAGTCAGAAGAAGTTTCCAAATTGGATTTCACTGTAATAATAGTGGAAATTTAATGTACGCATTCACTTTCGAATACGTTAACCGCAGTAAACTCAATATTAATCTTAGAGTGTGAATTGATCACAATTGAAATCCATTCCAATTGAACAAAATGTTCCACCACCATAATGACACTCAGAAGATGTATTTGCCGTACACTTAAAATTCAAGCTTAACGTAAAAAATAAATTTAAATTAATTAAATTAAGAGCAAGAATGGAAAAAAAAAGCCAGTGAAATAAAAAAATTGCATTCTGTATCAGCGGTAAATATATTTCATAAACGTTATTAATAAAACCAATTGTCAATCATTACAACGAAGTGAAATTATACAGTCTACAAGACTGTAGAAACGGTTGAAGTCATATTGTTGTAAATCTGTAGTATAAATGCTCCTTTGATCAACATAGGTCCAACCACGTGGATTGTGAATTCAATGCAGCCGCAAACTATAGCTGGCAGTATATTTATTCAACATCATGGTTTTGGATGGTTTCAACCTAAGTTGAAAGGAAATTATATGGTGATGACTAGTATTTTGGCCTTCCTTGCTCTAATTTCGCCAACTCGCGACGTTTATCTTAATTAGGCGTTCGTTGATTAGCATTCCTTGATCTCGATTCATCGGTGTGAACAGTGGGTCATCCAAATGAGCGCGTGCGACCATTCCTCCTGTTTCACTAATGTGAAGCGGAAGAAGGATTCTCCACTTTAAATGGCACTGGAGACAGTCAGCTGAGCTGCTTTTACATGAGAAATATTTGGCTATATAAGTCATCGAATGAATATCATAAATTTACATCGAGAAACCAGTTTGGGTATCCATTACGTTAATTACTATTTTCGGTTAAGGAAGCCTCAAGGAGACGGGATATTACCAATTTTAGAGAGTAAATAATGTTTATTAAAATGTTTTTTTCACGGTATTTGTCATGTATTTTTTCGATAATAGTATGCCATTTCGAATTAGGATAGTTCTCGTGAATCAAATTTGGTTTCTCATTAGGTATTTCAACTTACCTGTCTAACTACGTGCGCATAAAAATTAACAGGCATAAATTAATGTTTCCCACCATTTGCGGTACTATCTTTGTCATTACGTATCTTTAGTAAATTGATATAACTTGTATACATTCTAAGAAACGTGTTCTTTTTACGGAAATACAATGTAAGTACCCTACCCTTATCTGGATATGGCGCAAGTGTGACTCATTACTTACCTCTTTCTTTATTTTATCGATTGTTGCTTAAATTATGGTTGTTTTCATATTTACTTCATTTTTAAAATCATTTGGTTCCGCGGAAAATATTTTAATTTACTTTTACTTGCAAAATATTGCAGTGTTTCGGATTCGTACCAATAGAAACGATTGAGAAGACTCTGTGATATAGAGTTTTCAAAAGTACATTTAGCTTTTTGGAAGTGTTTTAAGATAAATTAAAAAAAGATTTACTCGCACTCATTATAAAATAATTGATAGAACACTCTTGACGGTTACAAAAAAATTCGTTGGCAACCATGAGTTTAGAAACGAATTCAAAATGAATTTTAAATGTTTGCAGGAACTCTACTGAAAACGTTGCAGGACCATGTCAAGTAGTGACACTTTCAAAATTGAACGGAATATTGTTTAAATATGCCATGAATATATCTGACGAATGTTAAAACAGAGAAACATCGACTTTTTCGTGCAATGGAATACTTGGGGCTAGCAAATCTATTACAGTAGCTTTCATTGAGGTAACTCAATTATATGTTGTCATCTTTGTCCTTTACTGGAATATTAATTTATCAAAAATTAGATTGAATATACCTTTTTATGAAAACGGTAGAATTATATACAGACATATCGATCTAAGCAAATGTAAATTTGGAAAATATTGAAAAAAATTTAAAACAAAGGTTAAATAAAATAATATCAAAAGAAACAACTTTTTGGAAAATCTGAAAAATTAAGAATCGAAAAATAATGTGATGCATAGGTATAGAATGACCGTTATTGAGTTAGCTAAAGCCTTCCACCGTCTGCTAGTACCAAATGGTTCCAGAAAGGGAACTTTCCCGTTCTGTTAGCAAATGCCTCGTTGTTGTTGTCGGGAATCAAACCCGAATGTTAAAATAAGAAGCTAAGGAATTTTGCACGGCATAAGCTAGACCCACCCGAGCAAACGAATGATGAAGGAAGTTTGGATGAAAGGAAAAGAAGACAGGAAGAGAATGGGAGAGGGACGAGGAGGATAGAAGGTAGGAGTGGGTGGGTGCAGAATAGGGGATTCGGTAGGTTACTCTTACCCTGGCTCTAATTCCTCTCCAACGCCAAGCAATCCAAATTCACTAAATTCATCCAACTTCACTCAAGGCCGCTGGAGCGAGCAGATGAAGTGGACAGGGAGGCAGGATAGACAATAGCAGATAATAAATTACAAGTAGTATTACTTGTACTTTTTTGGAGCCTAAAGTCCTATTTGGTAAAAAATTTAAACACGTGCACGCCATAAAGCCTTCGGTTTTGCAAAAGCAGCTTCACACAATATTCAAGAAAAACTATCAAATCAATAATAAAGTACCATCTTTGAGCGGAAAACCCCTTTCATTCACACATGTGTCAATTTATCATTTTAATAACTCGGTATATTAAACATTCTTTTAGGTATTAAATGATTCAATGAAAACCTTAATTATATTATATATATACGATCGTATATGTATGTGTATGTATACTCGTATGCATACACACACCCAAATAAATATTCATTCCCATGGAATTAGTTATAAAGAAAGGGATAAGACTACATAAGAGCATGGGCCCAGCGAGTCAATAGATCCGTGGTTCAAGTATCAGTTAAAGAAACCGCCTTCCCCACCATTTAAGTGTTTGTATTTTATGTGTTCCTATCCTTTATCTTATATTTACATCCATGCGAATGAATATTCGTGCGCCATTTGGAGAGTTTTCGTGTTTGAAGGATGTATTTATGTTTGTATATATATATATATATATATATATATATATATATATATATATATATATATATATATATATATATACAAGCGGAAGTACTCACGAGAGCAATATAACTTTTGGACGGCACAATAAAACACAGAATAAAACAGATAACACGTAAAAGGACACTCACACTGTAGATGATTTAAGCTTTCGGCCTACTCCGAGGCCTTCATCAGGTCTGACCTTGAGTCAGATCTGATTCGGAGTAGGCCGAAAGCTTAAATCATCTACAGTGTGAGTGTCCTTTTACGTGTTATCTGTTTTATTCTGTGTTCTATTGTGCCGTCCAAAAGTTATGTATATATATATATATATATATATATATATATATATATATATATATATATATATATATATATATATATATATACTTTGGCGCTTTATAAGATCGCAGATTTCAGTGTAAAGTACATTTTATCGATAGCTCAGGTGGTTAGAGCACCTACCCGGCAAGTGGAGATATCCGGTGTTCAAGTCCCGGTCGAGGAAGATATTTTTACATTCGTGATCTGCTCACATCCGCCATCCCCACCTCTCTTGTGTACGTCCTTTTAGGTGTGTCCCTTTCCCATTTCCTTATCTCTATTACTATGTGAATGAATATTTATTCGCCGTATTGCGGGATTTCGTGTTTGAATGTGTGTATATATATATGGAATATATATATAGAATAAATGTATATATATGTACATGTATATATATATATAGGTATATATGTATACATGTACATTTATTCTTCAAGATCCTTAAAAAACTAACACGTTTAATTAACTGAAAATTTTTGATACACTTCTGACGAATCTGTCTAGAGTAAACGATATTTAATTGTTAACTTACTCAATTTGAAATATAATCATTTATGAAACCGAATCTGACCACTCTAGTTACATTTCTGCGAACTAAACCCGTATTGTGGAAAATTTAAACTGTTTGTATCTGAACCGAAATATATAATTCCCCCTTGGGGCACCCAGCCACTCTTTTCCGATGGTGGCTGAGCGCGTTGCAATGCGTCTTCGGATGCTTTGGTGAGCGTACAAGTTGATGTAAATGATGGGCGGACTGGTTGCGTTCAAGGTGTGTGAGCAGCTGTCGTGGCCGTCGGCTTGGGGTCGCCTCGGCGCGCTCCTTTCCCCGTATCCATGCGCACCCTCCACGGCTTGCCATGGAGTTGTATGCGGGAGTGAGGGCCAGAGCATTGAAGGGGATAGGGGGAGAGGCGGGGGGCGTGGGGGGTGTGAGGGGGCCAGGAAAGGAGAGAGGTGGAGGGCGGAGGGGAGAGGCCGATTCCATCGATCGCAGCAACCCCCTCCCTCCTCCCCTCTCTCTCTCTGCCTCCTTCATTCCCTTCTTTCCGTTTCCCTCATTTCCCTTCTCTTCCTCGCCGTTTCCTTCGTTTCTCTTCGTGTTTCCCTTCTCTCTCTCCGTACGTTTGTGAATTTGCGTGTTTGCAGGTTTTTTAACTTCTTCCACGGATACAACGATGTCAAAACACGTACGATTAGCATCTCATGAACCACGAGCTTTTCGGAGTGTTTCGAATAAAAATTGATTCTGCAGCTGGAGTTCCCAGGGAAGGAGCGTAAGGCAGTTTCTTTTACGAGTCGAAGGAATTGCCAATAAAATAAGCGAACGAGTGTTGCATTTTTTTAGACATTTAAATTTCTGTACTTGTTGACCACGATATGTATTTGTCCGCAGTATCGCTCTAAACGTAACTTAAAAGAACGAACAAAAGATTTTCAGGAAATAATTCCACTTTTCCATTTCCTGACTAAACAAAAGGGAGTCGTTGAATGTCATCTTTCCTTTATTTCTAGAACAGAATAGAATAAGATGGTGCCCAGCTGCAAGCCATAGTGTATGTACAATGCCTTACACTCTCTCCATTGCTTTGGTCCGGCGGCCCCCCGTTTGCACTCGTCGCCGACGTATTCCGGAGTGAAGGAAGGGAAGAGTAAAGGGAGAGAGAGAGAGAAATTCACACGCTGCCATCTCCTCTCTTTCACCCGCAACCCCCCTCCGTTCTGCGCGTGCGCAGACTAGACGAGGTTCTCTTTCCTTCTGAAAAAAAATATAGGGCGCGTCGCCGTCGTGCGAGATGGAAAGGGTGGAGGGACGAGAGGGGAACGAGGGGAGGTAGGGGAGAGAAGGGAGAGGGGAGAGGAGAACGGGGTGAGGAGAAAGAGAGTGATAGAGGTCATTGAGTCGGGGGATAATCTTAAAGAGACCGTTGTCAATGGTGGGCTAGAGGGGAGTGCGGGAAGATAAAGGGGCGGAGAAAGCCAGTGGGGATAACGAATAAATACATAGACATATTTGCGAGTAAATGTGTGTGTGTAAAATATATACATAGTAAAAAATTGAAAAGATTAATTTAAAGGAAAATAATTCACTTTAATATTTAGGTGGTCACAACCTCCTTCATCAGGATACGAGGAGTCACTGCCACAGTGGTGAAGGAAATTGATACCTGCCATTTTAGTTTTTATTAACCTTTAAAACAAACAATTTTTTCTTTTAACTATATATATATATATATTTATATTTCGTCCATTTTTTCTTTTAACTATGTATTTTTAGTTAAAAGAAAAAATTGTTTGTTTTAAAGGTTAATAAAAACAAAAATGGCAGGTATCAATTTACTTCACCACTGTGGCAGTGACTCCTCGTATCCTGATGAAGGAGGCTGTGACCACCTAAATATTAAAGTGAATTATTTCCCCCGAAATATATATATATATATATCCCTCCCATGGACTACAACCTTGAGGTGGTGGAAGGGCTTATACTTTCCGATCACCCATAGAGCTGTGCTGACGGGAGTAATGATAATTGATCCTGGTAGTGTCACACGTGCCAGAAGGGTCGTAGTTTAGGAGCCAGGCGAAAGGTAGTCCAGGTAGCATCTGTTCCTTAGTGAGGAGGCTGCAAAGACGTCTGACCCTAGTGGGGTGGGCATTGAGTGGTGGTGTGACGTTAACAACAATATTGAGGAAGGCCACCTCTAGGAGAGGAAACCACCTAAATTATCATTCCCAAGAATATAATGAGAGAGACTATAGAGAATATGAGTTCTGGTAACTACGGGCCAAATCAGCCGTGTGTCGTGCCCGGCTGCGGGGGAGGCAAGTTTTCCGTGGTCGTCATCTCAAGAAACCCTTGGAAGGAAAACCGAAGGCAGCAGGACAGAAGACGCAGAAGAAGAAGACGAAATTAGTTTGAAGGGGAACGTGGAATGTTAGGACAATGTTAAGGACAGAAAAATTCGAGAATATTAAGCGAGAAATGAAAAGAGATAATATAGATGTTTTAGGTCTATGCGAAGTAAGGTGGAAGGATAGCGGGGACTACAGGAGTGAAAAATAATAAGTAATATATAAGTGAATAATATACAGCTGCGGGTACGAGAGCCAATGAGGGGTTGCCGTAATATTAAACAAAGAGGTAGGAAGAAGCGTAGTTAACATAGAGCAGGCAAGGGATAGAATATTACTCGTAGATATTAAAACAGAACCGACGAACTTGGTCATTGTTCAGGTATACATGCCACCGAGCAACCACAAGGAGGAAGAAGTCGATAGGATATACGATGAGTTAGAGGATATAATCACGTGTGTTCCTGCTGGAAAATATTTGATAGTGATGGGGAATTGGAATGCTACGGTAGGCAAATGATGAGAGGGTGGTGAAGTGGGGGACTATGAGTTAGGCACGAGGAATGAACACGGGGAGAAAGCAATTGAATTCTGCAGGAGACAGGGGTTAGTCATCACCAACACATGGTTTAGACACCACAAAAGGCGTAGGTATACATGGAAAATGCCAGGTGACTCAGAAAGGTATCAGTTAGATTATATTATGGTTAGACACAGGTTTAGGAACAGTGTGATAAATTCGCACAGTTTCCCAGGAGCGGATGCGGACTCTGACCACAATTTCGTTGTTATGAAATGTAATGTTCGTTTCAAGAAGATAAGGCAAGGGCGGCGGGTTAGGAAATGGAATTTAGAAGCAGTAAATGGATTAACGAGGAAGGAGTATAAGCAGGCTGTAGAGAAAATGATGGATGACGGTAAAGAACCGAGTACTATCGAATAAAAATGGGAATGTATCAAGAAAGGGATATTGGAAGCCGCTAAAGACACTATAGGAACCGTTAACGGGAAAAGAATAAGGAAACCATGGGTAACGGATGAGGTGATTGCAAAGATGGATGAGAGAAGAAGGTGGAAAAATGTAAACACAGAGTTAGGCAAAATAAAGTACAAAGAGTTAAACAATAAATTGAGAAGGGCCACAAATAAAGCAAAAGAAGAATGGTGGAAAACGCAGTGAGAGGATATGGAAAGTTTACAGAGGAAGGGTGAAATGGTGCGCTATGTAGCAAGGTTAAATCACTATCGGGAAGTAAGAAGGAAGGATCTGTGCTAACAGTTACAGAGAAATGGGGTTAGATACTAGTTGGCACAGAAAAGATCCAAGAGAGATGGAAGGAATATATAGAAACACTGTATGGTAAAGAACTTAGGCCAAAAAGGTTATGCATAGTAAACGTCATAACGTACGTGTAGATGAAGACAGCTAGACAGTAGGTCCAGACGTACTCGACGATGAGATAGAAAGGGAATTAAGAGAGATGAAACAAAATACGGCCGTGGGGGTGGCCAACATTCCTGCGGAACTATTTAAGGTTTAGAAAAATGTGGGAAGAAGACTCTATATGGATTTATTCGTAGTATCTATGAAGAAGGAATCTGGCCGGAAGATTTTGTGAGATCAGTGTTAGTTCCTATTCCAAAATGGTAAACGATACATCATGTGAGGATTACAGAACAATACGTTTGATATCCCACGCAGCTAAAGTTATTCTCAGGATCATCAACAAAAGGATATAGAGTAGGGCAAAAAATTACTTAAGGGATTATCAGCTTGAGTTTAGAAAGGGGAGAGGTACACGTGATGCCATTAAAATAATGAGATCACTAATCTCGAGGAATATAGAATACAATCAGGACGTATTTATCGGTTTCGTAGATTTCGAAAAAGCGTTTGATAGAGTGAATTGGGAAAAATTAATGCGTGTATTGCAGAAAATAGGAATGAATTGCAGGGACAGGAGACTGATCCGCAACCTGTACATGTCTCAGACTGCTCAGGTGCGAGTGGGGAACGGAGAGTCCGGATGGGCAGTGTTAGGAAGAGGTGTAAGGCAGGGTTGCCCATTGTCACCGGTGCTGTTCAACGTATATGTAGAGGAAATGTTTAAAGAAGCATTGGAAGAACTGGCGGTAGGAATGAAAGCGGGGAATCCGTAAAATTAGTTAGGTTTGCTGATGGCCAAGCTATAGTTTGTCACTCAGCCAACGGGTTGCAAGCTTTGCTAAGTGAATTGGAAATTCAGTGCAATGGATATGGGATGAGAATCAATATTAATAAAACGAAGGTTATGCGATTTTACAGATAGAAAAAGACTAAGCTAAATATTCAAATAGGAAGGGGAAAATAGAGCAGATAGAAGAGTTAACGTAGTTCAGAAGTGTTTTGGACCAACACGGTCAAAGTAGTAGGGACGTAAGGAGAAGAATTACGCTAGGCGGAGAGACTTTCACAAGGAGGAGGGAGTTGATGACGGGGACGTTGAGTAGGGATGTTGAGACAAGACTCGTAAAAAATCTGATATGGGGTGTACGGCGCGGAAAAGTGGTCGCTGAAGCAGGAGGATAGACGTAGATTGGAGGCTTTTGAAATGTGGATGTGGAGAAGAATGGAGAAGGTGAAATGGACCGAAAAAAAAACAAATTACGAAATAAACAGACAAACGAGGGAAGGGCAGGAACAGGATAGGGATGTTGGACGGGATGAAGGGAGGAAAGAAGTACAGAGAGCTGAACAGGAACCTGATGTAGAATATGTTGCTGGATTGTGTTTTGTTAGGAGACACAAAATATTTGGTAGTTGTGACCATCAAAAAACCTACCTTAACCGGTAGATTACCTAATAATAATAATAATATATACAATGTGTTGCCGTTCGATCTGTCCATAAAGAGTGTGTGTGCCGTGTTTGTTGCCTGCCTGTGTTTGTGTATATATATATATATATATATAAACACACAAACACTAAGACAACAAACACCACACACATAGAAACATAAAAGAAGGACACTTACATTGGATATTTACGTTTCGACGGCACGGCCGTCGTCATCAGAAACGTCGTCGGCACGCCGTGCCGTCGAAACGTAAATATCCAATGTAAGTGTCCTTCTTTTATGTTTCTATGTGTGTGGTGTTTGTTGTCTTAGTGTTTGTGTGTTTGTGCGTCGCCGGAGAGCGTCTTTTCCAAGTTTATATATATATATATATATATATATATATATATATATATATATATATATATATATGTGCATATGTGTATATATATATACACACATATACATACATATATATATATATATATATATGAATAATATATATACATTATATATCAATATATATATAATATATATAAGCACCGGGAAAAAAGGAGATTTGAGAGCAATTAATTAATGTTGTGAAAGACGAAAGGAGGACGGTTTGGGGAAAGGAAGAGGGGCAAGGGAATTAACAGGGAGGGAATGGAGAGTTGGAGGGAAGGACAAGCGTTAAACAAGGGCGAAAGTGTGAAGAGCGGTGAATGAATACATCTGCATCTACATAAATACCCTGCGAGCCACCAAAAAGGTGTGTGGCAGGGGGTGTAGCACCATGAGGGAAGGGTAAGTGTTGAGGGGGTTGGGTGTTAGGTGAGGAAAGGTGGGGGGAACCTGTAAGAAAAAATAGATACATATATACATATTCACATATATATATGCACGCACATATATATATACATATATTAAAATATGCATATATATATATGTATATATATACACATACATACACACATATCCTCGCGCAGTCCCTAACCTGTACGTTAATACTTATTGCAATAAACTATGTCCTGGGGAATTTCGGCTACAAGCATTCTGGTCCCTTATCGTTCTTGGAAAAAATGACATTTTAAACCTGTCAGTCTTGCAGTCTATCTCTCTAGTCTTATATTCGTGATCCCTTCGACCGTAATACGTTGGGGTTCGTATTATATCCTTGATGTCATCGGAAAAGGGCCCATCTTTAAATGTTTTTAATAAGTTTAATCTATATTGGAAACGCCGCTGTGTAAGATAATCCCAACTTAAATTGTCTAGCAAAGTGGATAAGCTGCTGAGTTGGTCATAACAATGTTTGACAAATCTAGCCCCCCTCCGCTGAACTCGATCTAATTCCGAAACCAAATTTATATTTTGAGGATCCCATACTATATACTGGCAGCATACTCTAGGTGGGGCCTGACCAAGGCAAGGAAACATCGTTCTTTCACCTTTTTGTCGCATTTACCTAGCACTCTTTTCACAAACCCCAATTTTTTATTAGCACGACCGCATATTTCTCGAATTATTTTTCCCCAGGACAGATCGTGAGTAATTGTTACACCCAAGTATTTAAAGGAATCTACCCTCGTGATTTTGGTTTGTTTCATTTTGTAACTATAAGGGAGGGAATTCTTCTTTTTCCAAAAATGTATTACTACGCATTTTTAAAAATTTTATTCCAATTGCCATGTATCGCACCAATTTTGAATTGCATCTAGGTCGTTGGCTAACACGACTCTGTCTTCGTGACTTCGGATATCCCCATAAATTACTGCATCATCGGCGAAAAGACGGAGCTTGCTATTAACTACGGTACTGAGGTCATTTATGTAAATAAGGAAAAGGAGGGAACCTATGACACTTCCTTTTGGTACACCCGACGTGACCTTGACAGTATCGGATGATACACCGTCCAGGACGACTGTTTGGACACGTTCACTTAAGAATTGTTTAATCCAGTTAATAATACTTTCGTGTATTCCATAGGTTTCCAATTTCGCCAGTAATAATCGCAATGAGGGACTTTATCGAAAGCTTTCTTAAAATTTAGGAATATCGCATCAGCTGGAATATTACTTTCACCGGAGTTCAATACATCATGTACAAAAAGTGCGAGTTGAGTTTCGCAGAATCTACCCTTACGGAAGCCGTGTTGGTTATTAATTAATAAATCTTGGCTATCGAGGTGCCTCATCATGGAACTAACAATGATGTGTTCAAGTGAGGAATAGTGAGTAGCCAAGTGCGTGCTTGGAGAAAAGCTGAGAGGGGAGAAAGAGGAGTGGGTGGGCTTGTATGCTGGGGGGTGGAATAGGAGAGGGGTCATGTATAATGAGGTTGGGAGGGAAAGCGCAGGGGATCGTCAGTCTGGAGAGTAAGCAGGATATACGTATAGTTAGGTAGTTGTCGGGAAGGATCCTAAGTTGAAAATGAAATGGAGGAGTGGGGTTTGAATTTTTATTTAGGTGGGAAAGGGGTTAATGGCGTAAACCAGCAGGGGAAAGAAGGCCAAGAAGTGGAAGGTTTTGTGAGGGGGGTGGTGGAGTGAGTGATGGATAGAGGAATAGGGCGAGGATGTGTCGGAGAAGAGAGTAGTTTCAAGAGTCGGGAGAGTGGTTTTGGTGTATTGTGCGGCTGGGAAATTCGCAAGGGGAATGCGATGGAGGTAGTGGAAAGACTATGGACCCGCGTCTTCATCTGGAAGAAAATGACATCCCATGAAAATTTTAATGGAAACGCGGCAGATTATTTCAAGAGAGTCCCGCTGCGGCGGCGGAAAATACACTAAAATAAATGTCATATCGAGCGTCCATCTAGGGGAAACACGTTTACATAGCATTCCTAACGATTATTTATCTACGCTATTTTCAATTTTAATCGAAATATTATTATAGTATTACACTTAAACGTAAAATGAAAGTTTCTATAGATTAAAGGCATTTATTTGTTAATCATCTCGTAGATATTTTTACTAATATTTAGGTTTCATAGTTTATTCAATAAAAATCTCGTGATATTGACATTTTTCCTGCAAGGAAGAATGTATGGCTGTATTTGAGCACAAAGTTTTTAAGGTGACCAAGAAGAGCGATTAAAAATAATGTAATTAAAATACTACAATGCAGCGCATATTACGTTAAAAAATAAATTTTTTAAATAAAAATTCGAAGTTTACTTTGTTCATTTAATTTGAATGCCTTGCCAAAGGCGGATTTGAGACTTAATGTAACGCTCTAGAGGCCGGCAGGTAAAGGATACAGACTAAGGGTTTATAATTTTTTTTTCATGCCATCATCCCCAGTTGTTCAATAAGTTCACCTAAAGCCAAACTTCACGGCAAAAGGTCAAAATGTTTCTAAGGTACTGTTATATTTTTTCTGCCATTGAAATAATATTTTATAGTCATTTTGTTTTGAATGAAATCATGTAGACTTGCATATTTATTTATCCAGGAAAGAAGTATTCACTAATAAATTCGCAAAAACTAAGTAATAATCTGAGAAAAACTACCTCATATATAACAATATTAAACTATATTTTATCAGAGAAATATTAGTATCTTGTGGAAGGAATTTGTTGATAATTTGGTCGACTTGCATCATGTATGTAATCGTATATTTGATCTATAATTTATATTTTTCTCTTTTCAGGTAAGTGTTCTTGAAATGACCACTACATTTGGTTTTGGATAACTCCAGTGGTGAGTGTTATAAGGTACTTTTTCATTTCAACAATTATATTAAAGATCTCAATCTAAAACTTTGAGAGACGTAGTACTGCAATGGCTATGCTGACAACTATCCTTCACAGCTAAAGTTACACATTTTTCTGAATTAATCTATATCTACAACCTCATTGTTTTGACTCAAACAATCCATCCTGTTTCACCGCTCGGCTTGGTGTAAACGATGTCGATCGTTTCTGAAGTTGGAAATTTAGGTCTCATATTAGTACCAACCGAAATATTTTTAATGAGATATGAATTTGATGTTTCATGTTAAGATGAAACTCCGATAATAAACAGCGTGGTGTTCACTGAAAGTCAGAGGAGGACCTCTAATATTTCTGTAACGTATAACATGCGAAGCATCTTATTTACTAATGAAGTGTAAGTTGTAAGAAATGGAGTACGGAGAAATTCATAGGGGCGAAATGTAGAAAAAATTGAGAGTAGTAGAAGTAGTAGTTTTATGGGAAGCGACCGACAGCTAAGGTCGTTTCCGTCTTTAGGGATGAAAGAAAGGATGAAGGTTGGTGAAAAACTCGGCGTCCGCATTAACCCACGCTTATCAAAAGGCGCCAAGGGTCCGCAGCTTAACGTCCCATCCGAGGGACGTCGCACTCACTCAAAGTGCTCTCCTCAAAGCACCTCAAATAGGGATACCACTGAAAAATATTTGTCGACTCCAGGATTTGAAGCCAGGTTCTCTCGGTGGGAAGCCTGTAAGCTAGACACCGAACCATCTCGACCCTCCAAAATAATTGAGAGAAAGAGAGAGATAGACAGAGAGATGACAAGGTTGAAGGAGAAAGAGAGAAAAAGGCAAGAAAAGAGGAATTGGTGAAGTAGCAGACGAAGAGAAGGGAGATGGAGGGAATGTGGAGACTGCTACAATAGAAACCCCAGTAGCGAGGGCTGCCAGTTATTGGGGGAGGGAAGGAGAAAATGTTCGGCGCCTAGTCAGCAGGGCCCTCGGGCGACCGGAGGAGAAAGGGGTGCCGAAGAATTTACAGCGGAGGCCCGTGGATAAGGGAGGAGCGGCTGCGATGGAAATAACGAGGCAAGCGGGGGAAGAAATGAGGGATGGGGTTCGGACCGGGGGGGTGGAGGAGTGTCGAGCGGGTGTTGGGAGGGGATGTGTCCATAGGGAGACGCAAGGGAGGAGAACCAGTGCCCCGGCGCAGCGTGGGGAGAAAATAGGGGAGATGTTTACCCAGTTGGGCTTTTAAAAGACCAATATGTATGCCATCTACCAAGAGGTTTTTTTTGGCCTCGAGGGGCGAGAGGGGGGCGGAGAGGAGGTCTGGCCCTCGTTTGGAAGGGGCGGATGTGGCAATGGAGTGGGGGAGAGGATGCTGGGGGAGGGGTTTTTGAGGTCTTAAAGAGGGATGGCCCTCTCGGTGATTAATGAATTCACTTGCCTAGTGCCATAGTGCCTAGTTTATCTTACCAAAGGGATTTAGAAGATATGAGTGGGCATCGAAGGTCAATACAGCTGGACGTATCCTTTCCCAAGTTCCCAGTGTTTTTTTCTGTGGCAATGTGGATAGATTGACTGTTATTTCCTCTGATGTGACCACTGGCTCTCCTCATTGACTGATTATGCGTTGGAAGTTGCTCTGGTTAATTGACTTAATGAAACGGTCTCCGGAAAGAGTAAACAACCAGAATTATGTGAAATTGTGTGCTCATCTACTATCTTCTGTTGCATGTGTAACTACTTTCCTTAATAGAGAGAGAGAGAGAGAGAGAGAGAGAGAGAGAGAGAGAGAGAGAGAGAAAGAATGTCCTGGCGTAATGACTTCATTAAACCGGGGTGTAACACGCGCGTGAAGCATCTTTCAAAACAGAGTTTGGAAGAATGTTGATGCCGCATTTGATGCCAACAAAATGCCGCCATTTTATCGTGCATGTTGAATTTAATTTATTGCCAGATATTAATACCACTTGGCTCGCTAGTTGGCTTTGGTGTCAAATGGAAAAAATCGCTTGAAAAAATGAAGTCTCAATCTCGTTCCAATAAAGTCGTTGAGTAAATAAATCATAAATATTTACTCTATGATATGGTTGTATTATATTCACATAGATACATTAATCGAGGTCTTAGAAAGAAAAAGCATGCACAAAATTCTGAATAATACATTTCTATATCCCTGGTATATTTTATTGTTGCACCGGGATAAAATATTTTAAAAATCTAAAATTTCATGTGACTAAATATTTGGTCAACATATTAAATATGAAAATAATTCATTACAGATCATTTCCGGATAAACTAGATTAGTGATATAAAGCACAGACTCTACTAAAAAAAACACAACACTAACATTAATGTCAGAGTAGTGAATCAGGAATCACCATATTTATACGCTGTTCAATAAACGTGATCTATTAACCGGTGGAGAAAATATCAAATTTTATAAAATCGCACTGAATTATCCTAAATAGAATTAAAAATTACGATTAAAGCATTTAGTCCATTCAACGTTGCATTAAAAACGTTTTCATGACTACTGATATAAAAGATGGAGATATTTCGTCGTAAATCATTCGAAATTACGTGTTTTATAACCTGATTTGTTTCATTTAGATGATATAAAGGAATTTATTTTTTTCAAACGCACAGTTTCTGCGAACGACTTTGCGCAAAATTGGAGAAAATGTGATTCGTTTTACTCAGGGCATAATATTTTTCAGTCGGCACCTGCAACGATAAAATACAGATATTTTTATCAGCATTTTAGGATCTCTCAAACCTTTCTGCATTGATGGTGATCATGAATTTCTGAAGATTACGCGAGTGCTTAAAACTTGCACATAAACGTGCTCTTCTCGCATTTTGGAAAAGTGCATTCTGAAGTATAAAAGATCTTGAATTTCATTTTGAAACTCACGGTAATATTACCATTTAGTACGTGTTTTGTTTATTAAAAAAATCCGGAAAAAGAACATAGAGGTCTCCGAATAAGTATCAATTATTACGACTGACGACGATTTCCGGGAATCCCTTGAACATCTGGTCCACCTGTTAGAGAACGTCGAAGTAGGCCAAACTAATAGACGCATTATCCACCGGTTACGAAACGCGCCCATAAGTAAGTTTGTGCAAGGATACCACGCAAGCGCATTAAGGTCAGTGACGCTCTCTCCAGCGCTTACCTGTGGTCTTATTTGCAAACGACAAGAGAGTCACTGCAGTCAGCCATTTGCCTCTTAAACTGCCATGCACAGCGATAATGATTAGTTCTTTGGTAGAATAAATAATTTTTTTCTGTCTTTGCAGATTCAACGACACTTCTGTAATAGAACGCTGAAATTTTTATTGATTGATGAATTTGGACTTTAGATGCTCAATTCCACCCATTTCATTGTTGTGACGGCAGTTTAAAAAAATGATTACGAATGAGGTCAAATGGAGAACGAAATAAATGGAGGGTTTCTAATATTTTTAAAGGAATAACTCGTAAACCATTTTCATCAAAACTATCAATAAATGACTACTATGAACTACCGAAAGATATATTTTGATCATTTGATCAAAGATTAGAAATAGTATGTGAATAAATATTATCTCTCTCTATATTACTCTATATATATTTATACATAATGTCTAGATATGTATTTAATTAGTTAATTATATAGGTGGGTTTGTCTACCCAAAGCGAACTACATCTAACGAGACTAACAATTATAGGAAGGCACAAAATTCTCGAGTTTACCTCTATCACCAATAAAATTCTTAGGGTTTCACATGAATATTATTGCTAGTCAGATAAAACTGAGATAAAAAAAGAGGCATGGATACATTTAGATAAGTTTATTCCCTCACTAAAATACAAAATCACAACAAAGTCATTGTAACACCTCTACACAAAACACCGAGCCTTTCATCTAAAAATCATCTATGAATTTTTATTTATCCGATAGACGGTAGTGTTGCAAACCACACGCCCTCCTCCCGGCTTACTGAGTTTAACCTGGACACCGATGCATTCATATTTTTCGTCTCAAACCGATCTTGTGAAGAAATCTTATCGAATAAATATTACCGGAGAAATATTACGCTATGAAAGCGGATGTAACGCGGTTAATAGAGGAAGTAGGATGGGAGTTCCTGTAAGCACGAAGCAAAAAAGAAAAAAATAAGGTTCTTAGAAAGGTAAAGATATTGATTTTGCATATGACACCAAAGAAATTATGAATACTCCTCATTATATCGGCAGATTGGGTCATTCGGATAAGATGATGAAAACTGACTTGCAGCACCAAGTGATTCAGGGACTTTCTTTCCTTGAAGATTCGCGACCACTATAAAAATGATGAGAAAGGATCAAAGGATGGCTATCTACGAGCCCCTAACTTAGAGTGCTTATTCTTTTAGCCACTGAAAGTTAGTTCCCTAAGACCCTCCCGCATGCCTCCTGAACAGCTTACATGGCACGTCGTAGATATACGTTGAGATCTTGATAAGCGATACTGATTATCTAATGGGGAGTATGATATGAATGCGCAGAGTATTCAACTTTACTGTTAGAAATGTAATCCAGGACCGTTATCGTCCGTTAGGAAATCCGTTCTCCGATTTCAATTTGTAATCTATCTATTCTCCTATTCTACGACGTGAAATGGGTCATCTCTTCAATAGGGTCACCGTTTAACCACGCAAATGCATTAACTGTCACCCGAATCAGCGATTCAATTCAAACAGATCTCAATCACTCAATGTAAGCGCACCCAACCTTGGTTGACGAGAGACAGTCGGGCTGAAATTCTTGATCCAGGAGAGCGAACGCTCGTCCAAATTGTTTGTAAATCAAATAAAAATCTTCACGTCACCATTTTTATTCGAAAAAAATTTCCGTATCCTCGAAAAGTAACACAAGAGGGGTCAGCCACGGGCTCATGCTTTTTCTCTCTCTCTCTCTTATCCCAAAGCACGCTGATGTGTATCCGAATTTCTGTGCACATACTAATCCGAAGGAGAAAAAATATACATTAGACCGGTTAACAAAATTGTGAATAAAGTGTCGAGGAACCTCCATTGGGAGCTGCCTGGTGTTCGTATGTGAAGGGCGATGCGGGTCAGGTCTCATTAACGCAGTGAATGAATGCCCGCGACATATTCCGCTCAAATGGCCGCTCTGGATAGACGTGGGCGAGTGGGGGCGGGGAAGGGAAGGGGCGGGGCGAGAGCAGGTGGAGGGGAGGCGGAGGATGAGTCGAGGAAGAGTGGTCGCGAGGCATGTGTGTGCATTTGCATGGAAGGTGACTCGGGCGAAGTCTGTGTGTGTGTGTGCTTGGAACGGGAAAGGGAGCCTGGATCTCTTTGCAAAAGTTGGTTGGTAACACTTTTGGAATTTTATCCCTCTCGAGTGGTGGGTTCGAGGATTTATAAGGGCGTAAATACCCGCGGTAAACAATGAAAAACGTTCTCCCTTCCGTTTATTTATTAATGGAAGAGCATATAGGTTTGGTACGTTTTGCCCCTCCCCCCCCTATTCTCTCGTCCCAACCCCCTGGGAGACTTTATTTCGCCAGGTCGTGCATTATCCCTATCCATATATTATGCATCTCTTCACCTTCCTCCCTTCTCTTCGATTCTCTTCTTCCCTGCGCTTCGCTTAAATTTTTCTCCTCTTTCCCATCTCCCCCTTGTTTACTGGCCTTTCTCAAGCGTCTTATTTTCCGTCGATATTCTTCAGTGGAACTTTTCAGTCTCCTATGAATTTATCTCTGCTCCATTAAACATTTAAGCCTCAGAAAGTGTTTTTTTGGCTTTGCAACTTCACCTGCCTCCCTTTCATTCCCACTCATACTCACCACCGTCTCGTTTACCATTCATCCATTCCTTATTTGTTGCTATAGATTTAACATCTATTTACGCTCGGATTTCCAGTTTCGTAGCCATATGTCAGAATTAATTCTTTTTTTTTCTTCTTTTTTATTGCCCATATTACAATAGTAAGGAATTTCGGTGTAAATAAACAGAAGCTTCATGATAAAAGATAACGATGTACCACTTGATATATGAAAGTAAATGAATTAAAATTTTGAAACTACGAAATTTCAAGTATTGATCTCTAAGGGAAGAGAATATCTACGATATCAGAAGCTTTAGACGCCTAAAGTATGGAAAATGTTGTCCCTATGTTATAGTATTCTCCAGAATGCTAAAAATTGTTCTTTAGTAAAACATCAACCTGAATGGCATCTTTAGAGACGTGCATGTGCATTATCAGTAAACTCTACCTTCCGTTTCGCAAGTCTACGGACATTTGTCCACATGCGACCTTAATAGGTGCGTATCTGTTAACTCTTCACACGATGATGTTTTTTTTTGTTCGTCCCCTCCCAGATTCTCCCCTCCCAACCACTCATTTGCTCTCCCTGACCCCGCTGCAGTTCAGAGAGGCGAACGAGGTTGAGAAAAATGTCGCTCATCTGAGCGATGCTGTTGCTACAGCTCAGGTCGAGGTCAATCGCCCGATGGCCCATTTCAGAGAGAGAGAGCCCAGGCCAGGAGCCGAGTCGATTCATCGCGATGGCCGGAGCCTCCGCGACCTGAAACGAAGGCGATGTTCTCGCAGTCTTCCTTCTCTCCATCCTATTCCTCCCAGTCCACACATTTCTCCATTCCCGCCCTGGACTACCGCAACCCACATATATATATATATTATAAAAATATATATTTATAAATAAATAAATATATATATATATATATTATAAGTGGTGGTCCAGTGGGTAGAACGTTGGACTACTGACTGGAGGGTTCCGGGTTCGATTTCCGGGCAAGGCACTCTGGGCAGCTGCAGTTCCACCCAAGCTAGTTGATTTTTCGGGTACCAGATCTTCCTGGGAAACCATAACCGGCACAGGGAAAGGAACTGGCCCCCCTACCCTGATGTGTGAATATTCACACGCCGTCGGGCTTAGTACATGGGTGAGCTCTACCATCACTTAATAAACCGACCTTCGGGTTGATTACTGTGTTTATGGTTTATATATGTATATAAGTTTCTGGCCCCCTACGCTGATGTGCGAATTTCACTCGCCGTTGAACTGTATTGGGTGAATTCAACGGATACCTACCAAACTGTCCTTCGGGTTGTTTAAGTATGCAAACATAAAAACACAGCAATGAACCCGAAGGTCGGTTTGGTAGGTGATAGTAGAGTTCACCCCATGCTAAGCCCAACGGCGCGCGGAATTCACTCATCAGGGTGGGGGAGCTCGTTCCTGTGCCGGCACCAGATTCCCATAAAGATCTGGTACCCGAAAATAATTAAATGTAAATATACAATGAGTTAAGAAAGTATTAACTAATGTGATATGAATTTACCAGAAAAGATTGTCATACAATTAAAAAACCGTCATAGCAACATTAAATTATAATTTTAAAAGACTCTGCTCCCTTTAACGCTCCAAATCGTTTACAACGAATAATTTACATTCCCTGATAGGTTGTCTGTCTTGTAGGCGTATGTAATCTCGTACCGTGTTTAGAGTTTAGGAGAGAATACGAAAGGGTAGACGAACTAATGTGATGCCAGGTTAAATGAAAACCGTTCTCAAATAAATCAAAGTATAAAAAACAATTTTAATCTGAATTCCTGCCCATATTGGGATAAGAATATGATGTGATGAGTTCTATTTAATATGTATTTTAAATTTGTAAAAGTGATCATAGTTTTAGGTCCTAAGGAAAGAGCTTGAAGATTATACCCAATGGTGGAGTATTGGCTCCCAGAGAAAGCATTTCATTAGTAAGTCTCATTCCTTATGGCTCATAAATAGCTTTTATTTTACTGCAAAGTACGTTTTGAAAAATTGATAAATGCATAAAATAAATATACTCCATGGTTACTATTAAAAGGTCACAATAAGGGATATAAAAATTTGTGTGAACTGAAATCTGAAAAATAATATTTATTAAAGCTATTTTACGTATGTTCCCATTTCCATCCGGGAAAATATGTCACCAGTAATAATTACGAATTCTTTGGTACGAAAAAACAAATTTTTGAAAAAATCATGAAATATTTACGTAGGCTATTGATTACTTCAAATGGTATACCATTATACGCCAAAAAAGTTAAAGAAATAAGAAATTTTCAAATTACTTCGCAGCATCTTAGTCCTAGTTTGAAACCCGAAGCTCAATTTTGTTCATACTTTGTAGAGTGTAATGAATTGATCAGCAAGGAACATTCACAGTTTACCCTTACTGAAGACGATTCTGGAGCTTCAATACCTTTGCTTTAGGTTCAGCCAGGATTTATATTTAAGATAGATGTTATGATGCATCAAATTTACCGAATGAGTCAGGGATTTATTCTCAAGCGGTAAACAAAAAGTATTCGTTCAAGTTATGAGCTTAGTAGTCAATAATTGTTTGATGTATATATATATATATATATATATATATATGTATACTACACACCGAGATACAGAATATTCAAAACACAGAGGCACGAAGAAAGGACACTCACAGTTTGTAGTTTACGTTTCGACGGCACGACCGTCCTCATCAGAATGGCGTCATAGTTATCGGGGAAGAGCGGAGAGGGCATGTGCCGGGGAAGGGTGAGGGGAGGAGAGGTAAGGGACCAATAGGAAACGGAAAAGGGGAGGAGGGGAAATTTAGGCAGCTATTGGATGCATTCAATGGACTTGGTTCTGTCCGGGGGGTTTAAATGCCTGGAGCACCCAGATATGCGCCATCTCGCGGGTTCTCATCTCTATGCTACATGCAGAATTGGAAAGGGTTTCAATCACCGAAACAGAGAAGCAGTAATCGAAAGATTGGTTATGGGAAGCAATGTGAGTAGGAATGGGATAATTAAGGTAGGTGGGAGATTGGATGGAATAGCGATGGTTATTCATAAGGAGGGAAGGGGTGGCCATGTATTCATCCACGTATTAGGCAGGGCAAAAGTTACAGGAGAGGCGATATATAATAATTTTTGAGGTGCAGGTGGCGTTGGGTTGGGAGTTGGTAGTAAGGAATGTGGAGGGTCTTAGCATTTTCAGCGTGGGCGGCTGCATGGTGCGGACAGGGGCGGGGAAGAGACAGTGGTGCTCGCAGGTGATTTTGTCGACTTGACGATATCTCGCAAGTTTGACGGAAGTTTAAACGCAACGGAGGGACAATATGGGAACAAAAGCGGAATGGCTTGACTGTTGTTAATAATTGGGAAGAGTTCTCGGATTATATGTTTAATTTTTGGGGTTCCGGGGAAGAAAGTGGTGATAAGATTACGGCAATTTGGGCGGTTTGGTTTGGGGAGAGGAGTGCCTTGGGTAGACGGTTTGAGAATTTTACTATTCAGTAGTCTTTGTGTCTCTATGTTTTGAATATTCTGTACCTGTGTGTGTGTGCGTCGCTGGAGAACGTTTCATTTCAAAGATATATATATATATATCATTTTGCAGTTTGAGTCTAATGATCTATTCTGCGGCTTGGGCATAATTTAGTACTTAATTTTCTATCGAGTTTTTATTCGAGTGTTTATATGTTACCAAGGTAGCAAAGCAATAATGATCAATGCAATACTCATTACTGATCATATAAACAAAGTCACATTCTTGATTATTTTATACCCACATCCGAATTTTTAGTTTGCTATATTCTAGTTTTTTTAAAGAATAGTGTATGTGAACGAATAGTAATAATAAGAACGGATGTGAAGAATAATGTATATCAAGATAGTACTAGTGAACAAATACACAGAAACACACAAAAAAGAAAAGAAACTGACATCTTTCCAAATTTACGGTGGTCAAGCCACCTTTCTCGAGGGAGAGAAGGACAGAGCTGAGTTCCTTCTGGGGAACTGGAAACGTGTGAGTTTCTTTTCTTTGTTGGGTACTTTTATGCGCTAGTGCTATCTTAATATACATCATGCATACATTAACGGACGGTCCTCTTTACTTAATACAATATATCATATTTATTCTCTCAATTGTTGAAATGTTTCCTTATCCCTTCATTCAACAAATTCATGCATAAAAAGATCGTATTTAACCCTTGAGACTGACTATAAATTAATACAACAGTTACATATAGTGACAGCTTAATGCTTTTTGGTTTTGAAGAGGTTACGTTTTAGAATTTTACTGTCTGATTTAAATAAAAATAAAATATTGAATAAGAAGTTATTTAAAATAATGATTCGTAGGATTGAACACTCTTCATTAAATAAAATAATACTTAATTACCTCAATACACAAGAAAAATAATTATCACATAGCCCACGTAAAAAATATATGATTGATGCATACATGTGGTTGATTGATAATACATTGATGTTTGGCCTCAAGACAGAAGAACTAATGTTTGACACTAGTTCTCTATGTATTTACGATCATTATTGAACCGATATTTACCATTTTACTGATCTAAACGAAAAGAAATGTAGTTTTAACCATTTGCATTTTTACATAGCTAACGTCTTGCCTGTTTACCCTGGTCCACTTCGTCGTAAGAGAGTAGATTGGTATGCTACGCAATGTTGATCCAGTTTATATCATAAACATTGAAGAGTTGGCAACGTCAAAGAATCGGTGAGCAAAGTAAATTAGCGTTTCGACCTCTCGGCCTTCATCATCATCAAGATGATCGCCATGAAGTTCGAAGTGGCTCATCCCGCCGTCAATAGTAGTCAGCGACAAGGGTATTTCACGAGTCTCGGTTCGGCTCACTTATTAATAATAAATCATGTAGAACATGACGCTGTGGTGGGAGGCAATGGCGGGGGGCGGATGAGTTAGCGTTGCCGAGTGCGGAGTCCATCGAGACGCGGCATTTAATAGCTCGCCGATTTGGAGTCAGCCGTGGGATTGTCACTGAATGGAAGATCGATTGCGATGCCGGGTGGAGCATGACGCAAAGAGGGCGAGTTTTAGGGGGGGGCTGTGGTGGACTGTTGTTGAGTGAGAAGGGATTTGTTGGACTCTCACAGAGATGGGATAATTAGGGTAATGTGGATGCACTGTGTGTGTGAGAGAGAGAGACCAAAAGAAAGGAAAAGAGAGAAGGCGAAGAAAATTAGACGAGAAAGTGATGGAGATGTGTCCTCGTGCAGAGTGACGGGAGGCAATGGCGGTGTTGTCCATACTTCCGTCAGGGACGTTGACCTTGCTTCTTTATCCTCTTTAAAGAGAAGAGAAGAAAGAAATTAAAAGGGTGGGGAAAATTCGTTATTTTCAGCAGCCTCTCCAGTGTTTTCGTAGCCCGGAGAGAGAGAGAGAAAGAGAGGAGAAAGGGGGAAGAGTAAGTAATGAAAGGGAGAGTTTTTTCGATGCCCTGGCTACGTCTTTTTTCTGATTGTTTAGAGGATCGCCCAGCCCCAGCCGTTTCCTCTGTTCTCCTCTTCCCCTCTCCTCCGCCATTTGACAATTTCCCCGGGGGAAGGGAAGTAATAGCAATAAAAATGAAGAAAAAGAAGGGAAGGAAGAGAGGGCGATCATGCGTGCACCTAAATGCACGTGCTACGCTACGGACCCAGAATTGCCTCCTCCTCTGGGTTCCGACGGACAAAAGGTTGGCGTGACCAACCACCGCAGTCGGGTCGGGGGGGGGGAGGCATCCAAGAGGGGTTGGAGTGGGAGGGTTAGTGGGGGTTGTTTTGGATGGTGAGGAGTGGTGGTAAAAGGGACGGGGTAAGCGAGAGATGAGGGGGTGGATGGAATCCACCCATTGTCAGCGGGAAGGCAGTAGTGAGTGACTGTGAGCCCTATCTTATTCATCGCGGAGTCTCGCAAAGGAGGGAACCACCATTGAGTACGAACGGCTCAAGGATATTTTACTGCCAGCATTCGTCCAAATATAAATGCCCGCCGTCCGTTTCTGCACACACCTTGGGCCGGAATGGATCCGTCATTTAACTATTTTAGCCAAGACTGGAGTGGGAGTTGCCCTGTTTGTTTATTTTTCGGTCTCCTGTCCCTCTCATACCTCGCGTTATCTGAAGTCACGACGAGGACACTGGATTTTTCTCTTCGTGGGCCTCACATCACCACTTACCAGGGACTATCTTTACGTTGACCTCCGTGCAGGTAAGCGGAAGCAGACACGACCTCCCACCTGCCTTCTGACCCCTGTGAACGCGGCTAGGAGGGGTTACTAGTGGAGGAGGACTTAAATACGCATTGCGAATTATTGTTGCTTGAATCATTCTATCTATGCTTGCTATGTCGACACCAGCTTATTTATTTTGGAGTTTGAATAAAAACGATGAAATGATGACCTCCATGCTCTCCTACTAGGATTGCATTGACGCTCTTGGTTCACTCACTGGAGAGTATGTAGCCAAAATAATACCTTGAAATTTATCTATTGTCTTTTTAACATATAAAACTGCCTTCTTATTGCTGATCCTGATTTTCAACTCTCAAGATATTCAACTAGGCGCCCAAATTTTGTAAACAAGGTCGTGGATCCCATTGAGTTTAAATTAAGTTTCTTAACCATTTCAAATATGTCTGAATAGGTAAGAAAACCTAAGGATTTAAGGGCATCTTCTTTTGAAGATGAATGAATACTCGTTAAACTTATTGCCAAAGGCGTTTTGTATAAATATTACTGAATCTGAGATCATAAATCGTATCCTGCTTAAAAGGAGTTTTTAATTCCTTATTTATTTAAATTAGTCTTCTGCTTCGACTGAATTTCGAGTGCTATTAAATCTTGGTATCAGACAACGACGTTTCTCTGCCTTGTACTTAAGGTAGCCATATTCATGCGTGATTTTCAGGCAGATTTATTTCAGGATATTGATTATAAATCAATTAAAGTGCTATTTTTACTCATCAAAAGATAACCATTGAAAATATTTAGTCGTAGTTTTCAGTAAGTTAACGCCAGCGGGTATTTTGAGCCGTCCTAAGGTTTTCATGTTATTTTAATAAATTTGAGTAGCATTGTAGAATTGAATTCTTATGCTTAGGAATCGATGAACACGATTGTTGGTAATGACATCACGGCAATAAGGGAAAACAATCATTTATTGGAAATCAATGAATGGAAGAACAACTCCCAAAAGATATCAGAAACCTTAAAACTCGCGTGTCAGCATTCGCATGCAAGTAATAAGCCAAATGACCACCTACTTACGGAGAGATACAGCGAACACTCACATTAGCGTTATATTTTGTTTTCTTTTGTATGATAGGAGGTATCTAAAATTACTCAAAGAATATTGTATTTTATTTATCAGTGTTGTTGATTAATGCAGAAGAATATTTTATGAAAGTAATATCGTGATGGTGTGTTGTTTAATCGAAGGAAAAAATTTATTCACAGATTTTAGCTATGATGAAATATTCCTTGTTTTTTATTTATGCAGGTTATGAATTGCACATTTTGAAATATTATCTATTGCTTTTTTGTCTTAAAGTAAATGGGAAACGAATTGAAATGATATACTTAAGACGTATCATCTAATTCTATACATCTATGTGTAGAGTATATTTACATGTATCTTTTAGAAAACCTTCTACATATTTGAGCCATTACGACCACTCTGAGTGAAATTTATTTTAAAACAGGGTTCATCGTTAATGATGGAAGATGAATGCGATTCGAAATTGGGAAAAGATCCAATTCTTAGTGAGTGTACAGACAGAATGATCTTAATGCTACCGCGGCGCTGTTAATATTTACTTAGTTCTCTTTCGTGAAGTCTTTCAAAGTTCTCGGAGCGAGGCGTGCAGCAATTGTGCAAATCCAAGTCCGGGGACTAGATTGGCTCTCTTTTCGATGGGATTGGTTAGAAAGGGAGAGCGCCAGAGGAGCGGCGCGCGGCGAGGGAAGTGAGGCATCTCGAAGCACTGGAGCGTGCGCAGTGGGGCTAATTCTAGCCGACAGCGTGGAATGAGGGATTGCCGGGCAACGAAACAATTCAAGCCCGTGTGGGGTGGGAGAGTGCTGCTCTTTCAGAACTACCATTGGAGGTTCTTGAAAACCGCTTTTGAATGTAATTCAAACTCTATGCCTCATCCAGAAATGTCAGTCTTGCAAAGATTTAAAGAAGGGATAAATCGGAACATCCATTTTCCAGTTTATAGTGTCTCAAACGTTGTCTAGGATGCCTGATGGTGACCAGTAATAGATCTGAATTATACATTATGGGTTCCAATTTAGTCGCTAAAGCCACTCTGTACTATAAAATTGAGAGCAAGAGAATTCAATTATTTTGAAATTACGACATCAGGTATGGCTATCTGTCATTTCATGCACATCTGCAGGGATCATTAAGTTATTTAATGATAATATGCCAGGATTTTTGCGTGCTCTCGCGGTATTACAGGTTTGATTTAACAAGATAGATAGATTGATGATCGTTTTTATTTTGGGGTGAGATTGAGACTATGGAGTCTCTTTTATCACCTAAACCCTCGTCACACATTTACAATATTGAATTTATAAATAAATTACACACAGTGTACATAATTAGCAATAAAATCATTACATATAATATCTGAGGACTAAATACAGCAACACAATACATAAGTTGCCTAGTAAATAAATAAATATAACGCAATATATGCATACAAATACTAAATATACACATACAACTACATGCAAACAATACTTGTGAAACAGTATCCCAGAATATATTTACAGATGCCAATACAAAACATTATTCTCCTGCGAAAGGAAAAGGAAGGATCTAGAAGTCTGTCTACAACTCTATTTTTATTGGTTGGTTGCCTGGAAAATTAGTGATTTATGAAGTTCGCGCTTGAATGACGGGAAAGCTGTGCATTAGAAATAACGGACGATAGCTCATTCAAATGACGACATGAAGAAAACTCACAAGAAACAGTATTAAGTGGATCAGTCATTTAATACAACATTCATTGGCAATAATCAGATTACTGACTATATTTTTAGCAAAAACATGTAGATTATACCCTCTATGCATTTTTAAACAATAATTCCCCTGAGTGATATTTAACTTATAGTGTATGACATAAGAGGCACGCGCTATGACACGTGCTTTGTTCAAGCACTATTATCAGCCAGGGAGAAAGGGAGGGATGAGAGATGGTAACTTTTATTTATTCCCTGTTGATTGGAAGGAAGTCTTTTACCCCTTAACACGCGGGTATTCGCAAATCACCAAGGGTTCGAGGGGAGTTTGGAGGGAAAAGACAAGTGATGACTCGGTCGCCAGAAAACCCATCTAGGAGAAGACAAGGCGAAACCATTTTTATGTCTCCCTTTTCAAAGAGATTGCGGCGAGATCAACAATGCACACGAATCTTCTCGTACGACGAATTACCGCAGTAGTAAAAATGCTGTCGCTTGCGATAGCGAGGCGAAAAGGCGACTTCTCCCTCCTTCTCTCTCTCTCCCTTCGCTTTTTAACTTTCCAAATCCTCCGCGTGTCAACCCCCATTCCTCAACTACTCTTCCCGGCCACCGTTTCTAAAAAAGGAACCCCCATTACCGCCACTCCCTCCCGTCCCTCATTGCGTCTCTTGCTCTTCCTCTCACGGGAAAATTACGAGAGCCAGCTGATTGAGATCCACCCACTCCCCCCTTTTAGCCTAATTCTTCTTCCCAGTGTCCTCCCATCTCCCACCCACCCTCCTCGAATCCCCTTTATTTACCCCTCTTTTAAACCCTTACCCCTCTGCACCACTCCTTCCTTTAACATGTCCTAGCGTCATACTCCACAGGCAGGGCGACACATTTCATTCTCTGTCTGGAACGACTCCAAACCTTCGTTCGTCGAGTTACCTCAGGATACCCGATCCAAATAAAAAGGAGTCCTTGTTCCATTTTCATTCCTTTTCTTAACCCCATTTTTCTCAACTGAAACTCCGTACTCTTGTACCCAACCCCTTTCTAAGATTAGTCTGTATTTGAAAGAATCCTTACCACTAACCTCTTTTAAAATAAACTATGAATGGAATCAGCATGAAATGGAAATTATTTTATCACGCTTATAGTTATTAATTCGAGTTAATTTTTTGTAAAACGTCATGAGATGTAAATCGATATAAAACTATTTCAGAACACAGCTTTTTACTTCTTTTGTCAACTTGTATCTTGTTTTCTTTTAGATTTTCCACTTCTCTCTTATCCTATCTCTTTTACATATTTGAAGTTTTTATCACATTTTCAGATTTTAATATCACTCTAGAGGGAAAATACAATATATTAGGACGTTATCATGATCTATATTATTTGAGTTTTATATGTATACATTCATAAATAAAAATTTAAAAAACTTAATTCTTTAAATTCCATGCCTGGTGTTGAATTCGCACCCCGCCGCATACCTTGCAGGGTTCCACGTGAAAGAAGTAGAAGAAAGAAAGGGAGTGAGTGAGGAGGAGGGAATGAGGGAGGTAGATATAAACAGCGAGAGGAAGAGAAAAAGTGAAGATCATAATGACAATGGAAGCTGATAAGTATTCAAGAGGTGTACGGGGTGAATTAGGATTTATCGCATGTTACCTTGGGAGAGGGACTTACCTTTAATTGCTGCATAAGGTTTAAAGTTTTCTTAAGCAAATGAGCGCTGATGGGACTGTGAATAAAATTTCGGGGAGATGGTTTGTTGAACGGTCCCCGGAAGACTTCCTTCGATCGGTCTTACGCGCTCATTCCCAACATTTGGAATGTAGCGAACATCAAATTCTGGCTATTTTCAAAATTCAAGTCCTTTCTCTTGTCATTGAATGAGGTTAGCAATTCCTATATGAATGAATGCGTCCTGGATTATGCCTATAGTGTACTTATTTTACTTTCTTCCAGCACCTCTTCCTGTATTTGGCGAGAATTTAAATATATTTCGGTCTAAAAGTATGTCTCATGAGACATAACATGGTCTTCATTTGGTTATGTACTTGGCGTCTTATATCTCGCTCTGACATTAGATTCCTCATGGCCGAGTAATGAATTCTATCAAAATAAACTTAACACCTTTGTTACGTAACGTCTTTTGTTGGTTTTATCTGAAAAACTCCGTGTAAGCCTAATTATAGCCGTACTTTATTGTCCTCGATATGAGGAACAAAGCTTTACAGTTTTTTATTTCTGAATTTAATTCTGAAATACGAAGATCCTATTATGCCGTCGGTGATTGTTAAACTATATTACCTAAATAAAAATATTTTTAAAAGCTTCAACAAAAGATGAATGTAATTGAGTGGAAATCTCCTGTTGTGCCCAACATATAATGACATAGCGCCTCATCATTTAAGTATAAATCCATTAAATTGCAGCCGTGCCACTCTCATGCGTTCATTGATTCTAAAATTCCCTTTTCACTGCAGGTGAATAACAGTGGCCCTATGACTTCACTGTTTTGAAACCTTCTCACAGATAACAGAGAGTAAACTTTTCAAAGTTATTAACTTTCTTTAGCAAATTTAATTTTCCATATTATTTCCAAGGAATATTGAATTTGCTTATTTGTTGTCCCTAAATCCCTAAGTTCACAGCAAACTAATTTCAATAACGCGGTAGTACAGTAGGTAGAGCGTTGGACTATCTGACCAGAGTGTCCCGGGTTAGATTCCCGCGCAAGGTACTCTGGACACCTGCAGCTCCACCCAAGCTAGTTGATTTTTCGGGTACCAGATCTTCCTGGGAAACCATAATCGGCACAGGAAAAGGAACTGGCTCCCTTACCCTCATGTGTGAATTTCACACGCCGTCGGGCTTAGTACTCGGTGAACTCTACCATAACCTACCAAACAGACCTTCGGATTGATTACTGTGTTTATGGTTTTTTGTGAATCAAATTTAAGATAAAAAATTTCTACATGTGCCTCAAGACAGATTTATCTACCAAACGAATCACATATAGTATTTTTGATCGGGTGACTTTCTGTGTTTTTGGAGGTATTGAGTTCTTTCCATTAAACAATGCTAACATAGTTGAGAAAATGTTAAATACTCGTATGGTGTGAAAGAACCTAAGCTATCTTTGAAAAGATTCCTCTTTGAAGAAGATTTTGAAAAGAATGAATTTGGGAAAAGAAACATACTTGAATGATATTCAGCCCAATTCCAATTGATTCAAAAGTTGGCTTAGATTAGCAGTGCTATTTCCCAGGCGCCCCTTTTCTTTGCTATGACAGGTGGCCTTCCTTTGGTTACCAGGTTTTCCGCAACTAGTCACCCATCCACCTTTCTGAACCAGTTTCGGTGATGCGTTACTAATCAACACTCTATTCTTCTCCAATGAAACTCGGGAGATGAATTACCGTTCGAGATCAATCCATAGTTATTGCTCGAGGGTGGGGGGAAGGACGGGAGGAATGAAAGGAGGGGAAACGGCCAAAAGAGATGAGGTATATGAAGAAGGGAGAGGAATGAAGAGGGGGTTAATGTTTTTCAGGTCGCTGCCAAGCAATAGGAATCTCTCTTCAAGGATTCGTTCTTTGGTTTCCACTTCGCCGAAAGAAAAAAGTTAGAGAGAGATCTATTAATTTTTTCTGTTCTTATTTCTTTATGTTTTTGCCTCTGCTTCGTAATATGTAATTCAAAAACTTAGTTACCCTTATCATTTATTCAATGCTTATCGGAAACTAAATTTCATGTGTGTTCATCATACATATCATCATTTATGTTCTTAAATGAAATCATTTTCACTTCAATCAGTGGCGTTAGTCGGTTTTAACTTGCTGTTCTGAAAAATACGGATTAAAAAAATTCTTTTACGCTTTATTTTTTTACCACAATTTACTCTTTCCAAAATGTTATAATTTGTTTATTTTCAAATATGTATATGTGTGTGTTTATATGTATGTATATACATGTAAACCATAAACACAGTAATCATCCCTAAGGTCGGTAGGTGATGGTAGATTTCACCCAGTACTAAGCCGGGCAGCGTGTGAAATTCACTTATCAGGGTAGGGGGATCAGTTAATTTCCTTGTTCCGGTTATGATTTTCCAGGAAGATCTGGCACCTGAAAAATTACATCGCTTGGGTGGAGCTGCAGGTGCCCAGAGAGGCTTGGCAGGAAATCTAACCTGGGCCCTCCGATCATAAGTCCAACGTTCTACCCCTGGGCTACCCATATATAACGAAAAGAGCTAATCCAAATTTTCTCCAATATTTATTCGATTTAACAGAAAAAAAGTCTAAGTGGATTGAAGAAAATTTTATTTCCCTCGCAAGTGTTAGAAGAGGAACAGAGAGGCTACTCTGCATTTTGCTTATCAATTGAAATGGATGCGATTAACCAAAAAAAGATCAGATAATAGTCACATCTATTATTCAAGTACAAAGTTTTTTTAACGCAAAATTCATCCTATTCATATCATTTACTCTCATTTAAGAGCTCGAGTGCTTTCCACATTGTTACTGGCGCGAGATGGCGGGATATCGATGACTGAAGAATTATTCGAGGATCCGAGCGTGATTTCGAGTTTGAACAGTTGCGAGGAGAGGGAAGACGAATTGAAGGAGAAGAGGTGATTGGTCTTGGGTACCGTAGAACGGGGTGGGCAGCAAAGGAAAGCAGGGAGAGAGAGTGGTGGCATTTGAAGGGGCGGTGGAAACAAAAAGACACTTCCCTTCAATTTTTGCGACAACTTGATTCTTTTAAAAGCTCTTTTCATCCGCGGACGAAAGATGTTTAAGAAATAAAAGGAGGTGATACATGAGCGAGTTTTGTTCTGATTTTTAGAATCCAATTTTATTTTTTATCTTTAGATGAATCCTACCTCTGAATCATTTTCTGAATGATTCAGATGGCAATTATCATCATCTGAATTATTTTATCCCTCTTTCTGCACACAAGGTCTTGGAATAAATTCGACATTCAGATTTAAATGACGAATTTGGGATTAATTACTGTCCTTTTAATTTGTGGCTTAAGGGAATGAAATGGTGAACATATCTTATTTACACTGTATTATTGTTTCCTTTGCTCTTGGGATTTAAGCATTTACTACAAACAGGATCAGCAATAGGATATCATTAACGTCAAAGACGTCAAAAACGAAACACCTGCTAAAGTAGGTGTTTCTTACTAGAATATCATAAGTGTTACCTAAATCTTTTCCACTTTTCCCTGAACACCTGCTCTCTTGTACCTCACGTGGACTATATTCTATGGTACCATATAAAAGTTAATTTGCTTATATCTTTCGAAGTAATTTTGAATATCAGAGGTATTCAATCGAAAGAATCATATCACATTTGGTTAAATATGAATTCTAAAATGATATTTTAAAATATTCTCTTTTTTTAGATTGACAAATTTTATGTTAAAAGTACATAATATTCTGAATAAAATCCCATAAAACCAGTAAAAAAAATTGTGATCAATGATGGACCCGTTAATTTATTTACATCACGTGTTATTAATTTTTATAAAACGATTAAATTTTTCCTGATCTAATCATTATTGTTAAAAGTTGCAACGGTTTTAATAGAGGCGTAGAGCAAGCAGTGCGTAACATTTTGTACAGCAGGGGAAGTTTGATCGTGGGTTGGATAAAAAAAATACATCGGGTTTAACCCCGTGAAGGTATGCATCATGCAATACAAAATGTGCTGCGGCAAGCATACTTTTCAGGCGTTAAACAGTTCCTTAGATTATTTTGATTCCTGAATCAATGCCACGAAATAGCATAGGAGTATTTATTCTCTGTAATATATACTTCATAATATTAGTTTTATGGTTTCTCTCGAACCAATAATTTAGAAATTTTTCAGATTCTTCAATAGAATTAGACTCTCTGGTGGAAAACTTCAATTCCCAAATCAATGTAGTACCATAGTATTTCTTTTATAGCCATAATTTATTTTACGAATAAAATTTCTGACTAAAATATTTTAATAATTTGATTGATCACATAATTTGATATTGTAATTGTATTTTTTTTCACAACTTAATTACCAGAGATAAGTTTTATAACATAATTTAAACAATTTACGATAGATTAACATAGGATTAGCTATGTTTAATGCAACTTTTCATGAATAAATATGCATCCATACATTCGTCCATTCATTGTCTAATGCATGGATAAAAAATTTAAGTTGATCAAAATTTTGGAACGCTTCCCACCTATCTATTCTCACCTTCTGTCTCCTTAAACACATTTCTTCAGTCTATAAAACAAGAAGACACAATTAATGAAGTTACCTTCAACTGATGTCAAAGTTGATTTTTGATTCGAACCAATTATTCTCATCTTTCTGGGCCCGTCGCTGAGAATGGAAGAAGTATAAATTTTCCTCGAAACTATTCCCGCGGTCTCTCTTTGTCTCATCACTCTGTGTCTATGTGTGTGTGTGCGCGCGCGCGTGTTTGTTCCTTAGGAAGGGGAGAGTGAGTGGATGGGGGGCGTAAAGAAGTAGGCTGGGGGCGGTGGGGCGGGAGGACGGAAAATCGATGGCGAGGGGGAGAGGGAGGGAGAGACCGGCCGTGTAGCGGTTGAGAGATGGGTGGCGCGGAGAGGGGAAGGGCGAGGAGGAAGAGGGAGGTGGCGTGGCGGGGGGAGGAGGGGCGGGGGATGGCATAAAAGGCGACTATGCTACCTTCGCCATTCTGGAAAACTCTTCCGCTTCTTTCGTAAATATTTCACCCCTGCGTTACTTGCTCCTCTAAAATGCAACCGGGAAGCGGTTTGTTTTTTCCTTCCTCCGTACCTCCATGATCTTTTCCTCCCCAGAATGTACCCTTCCACTTTTTATTCCGTAAAATGCAGTTGGAATCGTTAATTTCGTCGACTTTCCTCCTTCCCCACCTCCGCCTCCATCCCGCTTCCTCCTCTTCCGTCCACCTCTTTTATTCTGAAACCCTTATCCCAAAACCTCCTTTACTATTGCTTCGGATGTAAGAGAAGGAAATTACGAGAAAGTTTCCGCGGGCAAATAGTCATTATGTGAAAGTGGTTTCTTTTCGCAAAAACTTATTTTGTCTTTTTTACGTAGATGTATTTTCCGATACTCCGTATTTTATTCACCCTTAATTAGTAGTCAATGGGACGATGAAGAAATTATCTTCCCTTAACGTATCGTATTACATGGTAGTCACTCCTGATATTTCATCCTAAGGCAATTTTTTCTATTTAATATACCTCATTGGCAAAGGAAGGTTTCAATTAGCGTATTCAAATCAACCCAATGAATGAATATTTATCCAAATTTTTCTTTCTTTGCACGTACGGGTGGTTTGACTTGTATGTCTATACTATATATATATATTCATTTTTTTTATTTCCATTGGTTCATGGTTCGTTTTATAGGTTATTGTATTCATAGTTATTATCGTCCGTAAATAATTCTCAGATAAACGGCTTGTGGTTCACTTATGATTGAAAGTTTTGCGTTGTTTCATTTTGGATTTGGGTTCAAATCTTATGAGCATGTTGCGACTCCACGAGTGCGCTAATTTATAAAGTACAACTAGCAGTATCACGTGGAATTGGAAAAAATCGTCCAATCTTTTTGTTACTTTAAGCTTAATCAGGATCCATCATAAAGAAATCAAATGTGATCCAGCATGGGTGAATTGGTCCGTAAAAGTAACTCGGTTCCCTCCGGTCCGTGATTTTTTATTAAATCCCATATTTTTTTGATTTATTTGCTGTACGCCGAAAAAAATCTCGTCCCGACCGTTCTTTTTGCTTGCTTCACTTTCTTATTTTTTTGGTTGACTTAATTCCATTCACTTCCTCCCGGGAGTTGTATAGGGTGCTGAGTTGGCAGGCACATAGAAGGAGAGGAGCGAAAGGGGGCATGGCACGGAACGGTGAGGGGCGCTCGTCACTCGGAGGCAGGAAGGAAACGCTCAATTCTTTTTTACATATCGCTTTAAAGCTATTTTTTATAGCCTTCCCCATGGCCCCAAGGCCCGTCACTCCATGTCTTTTCCGGGACATTCAAGTGGACGAAAAAGAGAGAAAGTGAAAGAGAGAGGTAAGGGGGGGAGGGAGAGGGAGAATGTCATTTATCTTCCCTTGTCCAGAAAGGGACGAAATACATTACGTGTCTGTGTATTCGTTATATCATATGCAAATATTATATATGTGTGTATGTATATATATATATATGTATGCAAGCACGAATTCCCGCCATATGGCGAACAAATATTCATTTGCATGGAAATAGATATAAGGAAAAGGACTAGGAACACACATTTATATACACACACAAATACAATGTGCATGTTTGATGTGTGCACATGACTCTTATTGTTCTAAGGGGGTGAGGAAAAGAAGGAAAGAATGATGTTGTGATGGAAAAGAAGGAATTTACCGTGTGTGCGGGGGAGTGGGGTTGGGAAGAGTGTTGTTGGAGGAAGGAAGGCAAGGTTTCTTGGTAGAGATTAGGAAGGAGAGAGTTGGGTAATAGGGAAGGGGTGAAAGGGAGGGAAGTGGGTGTCACGCGGGTCTACTTGGCATGTGTCTGCTTCGGTTCCCTACCCCGCGAGCCACCGCCTTATTCCCTCCTCCGTGATTTTACACCCTAGCGAGTCTCTTTTTTCCGCCTCACTAGCTCCTTTCCCTTCCTCCATTCCACCGACGTCCGTCTCATGGACGCCCTTCCAACACCAATGCGCACCATTTGCAGCCATTCATCACCGTATTCTCCCACCTATCTCTCTCTCTCTCTCTATCTTTCCTTCCCTTTCCATCAACCCATTTCCCCCATCTCCAATTTTTTTAAATTCATGAGACCCCATTTTCGAATGTTGGGAAACGGGGAAAAATCGAATTTTATCTGGTTTTTTGGCAAGTGGTTTGAAACAAATATTGCTTTGTGGATTGGAGGCAAAAAGAGACCATTTATCGAGTCGATATTATATCTTCCACCTTTAATCTTGGACTTGGCTATTTCAAAGTATTACTTTCTTACAATACACCCATCGTGGAAAATTTATCTTCAGCGCGTAATTCAGTCATCTACCAACCAAAAGATTACAAGTTGTAATACCGTCTGTCCGTCTTTTTCATTTTCCTTTTTTCAATTATTTTGAATATGTCTAGCATTACTTAGATGTGAAAACCCTAGAGTAAGTTGGTAGAAATAAAAGTAGAAAAAAATATATGGAACATAATAATATTGGTAACATTGGTCCTTAAAATTTTTTTGGATTATATGTGTAACCCTATGATGAAACCTATCCATTGATGACCTTACAGGGCCGAAGTTTTGTTATGCCATGCAGAATAGGGAGAAGTGAATGATTTCGAAAATTTCTCATAAATATATTTGGACATGTAATAATTTACTAAGATATGCATATGTATGAGCATATATACATATACATGTATATGTATTATATATATATGTACAAATACATAAAATATATTTTATATATAAATAAATAAATATATATATATATATATATATATATATATATATATATATATACATATAGAGTCTGACCTGAAGAAGGCCTCGGAGTAGGCCGAAAGCTTAAATCATCTACAGTGTGAGTGTCCTTTTACGTGTTATCTGTTTTATTCTGTGTTCTATTGTGCCGTCTAAAAGTTATATATAAATACAGATACATATATATATACACTCGTATATGTATTTACTCACACATTTTATATTGCTACATAAATGTATTGTTTTTTCCTAATTCTCCTTCAGGTATTAAGTATATTTTAAATGTAAACTTTATGTGTATATATGCATAAATTTACAGATTAAATCTAGTTCCTCATTCTCTTCTTTGCTTGTCAATATTTAATAAATGGCATTACACATTTTTAGAGGAATATTTCCTTTGCCTTTATTCTCTCGGTGACTCTAATGTTAACGGTTTTACTTGAAATCCTAGGTTTAATTAGTTTTAGGTAATAATATATTATTAAAATAAATATCGATCCATGAATGAGGGAAATTAAAAAAATATGCTTTGAGGTGTAAAAACCAAAACTGAAATATATGGCAAAACTCAATAATGTCATGTCAGTTTTTGTTCTACTTAATGGTGGCTAATAATTTCAAACCTTTATTTGGCCCTCATGAAATAAGGAAAACCGCGTATATTTCACTTTAATTTACAATCAAGAAATTTGCGCCTTGCCATTTCATACAAAAGAGCAAACAAATGAAGGAATTTCGTTTACGTAAGCGAGGGTGTCAGCGTCCAAATCAGGTAATCTCGAGAAAATTTTGTATTTTTTAATTATTAGTTGTAGATGTCTACTTTATTCGGAATGTGTGAAAAGACAGACTCTTTAAAGAGTGGCAAAATATTTTCTCTTTCTCCGTAGACGCATAAAATAGACTGCAGTTTCTTTTCTAGATGTGACATCGCTCATTCCCAAATGCTCTCTTCCTTTTTAATGTCCCAATCTACAAGCTCCAGTAAATACCATTTTCTTGTCACAATAGAAGTAGTTTTAAACTCAAGGGAGCTTTAAAAACTTACCTTTTGAACACGATTCAAGTTCACAGAGAATTCTTAATCGAATAACTGTTGCTTCATTCTGAATTCATATTGCGTCACATTTGGAAGTCATTACTTAATAAGGTTGCAAACCTTTTAACGAGAAACTTTTCGGATATTTACCAGAAACCCGTATTATTCGCATAAAATTATGTAATTTCTTTTATGTACTTAAAATTGAATTATTTTGGCAATTAAACGTTGCATAAAACGACAATGGGGAAGTGAAATGTCCTCAACATTTTATCTTCAAACCTTTGTTCAAACCTATTTCTGTTTATTTTAGAGATTTTCGGTTGTTGCTAGTTATTTTCGTTTTATTCGCATATAAAATTTAAATACTTAGTTCTATTACGCCTATTAAAGAGGATCTGGGAATTTAAATATTCTCCTGCAGCAATGCTCTTTTTTTCTACCAAAACATATTTTTTATTGACACAAATTTATACGTATAACTATGCATTGGTATTTAACACAATTAGTTAACAAAATATAATTTGTGCACCGCCAATTATGAATGCCTGAACCTATTTTCCAGATCCTTCCTAGTCAATTAAGCATTTTATACATACGTGCAATCGTTTGTAGTTCACGGAAAGTTGTACTTTCTCTCCGTATAAAATTTCAAAAATTGGTAAAAAGTGCTGCACTGGTATTATTACAGAATTTAAGAGCATCAAATACTTGCCATTGGTCTGTAAAACGAATAAATGAACATCTTTACATAATAATAAATATTTCACCCAAGATGAAATAGAAAAATGTCAACCCATCTTCATTATTTCTTTATCTGTAGGTTATGTGTTGTGTCTAACCCTATTGTTTTTAGAAATAGGCTTGAAAGTGAATGCGTGCTTTCTCATACTTTCTGAGCAAGCCTCGTGTTTTGCAACGCAAGAAGAATCTCAGCTCGAACGTTTCTTTTTCCGTTCATTTGCCTAATAAAAGGGTAGTGGTGAGTCGCTTAGGGGTTTGAACACGCGACGCCCCTCCGTCGAGACTCCCACGGCGACAAGGTCGCACCAGGCGCGGATGGACAATTTTAAAACGGGAGCGGAAGTTTATAGTATTCTTCTCCCTGAGCGCGGAGATAGTGGTTGATAGGAGCACGCTAATGTTCATCCCCAAGTGTGGACGCTGTAAGTTGGACTTCATTGAGATGAGCATTTTTTACTTTACCATTTATTCTGTTTTATCCGTCATTCCAAGATTACCAAGTCACAGTAAGAAATAAGATAAACGGGATTTAATTTTAGGGATCCATATTTAGAGTGGGAAACTGAAATTTCAGTTCTCGCTTAGTTTTTTTATGTTTCTGTGTGAATGCCAGCCAGCATGCTTATGAGCCGATTGGCTGCCTTCAAAGTTTAGCGTTAGCGGTTTAAATTTGATATGCCATCACACGGTAGGGCGAATGGCATGAAAGGGGTACGAAATTCTAGTCATTATTTAGCCTAGGGAAAATAAGATGTGATCTTCTAGCATTGTCCTCCGTCAATTTTTTATTTCTGCGAATTATTTTCAGATATAGAAAAAGGATGCCCACTCGATTGCCGTTCCAAAATCCTCCCTTTAGCTTTCCAAAATTTCAATGTACCCTCCGTTTCAGTTGTTTATTTTGTCGTCCCTATTTGGCATTCACATGAACACACGTTGATATCATGTTTTCTATCTTTTCCCTTCGTACTGTCATTATTTTCCGTAAATTTACATAATGCTCACTCCTTTTAGGACTTCATTTGTTTCATTTGTCACTTGGTAAATCTGTTTCCGTTCATAGTCATTTTTACCGACACGTGAGCATTCTTTTTAAATTATTTTCCTCCGATTGAACCATCGTTCAAGTTTTGTAATCGCGAAGCTTTTAATTAAAAATTTTTTTGTCAACTTATAATCAAACTACTAAAATTTAAATATAGCAGTTTTTCAGACGGACAACTCTATAAGCTCAACACACTCCGCTCACCATCTAACCTTGGTTAGGGTAAAATTACTTCTATATACTTTTGTGGCAAAACAAAAATGAGCCCGTGGTATATTCCTAGCATAAAAATACTCTTCGAAAAACTAACGTTTAATTTTACTCTTAACATTTAACGTAACTGAAAATATGCCAAAGTTCATTTAATAAGCAAAATAAAAATAATATGTAAAATGTGTATCTTTATTTATTTATAATTTTTAGTCAACTTACTTCAAAGTCTTAATTTCAAGTTAATGACTGCATTTTTTGCGGCCTTTATTGACCCTCGTCTCTTGCCCTCGCACTTGGTAAAGTTTCTTTCCTTTCCTACGTCTCCATCCCTTCTACCTCGTCGCGTCTCCCTCTTACCCACCCACTGCCTCCCTTTCCACGTTCCTTCCCCAGCTTCCTGCTCCATTCCCGCCCCCTCTTCCTTTCATCCGACCCCCTTCCCCGGAAATCCATCCTTATCGATCACGAGTAGCCTCGACCTGCCTCTCCGTGGGGTTGTCACCGGATACCTCTCCTGGGCGCCCGGGAAATCCCGGGTTCGAGTCCCATGTGATTCTAGAAGCGGGGACGTCCCCCTGGACTCGAAACGTGTCAACCGCCGCTCACCCCAATTCAAATAAACAGAGGAATCGGGAAAATGCGGAAACTATTTAAGCCAATGAGGAAGAAAATAAAGACAGAAGAATATATAAAATCCCGAAAAAGAAGTCGGGGCCATTATTGTTGCTACTTACATCCTCAACCGAAAATACTTCTTTATTCGCAGGTGTCTTTTGTCAATTTCCTTTCCTACCTCCGCACGCGAAATTAGTCTTATCACGGAAGTGGACGTGAAAGAGGAAACTGAGGTTGTCAACTGAAATATTTAATGGCATCTTGCTTTTCCCCGATCCCATCGCAACATCCATCAAGATTCTTAGAGGTCAATAGGGAGAATTAACATTTTTCTAATTTTTTGTGGTATCATAAGTTGGTTACAGTTTCTATTGAATTATTAATTTGCTCATCATCGTTGGTGATATTTTTTCGGATTCATTCATAGTCATTTTATAGGTTCACTTATAAAATTTAAAAAATCATATAAAGGCGGTCAGACGGTTCTTTTATTTACGAGAGAGTGATTAATTCAAACATGGTTGTTTTGTCGTCTTATAAATATCATCATGACCCCAATATTATTTTGACTGTTGAAATGAAAGTGCATTGCTTCTAATGAGTGACGAAATTCAGAAAATAGTTTAATTCCGGGAGAAATGAAAGAGCAAGCAATACGGTGAAGATACAATAGTTAAAAATCAATTATAATACGTGCCATTAAGCGAGATGAAGTCAGTGACCACAAATCTGGGCAGTCTAAATACGGCCGCTGTTTTATCATCGGGAAAGTAACAGAATACGAAAAATAACATGTGTCGTTCACTATCAGCAGCAAAAGCAATTATTGATCAACCCCTTACCATTACATTGCCAAAGAAACTTACAGAGTTGACCAAAATCTAATAAATCAAAATTCCGGAATAGTTTCTTCTAATGATAAGCTTGAGAGAAAATCATGTGTTTTGACATAGATTTTTGCACGAGAGAGCATATCATCAAATCATCGAGTCCATCAAATCCATCCAGTTGCGAAAGCCCCTCCCAGCGGATTGAGATCCGACGAAGGTAATCGTGACGAGAGAAACCGAACTCGTGGGCTCGTTGTCCACGGACACCGCCGCGCGTGTCCGCGTCTCGCGATCGAGTGGCTCGGACAGCGGCAGGAGGGAACCGGAGAGGTGCGAGGAGAGATTGGGGAGATGACGGGACGGATGGACGGGGGTCGAGTCGAATCCGATGCCAGACGAATCGATATCGCTTTACTAAGCGGACAGCGACTCTTGAGGGTTCAGGAGGGGGGTTGTGGGTGGTCGCCAGGAGACCGGGGGAGCGGGGTGGGTGGAAGGGAGATGGCTTCCGTCGAAATGCCGCGCTCTCTTCCTCCCCACTCCTCCCCTGCTATCCCCCACCCACACCCCCTCCCCCCCGTCTCTCCCACACCCACCCCCTTGATTCCCGACCACTTCCTCATCATCGACCGTTTTCCGAAGGGGCGTTGTGTAACCCGCGCGTAACTTTGTGTTCTTTGTGTTGGTTATGGTGGACGGCGAGTTGAGAGGGGCTAGTTGGATGCGCGTGTCGGGGAAGCGAAAGCGGGTTGTGTGCGTTCCTCTCTCTCGGGACGGGGACCGTGTTTATATGCGTGCCTGTGCATGAATGCTAGTGTGCAAAGAATCCGGTGGTACGTCCAGCTCTGGCGGAGAGAGAGAGGGAGATGGCGCGGGGGAGGAGTTGGATAGGAATGCTTCCTCGTCCTCTCCCGAACCGTCCATCCGGCGACCAGCAGCTGGGTTCCGCGGTGACTGCCCGACAGGCAAGGGTAGGGGGTGGTGGGGGTGGGGGAAGGGCAGCAATGGAGTCCAGGGGTGAGAGAGGGGCGGAGGGAAAGAAGAGTGGGGATAGGGAATGTCGGGGAAGTCGTCCAGGGGTAGAGATGGGGAGATTGGTGAGGGGAGGACGGTTATATCCACACGGTTATTACCCCAAAATCCGCCTCCTCTGTGCCTGGCGGTGGGTTCATATCTTTTCGATGAATCCGTCCCCATTCATTCCCTCCCCCGCGCCCTCTCAGCAAATTCATCCGAATGATTTTGATAAAAGGAATCTGATGAAATGGAGTACTTTCACTTTCTTCTGAAGAGCAGTTCCTGGAAAGAGATACCTTTTGTATGTGTCGTTTTGTTTTGTAACTCAAATGAATGGAATTACAGTTTTTGACTGCATTTATAGCTTTTACTTCGTCTTTTTCATGATTATTTTCAATTCATTTGCATTCACTCAATGCATTCATTTGTGAATTTAATTCACTCGGTTTTTTAACATCAATAGTTACGAATCATCACGAGTATTACTTGTAGGCTATTTGTTTTAAACTTAATTATTGACAAAACAAGGCATGCGCGGTCAATGTATTGTCGTAATTCCAAGGCTTTAAAATACTGTAATAAATTAGTTATTGCCGAACGCTCATGTAGTAAACATATGGTCACATTTAAATTTGTAAAATTTAAAACATCGATTTATTTTTATTTAGTTGTGTGTCACGAAATAATCTCAGGAAATGTGTACGTAAACTTTTTAAAATATCTACTACTTCAGCCTTATGTAGTAATTGTAAAATTACAGAGCTCAGTAATTAAAAATAGTGGTTGAAGGCTTTATTTAGGATCAATCAACCCAGAGAGGTTGAGGGTAGATAACGAAGAATTGTTTTCCATCGACAGTTTTATGCTTCAATTTATGATATTGAGTGGAAATTCAATGTATTCCAAATATTTTCCAAAGCTATGTTTTCCTCTCTTCAATAAAATGCCTGTTGGAATACTACTTAAAAATAATACCACATATAACGTAAAACATAGTAATCAACCCGAAAGTCGGTTTAGTAGGTGATGGTAGAGCTCACCCATGTACTAAGCCCGTGTGAATAATCACACATCAGGGTAGGGGGGCCAGTTCCTTTCCCTGTGCCCCAGGAAGATCTGGTACCCGAAAAATCAACTAGCTTGGGTGAAGCTGGAGGTGCCCAAAGTGCCTTGCCCGGGAATCGAACCCGGGTCCCTCCGGTCAGTAGTCCAACGCTCGACCCACTGGACCACCGCGACCCGCACATATAACGTAATTCACCTGAAAATGATTGCAATTTACCGAATTACCATAACTAAAAAAAGTTTGAATTCAATGCATTTTTTAATGTAAATAGTATGTATAATCTTTTGAGTCATGTTCAAGATAATCAATATATTGAGCTTGAATCTCTAATATTGATGAACGATAATACTCATTCCAATTTATTTCTAACATCTCGACAGCTTTTACGAGTTCTATAATGCTTTCTATGGGCGAGTGTTTCTTTAACAATATTTTAAACGTCCTCGTGTGTTTAAATTTACCAAGTATTTTTTGAACAAATAAGATGGATTAGTTACCCTTCGCTACTTATTTTTTTGTTTTCAGTTTGTGTATTAGTTATTTTTGAACTGTTTTACCATTCACTTTTTCCTAATACAGGAATAAAAATTTATAAGGGTATCTCGTGATCTCAGTTTATGTGTCGTGCATTCGTTGTTCAAGTGTCATGCATGTCCGCACCCATACTTCCCCATGAAAAACTAAGTCGTATGCATTAAGTAATTCACGGAGCGGGGTAAAAAGGCGACGGTGGATGGAGGCGTAAAGTGGAGAAAGAATGTGGGGGTAAGTCAAGGGAGCACGGGAAAGCAGGCGGCTTGGAAGTTCAAGGGAGAGAATGGAGGAAAATACGAAGGATGGAGTGGAATGGATGAAGGGAGAAAGGGTAGTGCACTTTCTGTGTGAGAGGAGAAGGCATGAAGGAAGTGAGGGAGTCGGTATGGAAGAGTTAGGGGTGCGGGTTGGCCAATGAGTAGTCGGTGGGAGTGAAGGAAGGGTTTTAGGGCGTCGGGAGAGGTAATAAACAGTGGCCGGGTGAAGGAGGAGGGACGAGGGGGCAGCTTGTGCAGCGGGGTGGGGGTGGTATGAATGAGTGCGGGGGAATGTGCCCGCCACCTCCCCCCCTACGCCATCCCCCTTTATCCCCCTGGTGCGAGGGGCGCGGCAGGGGAAAACCGTGTGAGCCTGTCGGAGCGACTTTGCGTTTCTGCGCCGCTGAGCGTCGGAGCTGGATCAAAGATATGGGCGAGAGGCGGTGCGAGATAATCGCAAATACTTTTCTAAAAATTTTTGAAAGGATTATCGTGCGCATTTTTATTCTCTCGGAAAAATCGCACTTATACAACATATTTGGAGTCGCCCGCATTCCTGACTCGTTCAAATATTTAAATGTTTTTTCTCTCTCTCTCCAGCATCTCGCTTAATCCGATCCAGAGAGCGGCCGCGGCACCTCCTATTCCTGAGCGGGGTGGAAGGAGAGGAAGGTGGAAGGGGATTCAGTCCGTGGGGATTATTAAACATCCGCGGTGGAACGAAGGGGGTTGTGTGTGTGTGTGTGGGGGGGAAGAGGGGCGAAGGTGGTGGTGGGACGGAGAGACCTGCAGGAAATCGTATGGCTGCCGGAGAACGTTCATTTATTTTTCCTCGTGATCTTATCACTTCCAAGTCCTACACTCTGAGCATGCGATTTTCCGAGGAGGAAGAGGGAGAAAGTTTTTGCGCCTTCGTTTTCCGAAATGACAGTGCAAGACCCCAAGTATCACGTTTTGCATCCCTGAAATGCCTTCAATATTCTGACGAGAACTATATCTAATCAACATTTTCTCATTACGCGACGATTTTCATAAACGTTATAGAAAACGCAGTCCACCTTTTATGGGGAGTTATGATATAAAGCGTATGCACAATATAGACGTAAACTTTCGTCTGAGCAAATAACTGATTTTACGATTGAGCTGGTAAATAGGAGCACTTTGTCATCTCTCAGCTGTTCAATCTCATTGAAAAAGAGTTTATTTTCTCGTGAAGATTGATTTAACTAGGTTAATTAAATCTCACCCGCCGTCCGATTTCACAGCAATAGATGAAACAGGTTCTTATTTTTTTGCCCTGCATCTTGAGATTTCCACACGTGACCCAGTTCTCGAATGGCAGAGGTCGCGAATTTATCCGTTAGTTCATTCCAAAATTCATCCACATCAGTATTTCCTTTTTTCACCTATTTACTTTACGCAATATTCCTGGGAGCCAATTCCATGAAAATAAAATGCACAGGTTATAAAACTTAATTTTATCGAAAAGTTAGAAGGAACACCAAATATAACCTTATGAATTTGAGCAGAATATCATAGCGCATATACGTAGTCGGCCCAATAAATACGCGAACTGGTGCAATTAGGCGGCCATGACACGGACTATAGCCCCACCCACTAGCGGCGCTAGTTGCCTGAGACCCAATGAGCCGTCTGTGCTTGGCGGATCGTCGAGGTGTGCGTATAATGCCAGTTATGTTAGTTTCTGTTGTCCTTGTTTTAACTGTTTGTTGAAAATTGACGAAATCACGGAGGAACGAATCAACAACAAATGTTTTGGTGAATTTCGGTAAAAGTTATCAAGGAATTAGTGAAATTTGGACAGATGTTTACGGTGAAAATGTTCTGAAGAAAACATCCGTTTTCAAGTGGATTAAGCGTTTTAAAGATGGCCGAAAAGACGCCACGGATGATGTAAGGCCGGGACGACCTTCAACCACCTGTGTTGACGACAACATTGATCGTGGACATGTGATGTGGACACAATAATGCAAGAAACGACAAGAAAGCTGAAAAGCCTAACTGCCGAGGACTTCCAAGGGTGCTTTGACGGGTGGAAAATAAGATGGAATACGTGCATAGCAACAAATGGAGAGTACTTTGAAGGGGACAAAATCGATGTAGACTAAATTTTCCAAAATGAAGTTTTTATGGCCTCAGTTCGCGTATTTATTGGCCATACCTCGTAGCATTTAACATCTCTAAAAGTGGTAAATATTTGAAAAAAAATATTCATGAGAATGGCGCAACGGCCATGCCATATCGGAAACAGAAAGATACTTTTTGCGTCGAATTTTAGAGTATAGGATCTACTGTTACTATTTCAGTGTCATTTACATTTTTGTAGCTGTAGAAAAATATTCTTTGACAGTAGTTTTTCTCTGTCCTTTCGAATTCGGTAGGGGATGTAAAAATATAGTTTTGTTTTATTGCTCTTACATAGTTTAATAAATCTTAATTCTCCAATTTATGGTGTAACTAGAATTTCTATAAATCGATTCAGGTCATTAAGCATACCTTAGAAATGTATTGTCATTTACCAAAATCAAATCCCACAGTCACAAATATCATTATTTCGGCCTGCTATAGCGTAGCCTTTGTTGGCAAGAAATTCAAATGCAATTGGACATATTCCAGTGTAATCCAGATAATTTGAAAGCTGCTTAAGTTTTTTCGAATGAGGATAGTTTATCTCTTAAGGTTAACCTTAACCTTCTATTTCAACCTTAATTTTAACATTAGTTTTTAAACATTTACGTCCTTATTAGTGAGATACTGTTAAAGGAGAGAAAAATGTCTACTGCTACAACTATTGCGGCAATAATGTTGCCGAAATCAATTGTAATAGTGAATCACTAAAATTTTGTGTACTACTCTTTAATTCAGGTTATCTCATGTGACAATCATGAACGCGATTACGGTTGGGTGTCAGCTCGGATGGTTTTGAAGAGGTAGAAGGGAAGAAGTCATTCCAGTATTTTGAACACATTGATTGATTCCTATTCTGTGTGAACAACGCTAATCTTTAGGTGTCCTTCTGATATGTTTAAACGGTTGCGGAAGATATAATGTCATTAGAATCTCTGATACAGTCCTCCAACGTCCCCTCCAAAGGAGCAGATACGCTCGCGAGCTGCCCATAATGTGGGAGATAACTCATCCTGGCCGAAGTCCCTCTTCGTCCACTCAAAGGTTATCTTCGATACGTCTGCTTTAACACAAGCAGTCGAGGCAGGTGGCCTCCCTAGCCATGCATTCATAGTCTGTTGAACGCTTTTCCCAAACGGGTGCTCGATGAGAAGTGCCCAAGGTAGATAGGAGAAGGCAGGCCAAGGCCAAAGGACAGAGAAGCATGCTATGAGAGCTATAGCGCGTTCATTCCAACGGTCTTTGCTGTTTTCTTTTCCGGTTCGACGGTTGGTTTTTGAAATATTCCGTATGAATAGTGCCCTCAGTTAGGAACACCGACGTGGTGTCATTCCTTTTCTATCCCTACGCGATGTTCAGCCGACAGTACGTGTATAAAGAGTTAGAGAACTTTTGTGACTAATCCTTCATTCCAATGGCATCATATTCTATATTTCCCGGCTAAATTGACTTTTTCAACTTGGATTCCATTTCTCTTTGATCGGAAATGAATTTGAAAATCGAAAGTCTTAACACCGATTGGGTGAGATTGATGGAATTCAAATATAGGAGAAACCGAAGTTAACGTAGAGGGTGAACGGGGATGAAATGTGAATGTATGTGATCTACTTAGAGATCTCTCAAAGTTTACTTTCGAGTGCTACGTTCTACATTTCTGATTGGTGACCACATTAGTGTAGTTTGAGTGACCGAGAATGTACATGTAAACAAGGAGTTATGGGTAGATAAGCACAGGCTCGATCATCATTTACACTATCAGTTAATTTAAAGGATCTCAAAATGTATCGGTAGATTTGAAATGAATATTTCTACGTCGTGTAACACATAACACAGGCAAGTGAATTGGAAATGTATCGCCATGCACTTTCATTAGAAAGCGTTCCAAGGCCCTCTTCTAACAAGGTCTTCCAGGACCTTCAGATCCAGATCTTTAGATCATCCTTGACGACGGGTCTTGCAGATTGACGATGAGGAATTATGTACATCAGTTTTCAAGGATTTAGAGAGATTAACTTCAATTTCGGGTCTTTGCTGTCATCTCTGTCCATCTTTAATGACTTTATTTACTGACATCGGATTAAATTTTACAGCTGCAGTCATATATGCTAGAATGAGACTGATCTGTAAACGTTCAAGGGACAAATTAGTCGTATCAACTCAGCACTTCGCGAGGTACCGCCAGTACCGAATTGACGAAAATGGACCATGATGTGTGAAATTTATTAATTAGCTCTCAGTAAACGCTATCCTTACTTACCATAACCAAAATCCTTACTTGATTACTATGATGGCATAGGTTAGGTTACAAGGACTTGTTATTTGCCTTGAAGTTTTCGGGAATAGGCTCAGGAAGAAGGAGGTAGAAGTATCGAAGAAGAACTGCAAGTCGGCGGTAGAGGCAGTTGTGTGGTCTGTTTGATACCACACTCACACGAACTCACATGCGCCTGCGTCCACTCAAAATCTACTTCTCCCTCTCCCTAATTCGTCCATTCAGCGGGCGGTAAACTTCCACTCGGTTCCCTTTGTTTCCAACCCTTTGAGCGGTTAATGTAGAGACGGAGAGATGGTTTTTCGGAAGCTGCCAGAGGGGGAGGGTGGGAAGTGAGGGTTCGTTGGGTTGGGCGGGATGGGCGAAAGAGAAGTGTGGCGAAGAGTGTTGTCGGAGTGTTGGGGCGGTGAAGGGTGGGGAGGAGAGGCCCAAATGGGGTGCGAGGGTGATTGGCCACGGACTCGAAATTCCGCTCTATCATTTATTGAATCTCTGCAAAACAAATTTCAAGTAAAAATTATAAATTGGTTCTCGGTTACTCGCTAAAAACAGAGTTAGCCTTTTTGAGTACGCTTAAATATTCGGCATCCATTTGTTTTATAAGTTGCGTGTTAAAATTTGCGATATTAATGAAATATAACCCACCAAATCTGACTACTGTAGCTAAAATATCGGCGAAAGTAATGTATTTTTAGAAAAAAATCTTTGCCACAGGAAATTGGGGAAAGGTAAATCAGCATAGAATGAGGGACCAATTAGAAAAACTTCTCATAAAGATTTCATTCCTCACTTTTGTTTGAAGTAAGGGTTAAATAAAAGCAGAAATGGAAGGAGGAAGTGACCGGCCCGCTGCGTTGGAGAGGGCATATCGAGTGTTGTACTGAGGGAGTGCTCGGACACACACACACGATTTATTTGCTCCCTGGGAAAGCCGTGGTCACGCAAGAGGACGGCCTCAATCCGGGTCTAAACGCACCTCCATGAGAGGAGATTCGGAGGTGGAGTAGAATTTGGGAGAGGAGGTGGAGGGAGGCGATGTGGAAGTGAACGGGACTTCGACCGCGTCGGTTGCCTTGATGCGAACACGTCCGTTTCTTTCCTTCCCTTGCTACTCCCACTTAGCCACCAACACCTATAGCAAAGGCTTAAACTGATGGACCAACTCTGCGGTGCATTCTTGTGCCTGAGTTCTTGTTTAGCGCCCAATTTTTTGCGAGTTCTGGAAATGTATTCTTTAATTACATGGTTTACAACTTGTTGAAAATATTCCTGGCGTCTTATGAGGAGCATTTGGATATTTTCAGGCATGAATCCGTTGACCATTGTCAATATGGGGGCATTTACATATTTTTTGTGAATCACGTTTGTGTATCCATGCATAATATACACACAAATATATAAATATCAGTCAAGATGAGTTTATATATTTATTATTTGGTAATCTACCGGTTAAGATAGGTTTTTGGATGGACACAACTATCAAATAAATATTTTGTAACTCCAAACAAAACCCAATCCAGCAACCTAAACTACATCAGGTCCCTCTTCATCTCTGTGTACTTCTTTCCTCCCTTCATCCCATCCAACATCCCTATCCTGTTCCTACCCTTTCATCGCTTGACCAACATTCTCCCCTCTATTACTTTCTTCAACATTCCACTACCGTTCAATACGCCTTTCATCCATTTTTTCCTGCCTCCATAGGATTTCTCTCAACAAACCCCTCTCCTCACCCAACATCTCCAGTACTTCCTCATTTGTTTTCCTTTCGGTCCATTTCACCTTCTCCATTCTTCTCCACACCCACATTTCAAAAGCCTCCAATCTAGGTCTATCCTCCTGCTTCAGTGACCACGTTTCCGCACCGTATATAGCTACGCTCCATATCAGAGTTTTTACGAGTCTTGTCTTAACATCTCTACTCAACGTCCCCGTCATCAACTCCCTCCTCCTTGAGAAAGCCTCGTTGCCTAGCGCAATTCTCCTCCTTACGTCCCTACCACTTTGACCGTATTGGTCCAAAACACTTCCGAGATATGTAAACTGTTCTACCTGCTCTATTTTTTCCCCGCCTATTTTAATATTTAGCTTAGCCTTTTTCTTTCTGGAAAATCGCATAACCTTTGTTTTATTAATATTGATTCTCATCCCATATTTATCGCACTGAACCTCCAATTAACTCAGCAATGCTTGCAACCCCTTGGCTGACTGAGCAACTAATGCTTGGTCATCAGCAAACCTAACCGATTTTACAAATTCCCCTCCGACTTTCATTCCTACCTTCAGTTCTTCCCATGCCTCTTTAATCATTTCCTCCACATATACGTTGAACAGCACCGGTGACAATGGGCAACCCTGCCTTACCCCTCTTCCTAACACTGCCCATCCGGACTCTCCGTTCCCCACTCGCACCTGAGCAGTCTGAGACATGTACAGGTTGCGGATCAGTCTCCTGTCCCTCCAATCCATTCCTATTTTCTGCAATACACGCATTAATTTTTCCCAATTCACTCTATCAAATGCTTTTTCGAAATCTACAAAACAGGCAAAAACGTCCTGATTGTATTCTATATTCCTCTCGACTAGTGATCTCATTACTGCAATTGGCATCACGCGTACCTCTTCCTTTCCTAAACCCAAACTGATCATCCCCTAAGTAATCATTTGCCTTACTCTCTATCCTTTTGTTGATGATCCTGAGAATAATTTTAGCTGCGTGTAATATAAAACTTATTGTTCTGTAATCCTCACATGACAAAGCCTTTGCCTTTTTTGGAATAGGAACTAACACCGATCTCACAAAATCTTCCGGCCAGATTCCCTCCTCATAGATACTAGGAATCAGTCCATATATTGAGTTTATATATATATATATATATATATGTGTGTGTATCAGTCTGACCTGAAGAAGGCCTTAAAGAAGACCGAAAGCTTAAACTCTTTGAAATGTGGATGTCCTTTTATACGTTATCTTTTTTTCTTTGTGTTCTATTGTACCGTCCAAATGCTGTATTGCTCTCGTATATATACATTATTGATATATACATATATATAATATGTATATATATACATAACTCATCGTGGCCGATATTTCACATTATCTTCCTATTGTACAACGCGTGGAATAGGTGTCTAGGCAATGAAAACATACGAATAAAACGCGATAGTAAACACTTCAAAATGGAGAAAACTTTAAACTTTCATGTTGATAAGCCTAGAGTTAATCATTTACGTGGTTGATCTGGTGGAATGTTCGGTTAACTTCAGGTAACTAGAGAATTTCTAATTGACTACGTTAGTTAATAAAATGTATTTGTCACTACTTTTTTAAGATATCAGTTTATTTAGTTAGTTTTCTTTTTTTCTCTGCAACACACGCTGTACTTTGAACTGTCATTAATCACACCTACTACCTGTATGCCTGTCATTACTCACACCTATATCTTAGCTTAGATATATTATACCCTGATCTCCAAAATAGTTTTCGTTGGCGCCTATAATTACGGTTCGGCAAAAAAGCTTTACCTTGTGTGTGTAGATAATGAATATGTTCATAATTCATCGAGCTATGAAACTAATGGGTAAACTATACGTGAACAGCTTATGTGTGTCATGCGCTAAATCCAAAACGTGGAAACAAGGAATATGCTTATCTACGTTCCATATTTCTTTTCAAATCTCATTCATTCCAATATTCCAATCTACACGCACCGCTGAGTATTTTGCAGATAAGGTGTTGTCGAATACTCCACTAAAATGTCAGTAAAACCGAAAGGCAATGCCTTTTAACATGCTCATAAACGTGGTGTAAAATATACAGAACTGGTTATCGTTCAGAATTGCGAGCGAGTGCGTGTGCAATAAGCAGTGATATACATCTCCGCTGTTGTGATACGCTTATATTTTAATGCCTATAAAGCCGACGACGCCCGAAACGAACGGTAGCAGCTATTGAAGTGAAGCGTTAAATGCGAGGAAGCAGGAAGAAAACGAAGAGATATTGCCATGGGAGAGGGTGTGGGGTTTGGTAGCGCACCGATCAGGGGATTGCTGACGGCCAATTATTTGTGACGCAGGGCAGCAGTGCACCACCAACCGCCGTGAAATTGGGCAAATGGAATGACTCGACAGGGAGCGGGGGAAGTGGGAGTGGCGAGGGGAAATCTGTTTGCCCGGCGTCTCTCATTCAGAGAGTCCTGTGTCTCGTACACGCACACGGTAAAGACCCCACCCACCCCACGAACCACCCTTTCCCTCCACTCCCCCGTTACAAGAGAAAAGACTTTGCGATTAAAACGATACGCGGCACGACAGCCTGAAAAGAATCCTTACGTTCTGGCGACCTCACCGCAGGGAGGGACGAGGAGGGGGAGGGGCTCTCTCGTGGGGTGAGGAAGGGTCATGCGAAAGCCACTCCCTTTTCCTTCCTTTTACTTGGCCTTATCGCTCTGCCTTTTTATTCCCTCCTCTCTTATGTTGACGCACGAATATGGCGTGAGTGCTGGACGGGAGGAGCAGGAATCGAGGGAGAAAGAGGTCAAAGGATTAGGGAGGTGGGAGGAAGGCGTTGTGGAAACACGAGCGTGGGGGAGGTCAGATGGAGGGAGGGAGGGTTGGGGCGGGGGGGGGGCGTTTTCGTGGATTTCGGAACACGGCACTCGGAAGTTACAAGCGCTCTTTAGGGGTTGGGGATGAAATGGAAGTGTTTGAGACTCAAGGGGCCCTGGAATTTGGTCGGATGGCTGGGTAATGTCAGCCTCAAGACTAACAATTATGCTCACTTATTTAAGAAAGTCTCGGTATATGAATGATGAGCGTGCATATAAATATTGAAATCCTTAAAAAAGTAATATCGTAAGTTGGGTGCCGGCAGCCAGGATAAATAAGTTGGGATGATTTTTTCAAAAACCTTTCAATTATTGCCGTCGTAAATAGGATCATATATTTTAGAAGTAAAATTTCAAGAAACTGAAATAGTAACTTTAACGGAGTCACCCGCTATGTGTGCATTATAATGCAACCATTTCAGTGAGTAAAAATCATTCGCCTTGACCGGGATTCGAATTTTCAAAAATTCGAATCCCAGTCGAGGCTAATTTGAAAATTCGAAAATTTCAGAGTGTAAGAGGACGTCTCGGTAGCTTAAGTGGTTAAAGCATCTGGCCGGATATCGAGGAATCCGGGTTCGAATCCCGGTCAAGGCGAATGATTTTTACTCTCTGAAATGGTTGCATTATATTTTAGAAGTATTGCTGAGTGAATTGGAGGTTCAGTGCGATAAATATGGGATGAGAATCAATATTAATAAAACAAAGGTTATGCGATTTTTCAGAAAGAAAAAGACTAAGCTAAAGATTAAAATAGGTGGGGAAAAATTAGAGCAGGTAGAACAGTTTACATATCTCGGAAGTGTTTTGGACCAATACGGTCAAAGTGGTAGGGACGTAAGGAGAAGAATTGCGCTAGGCAAGGAGGCTTTCTCAAGGAGGAGGGAGTTGATGACGGGGACATTGAGTAGGGATGTTAAGAAAAGACTCGTAAAAACTCTGATATGGAGCGTAGCTATGTACGGCGCGGAAACGTGGTCGCTGAAGCAAGAGGATAGACGTAGATTGGAGGCTTTTGAAATGTGGGTGTGGAGAAGAATGGAGAAGGTGAAATGGACCGAAAGGAAAACAAATGAGGAAGTACTGGAGATGTTGGGTGAGGAGAGGGGTTTGTTGAGAGAAATCCTATGGAGGCAGGAAAAATGGATGAAAGGCGTATTGAACGGTAGTGGGATGTTGAAGAAGGTAATAGAGGGGAGAATGTTAGGAAAACGAGGAAAGGGCAGGAACAGGATAGGGATGTTGGACGGGATGAAGGGGTGGAAAGAAGTACACAGAGATGAAGAGGGACCTGATGTAGAGTAGGTTGCTGGATTGGGTTTTGTTTGGAGTTACAAAATATTTATTTGATATTTGTGTCCATCCAAAAAAACTTACCTTAACCGGTAGATTACCTAATAAAATATAAATATATATATATAAACCCTCGTGGCAGTTTGGTATATTACCCATGGCACCTTAAATAATGTGTTTATTGCTTAGGCGATTTTTTGTTAATGCGTGCCATTTCGCCTCTGAATATCACCCCTTTACAGAAGGCTGTGTTCATATTGAGAAAATAATTAAACTTGAATATATATATATAATAGGTTTTCAGAATATTCACGTTAAAACTAGAATGTAAAACGCCAGTAGATTACCACGCCACCAGGCAGAATTTCATGTTTTTGGTATTAATTTTTACGACCTGCGAAAGCTACAAGAACTTAAGTATCCGCGAAACAATTGTTAATCAATAGAGTCATAACCTTTGAGCCAATACGAATTTATGTAAAAATAACCAATTTTTGAGAAAAATTAAAAGGGGGGTTTTAACAAACGGTAGGCTTTTGGGGATTTGACCGTGTTATCTTGGTGTTCCGCATGCCGTTTCGTGACCACAACGGTCACTTTTCAGGGGAAAAGAATACACGCTGCCGAGATTGCATGTTTATATAAAACTAGGTACTTGATCAATGCGGGGGAGACAGGCGAGAAGGTGGCCAGTAGAGAATTTTTTTAAAACAGTACTCCCAGTGTGGTCGATTTTGAAGCCGCAGAATGTGTTTAAAACGTAAGCGTTTTTCTTTATTTCTAGTTTTTCTGGAATGAACCAATGTTAAAAGTGATCAGAAGCCACGACGTTGGGTTTCTATCCGATTTAAAGCATTAGTGATATCTGATACTCTTATTCAAGATTAGTCTGGAAATCATTAATGCTCCATTTAGACACATGCTTTAATATATCGATTAAAATATGTGTCTAGTGCAAAGTTTTCACAATCGTCATTGTACCCTGAATGGCAGAGTACATTTTCTCTTTTCAAAAACTTGGACAGAATTTAACTTTGAGAAAAAAACCTGGTCTCTATTGTCACCAAGTTGGAACTGTAAGGACATGAGTTGGGTGGAAAGGCAAACAGAGTTGGAATTTTATGACCGCCATAATTTCTACTATAATTCGTGAAATGGGCGGTCATGAATATTATGGCTTTCACTTCCTGACCACTTAGACAAAAGTTGAGATTTTGGCATTAGGGGTTGGTCGTTAATTGGGAGTTATTAGTACAAATGCTTATGAGATTATTTAGATAAATTTTGAGTTAATTTTTATTAAAATTATAAAAGTGGAAATACATTAACTTCTCGTTAATAGCCTTTTTTTAGTAGCCGATTTTTTATGAACAGCAATAACTGGAGAGTTAATAAAAATCATTAAATTTAATTCTTCAGAGTTTTCCATGGAAAAATTAACGCATTTGACATACAAATTTACGTAACAATGTCTTTACGCATAAGATCTACAAATCGTATAAACGCTAAGATCATTTACGCGAATAGAACTAGTTGATTAATTTCGTAGGAGTAAGGCTTTCGAAGAATGAGGAAGAGTAGAGAGAAAACTGACAGTGGCTTTAAACAATCATTAACAAGAGTCGCCCAGGGGTCCACAGTTATTCACCTTCTCATCCGACGGGAGACCTGCACTTGAATCGATCTCAACACGCATACAATGGATATTTTGTGTCACAGAAAATTCATGTTACCTCCAGGATTCGGCTCTGAGCCTTAAGGGTGGGAAGAGGTACACTTTAGTACCGCGTCAGGAATATCCCCACCTAGACAAACATCCTACTCGAGTGAAAAACTATACCTTTAAAGTGAACTTTACCTAGTCGGTTTAATGCGCAACAAATTATATATTACACACATAAAATTTTCGGTGACACAAGTACCTTCTGCGGACAGAAGGAACTGAGTTTTACAGTTTTTCTATTTTGCTATTCTTATTTGTGTTGGTGAACAATATTTCGCTCTTTCGATTTAAATATGTATGTGTATATATATATATATATATAATATTCCTATCAATATTAAACTATATTCTATCAGAGAATCATTGGTGTTATGTGTAAGGGATTTGTTGGCATGATAATTTGGTCGACTTGCATCATCTATGTAATCGTATATTTGATCTATAATTTATATTTTTCTCTTTTCAGGTAAGTGTTCTTGCAATGACCACTACATTTGGTTTTGGACAACTCCAGTGTTGAGTGTTATAAGGTACTTTTTCATTTCAACAATTATATTTAAGATCTCAATCTAAAAGTTTTGAGAGACGTAGTACTGCAATGGCTATACTGACAACTATGTTTCACAGCTAAAGTTACACATTTACTGAATTAATCTATATCTACAACCTCATTGTTTTGACTCAAACAATCCATCCTGTTTCACCGCTCGGCTTGGTGTAAACGATGTCGATCGTTTCTGAAGTTGGAAATTTAGGTCTAATATTAATACCCACCGAAATTTTTCATGAGATACTATGAATTGGACGTTAAGACGAAAGTCCGATAGTAAGCAGCTTGGTGCTCACTGAAGATCAGTGGAGGGTCGTGCAGAGCTTGAGTTAGATTCCCGCGAGATTTAAAGTCGTGCCAGCTTGTCTCATGGGTGCCAATTTGAACCCTACTGCATATTTTTCGCAACACGACGGAATTTCAGTTGAAATCGCGGACCCAAGGAGATGCTCGGGAGGGATGCATAAGGCGCGGGTTACTTTTCGTAGCAGATAGTCGAACAGGGGAGGAAGAGGTCCCCATGACGACAGGACCGCGCTCGCCGCTTAAAAGCACCCGACATGGGTCTCTTTTGTCCTCCGAGAGGAGGGCAGCTGTGAGATGGTGGGTTGGGGGGGACAAAAAAAGAGGAAATCTCTCTACTTCTTCCTCCCCCAGTCGTCCCACCCTCCCCATTGTTAAGGAGGGGGCAAGCATGAAACGGAGGACGGGAGGAGACGTTTGCGTGGCTTGCAAAGGATATTTTTAAAGGTCCGACTGGAGAGGAGAAATAGGAGGCACGGGGATAGGGGGGATTAGCCCGTGAGGCGTACAAGGGAAGAGAATACCAACAGGAAAGATGGAGGAAGGTGGCTGGGGACAAAACGAACGTAATATTTAGCGGGAGTCGGACGGATTCGAGAAAGGTTAACTGGTAAAATATCTTAATATAAGTGAAGTTACATTGTACAGAAATGTCGGTAAACCTATGGAATATGCCCCTATAACCCTTAAGTGTAGAAATTAGACAGTTTAAACTTCGAAGTCCACAGTAAATTTATCATGTGTTTTTTAGCTTCCAAACACATGCGCTATTGTTTTGAAGGGAATTTTCGTCTCATGAGAAACCTAAGATTACAAAAACGAATAGCGATGATAAGCATTATCATCATCATTATACCATTTTCATGTTTCAGTGCAAAAATTAAGTAAATATGATACCCTCTGTTACTGATACTTGAATAGACTAATTAATTATAATTACTGACTAGACTAATGATATTAGAAGAGATATTATAAGCGATTGCAAGAAGACACAAAATTATAATTTGGCCTAAAATATCAAAAGGTAACATCTAAGAAGCAAGTCTTCTTAATTGAGAACAAAATACAGATCATTCAGTATGATTGTATACTTACGTGGGAAACTATTTAGGAAATTATATGACGGGAACGTGAGTTCTACTTCCGCATTGTATTATATTCGAATTTTAGTTTGGAACGAAATATTTACGTTGTGAAACATTTATTTTATTTTCATTTTGATAAACGTACGTACGTGTACTGAGATATCTTTCATTAAAAAATAGCAGGGTTATGGTTTGATTCTCGGTGACTTTGAATCCCGCCGGTTTCATTAATATCTGATATTTTTCGGATTCGTGATCTTCATGAGAAACCACAGGGGACAGGAATGGTCTCATAATGTCCCAGCAATCTGCAAATTTGCCTACACCGAGACCTCAAAAGCGGGTAGGTTTATCCTCCCCCATATATTGAGCATATTGGTTAATTACATCGGTTTTAATTTATTATATCATTATTCAACTATTTTCCGAAATAATTACATTATGGAAGAATCTGTCAGTAACCAAAAACATATGGACGCCCATATGACGCCATAATCAACTCATATGCCATTTAGTTCAATTACATACAACAATCAAGAAAATACCCTGGCACGGTTTTTGTGAATCATGTACTGTCAATTGTTTGTAATTTCCGATAGTCAATATTTGTGTATAGCCTTAGCATAGTTTTTTTGAAATGCCATAGCCACACTCTTCAGAAAAGTCGTGGTAATATGAAACGTATGCAGAATTCGGAAGGAGGTTGTTCTGTCATCGAAGTATCCTGAATAATACAGTGAATTTTCCTTTTTTTAGGCAGGTGATTTTAATTTTAAATGTGTCTTCTGGGGTTTGAATGTTTTATATTATTCATTATTTGTCTTTTAGGATACTCAGTATATTAGAATATGAGAAGGTAAACGTAATATCAAGAAATAAACCTGTCTATTTGGTCTTTTTATTGTTAAATTAGGGGCACCATGGCTCAATTCAAAACATCAGGAACAGATTCGCTTTTATCTGAAAAAATTAAAGCGAAAAGATATGATTTTATTCACCAAGGGGTTAGTTTCCTGCAAGATAGCACTGTTTCAGCATATCCATATTCCTATTTCCACGTAGTATTTGTTGTCGACGAAAATTTAATTTAATCTCACTTACTATAAAAATATACGCCAGTCAATGTTACCTTCTAATTTATATTCTTCTCGTGTTCGGTATTGTGCGGAAAAGGGTGACTCCATGTGAGCACTCAAAAAGCCTCACGCTCGGCACCTTAAATAATACTCTTTTTGGAAACTTGACTTGAATGATAAGAACCGCGATCACAATTTACACGCATATCGCGAATGATCTACCCAGGAGACAGCATACCAAACGATACCCTCTTTGCGCACAAGTCGCCAATAGTGAGCAGTACAACAGTATGCCATCGACTTCTTACCCCTTTCCAATGCAGGTATCCTCTCCTTGGGGCAATGCCTTTTTAATTCAGTAAAGATGCCCCAAGATGTGCGGTGGATAAGTCGTCGTAGGGAGGCGTGGTGGGAGTGGGGGGGAGGAAGGATAAGGGAGGCAGGCGAGGGTTTTGGAGGTGGAATGGCGCGGGGTTGCGGTGGGAAACGGATGGGGGTTGCTGCAGGTATGGCGGCGGCTGGAAAGGGGCGGGCGGGCGAACAGGTAGTAGCAGCGATGGAGGGAGATTGGGCGATAGGGAAGGCCCTTTAGGCAGGGGAGGAGAGGGGGAGGGGTTGACGGGGTGGGATGCGAGGGTGACAGGTGGGAGGGGAGAGTGTATTAAGAGGCGGGGGAGAGAGAGAGAGCGGATGATATCCGAGAGGTTAGGGCCGTAAAAAAGTGAGTTCTCTCACTCGGCGTCGTCGGAGGGAGAGGGCAAGAGGAGTCGGGGGAAGACGGATGGGGAGGGCGACGTGGAGAGAGTGAGTGGGCGAGATGGCGAGATCATTTCCTGGCTGTCGTGTCGCGTGTGCGTTCGACGGGTGGGTCGGGTCGAGGAGAGGGAGGGTGCTCATTCGCCGGTTTGACGAAGTAGAGACATGCGTGATCCCTGCAGCACGCGAGGCAACTCGAAAAAGTAACGCGTCGGCGCGGAGTACCTGCTCAAGGGCTTAGTACTTCCCAGGGGTTAATTCGTTTTCCTGAACTTTTACTGATCGAGCAAACGGATTTTTTGATGGAATGGTTCTATTCCGTCGATCGCCGATCACAGTGGGATCTTAACGTAAACTCGTGCCGACCCCCTAGATCATAGATGAAAAAATAAGGCCAACAACTCGGATTTATCCCTTCTCAGGCTGTAATATCGTAGTAGTAGTCTATAATGGATAGTTTCAGTATCATTCAAACTGTATTGTTATTTTGCTTGTGATTGTGGCAAGGACAACATTGAAGAATCATGTGTACGATGAATATTGTCGCAATTTTGGTGTACTTGATCGATCAACGATTACATCTATTCACAGAATATTTATCGACTGGAATTTTAAGCATTGGAGTAATGATTTCAAAGAGAGACTTCAAAGTTGATTGTGTGGTTGAATTAATCGAAAACGATTCATTGTTTCATGGCAAAGAGCATCGTAGTTTTAAACGTCCATTGAATATGATAACTCGCATATCTACATGAAACGAGTGATTATTCGTGATCTCAAAACTTATAATGTAAGAATAAAAAGTAAGATAGTTTGATAAGAGAGTATACTTATGTTAAGAAGAAACTTCGGTCCACATGACAACCAAGTTTGCACCAGTATATTGCCAATAAAAATATCCTGCTTCCTTGGGAAAAGAAAACGACTATCAGAGCCATAAGAAACTAATGTACTTGTTGTCTACGGACACAATTTCGTATTATTAGTTACTATAGGAGGCTACCGACAGCTAAAGTTCTTTACGCCTTAAAGGAAAGGTTGGTGCTTTGGCAAGCATAAGATGTTCAAGGAATTGAAGGAGGGTGGAGAAACACGGCGGGGCATGGCGGGGCATGGCGGGGCGTGGCGTCGGCATCACTTACTCTTAGTGTCACTCACCGAGAGGCTCACAATGAACAGTCCCATTCGAAAGACTTACTTAAAGTTTTCTCCACATAGGACCTCAAATAGGAATCGGGATGCTAAAAAATCCTGACAAACACAGGATTCGAACCTGAGTCCTTGGGGTGGGAAGCGAGTCCATTAGCCATCGTATCTTAAGGACCCCCGCAATCTGTTTCACTTTAGTTATATAACAAATGTTATCCCCTAAATTTTCAGTTCAGAGTTCCGAGGGGTATAAGAAATACGAGATAAAATGGCCATTATAAAAGTGATATCTCTTCATTCACTTTGAGGAATAAGTGAAACGACTAACCAATGAGTGACGCTTACAAGAAGAAAGGAGTAACTAATTGCGCACATCAAAATTTACTCAATGGCTCACTGAAGAACTTAATTGGATGAAACGAATCGGGAAAGAATAAAAGTAAAAGCCGAGGATAAACAATGAGAGGCAGACAATTGAAGATGTCAGCGCAAAGACTTGTGAGAAAACGAAGGGATTGGTAAATGAACATAAATAGATAAATGGAAAACTTAAAAGAGTTGATGCAAACCAATCTGTGGATTGATATCCAGTAATGATGGTACAGAAAACGTTCTTTCACATAGATGGAGTTACTAGTATAGTCTTTTGGTCCATGCACTTTTCGGTTTTAGAATTTACACCAATGTTGATAAGCACTCCTCCGTCGCCTGCAAGAATGTAGATAGGAAACCCCGTCGTCATCGGCTAGCTCGCATTGCTCTGGGGGATCGCTTGAATTAATGCCCTGTCCCCGATTGGCCGAGCGCGGGAGGTGGTATCTTGGCAAAAACACGGCGGGAGAAAGGAGGAGGGTGGCCGGTCAGTTCCAAACCCGTCGGAGGCTTGCGGAAGTGGGGTGGGAAAAGAAACCGCGAGGTTGGAGAAAGTAAGGTCCGGAGGAAGGATATTCGGAGCATGGAATGCGTTGTCTTGGCGGAAGATTGGGAAGAGATGGTAGGGGGAGCTGGAATTCCCTTGCTATGAAAACTCCTGACCAGGGAAGGGTTGGACTGTAAAGGTTGGGGGAGGGGAGGGTTGGAAGGATGGGCAGGGAGGAATGAAGGGGCGGAAAAGAGGGGTAAAGGAAAAGGGAAGTACTATACTATATGTATGTTTATATATATATATATATATATATATATATATATATATCGATGATGTAGAAGCACTCACGAGAGCAATATAATATTTGACTGCTCAATAGAACACTAAATAAAATAGATAGCACATAAAAGGACACTCACATTATAGATTTTTGGAGCTTTCGGCCTTCTCTGAGACCTTCTTCAGGTCAGAAATATGTATATATTTTTATATAATTGTGGGTCGTGTAGGTCCAGTGGGTAGAGCGTTGGACTATCTGACCGGATAGTCCCGGGTTCGATTCCCGGGCAAGAAACTCTGGGAACTTGCAGCTCCACCAAAGCTATGTGATTCTCTGGGTACCAGATCTTCCTGGGGAACCATAATCGGCACAGGGAAAGGCACTGGCCCCACTACCACTACCATGTGAATATTCTTACGCCGTTGGACATACTACTGGGTGAATTCTTCCATCACCTACTAAACCGATATTCGGTTTTTGTGTTAATGGTTACATATATATATATATATATATATATATATATATATATATATAATGTAAAAATATATATATAATTATATATAATGTAAATTCACTAATAGTCATAACAAACACAGAAACTAAAACATATAAAAGAGGGACTCACTGGTTCTCGAATTTTTGGTGGTGCAACCATCTTTCTCAAGAGGAGTTAGGAACAGTTCTGTTCCTAACTCCTCTTGAGAAAGATGGTTGCACCACCGAAAATTCGAGAACCAGTGAGTCCCTCTTTTATATGTTTTAGTTTCTGTGTTTGTTATGACTATTAGTGAATTTACATTATTGTGCACGTTCGTGGGTTTTCCAAAAAAGTGATTATATATATATATATAGTTACATGCATACATATATATGTATGTGTATGTATATAAATATATATCCTTTTTACGTGTTTCTCTGTATAATTACAAGGACTCGTATCTAAATCCAAGTTTTTATATATTTGTGTCGTCGGTGGAGAGCGTTTTTTATGAAGAAATATATATTTTGGAAAGTTATTAGTAACATATACACAAAGATACATATACATCGTATATTTATATATAGCTCTGGTTTGGAGAACATGAGTTGAATGATGACTTTATGATATGGAAGCTGAGAGATGGAGCCGTTCGGGACAAGGACGTGAGGGGAAAAGAGAGAGGGGGTGGTTGTGGGGAGGATATGATGTCGTTGGATGCGTGTAAGTGGGGGGGGGGGTCGGTCCGTAACGTCCCTCACATGAACGGTCCAAAAAGCTTTAAACGGACCGAATTAAGGAGCACATGTAGTCGGCCCCTCTTCGGAATGACCTCCTCCCTTTTTTCTTCCCGTCCGATAGAGAGAGGTAATCCTTTTTTCAGTCGACCTCGTCCGGGGACCCTCAGGTGCTTCTATTTTTGGACTAAGTGAGGTTTACTTTGATGCCGACAGAAGTTTTTCGCTGATATTCCCTGCGATAAATTTCCTCCGAAAATATCTTGGCTAGCAGAACGGAGGTTCCGACGCGTGGCGCTTCGGAGGGAGAGTGGCGAGAGTAAGAACTATATTTTGGTGGATTTTGGTCTCTTCAAATGACAAATTCAAGAAATAAAATAAGACAGGAACAAATATTGTGTGACTTGTCCTAATTACCCAAGTTGTTAAAATTATTGATCTATATTTTTCAAAGTATTAACATACTCAGCATAGGGGATATGTTGCACTTTTTTGCATTGATGGATTCATTTTTGGTACTCCTAAGATGGCGGTTTTTTTTTCATTTCCTATATTCAGTTGAATAAAATTATCGCATTGAAAAAATACCCCTCCACTCCGCAGGAGTGTGAGCTAGCTTGCTTATTGTTAATCAGGAGGATCAGGACTTGCTGATTTGATTGAATCGGAAATTATTTCGGGGAGTTTTCAGGACGATATGCAGGAATTCATCAGATTATTTGTCTTCCCCTTAATTTAGTTTTACTGCGAGACAAATCATGAGTTTTAAGACTCAAACTTAACACTTCATCTCACAAAATGATATTCAAATGTATCCACGAAAAAGAAAGAACTGAGGTTCCTTATTGGTTTCAATTTAAAATAATGAGAAAGTGGCAACTGTCTAATGTTGACAACGATAAGAGAATTCTGCGTTAAACTTTCCCTGTGCAAGGAAAGATAAACGATTTTATTTGCAGAGAGGAAAATTCTTATCATCCGCTCTTTTACACAAAGAACGCCTCACAATTGACTTTAAGAACAATACTCAATGCTGCACAAAGACAAAGGGTAAAGAAAATACATAAGAATGAAAAAGCGGAAGGCTATCAAAGAAAGAGAACTACTAACGAGGAAAAAGAATTCCCCGGGTTCAAAACATTTAATCTCCTTTGATATGTAAAAGGGGATTATTTCTGCTTTGGAATAACTTGTTTTCTCTGTACTACGTGTGGCAAAAGTGCAAGTGTTGATTAAATAAAAAAAGGAGAAAATACATGAGAGATGTGAAGAAAGTGTAGGGAGCACCATTTATGGATTTGACCAAGATGGGAGGTTCCTGGTGTTAAGTGGTGCGGGAAAAAGGCGATGAGGGAGGAATGAGGGTTTGTAATAAAGGATTGTTATTGCGAGGAGACTGGAAATGTTGCCGGACGACGCTGGGAAGGAATCCCATTCGAGGAACGGGGGGCTATGGCACGAGCAGGAGTCGAGAGGGGATGGGTCAGAATGAGGAGTGGTGAGTGGGGGAGGCGCTGGTGTACGGTACGAGGGAACGTCAGGAAGGAACGATGCGCGGGTGAGTAGGGAGGAAGGGGTAGGAGAGCAAGGAGATTGATCGCTTTGATTGGTTCGGTGATTCATTGACCCAGAACGAGAAGCTTCGTCGTTACGGAAACCTTCTCACAGAATGGCGGCCAAGTCAGCTTCCCCTCTATGATCAAGCCCTGAAATAAAGTCCTCTACACTATAAAATGGAACACGATCTGTTTCGTTCTAAAACCGTAGTCTTGGTTACCTGGAAAATGCATAAAAAACAGCTAGTTAAGCTGATAAACTGCTAATTAAACCAAGTAGCACCTAATGGAGCACCGTCAGGTGGCAATTACTATTCTTAACGTCCCTCGGTTTATGCGGATACTGACAAAAAATTCTATTGCGAAAATAGCAAAAAATTATTGCAAAAGTTTCAGGATGAGCTACAAATTTTTCATAATATGATTTACATGTGTGGACGACCTTCAATACCGATGGCGCGGATAATGAATCGTTTTATTCGTACTTATAAAATTTTGTTCTTGCATCTCGACACTATCATTCATCTATTTAGTGATAATTATTTCCTTATTTTTTAAATCCAACGACGTGAAAATTCCCATGGTAAAATCAATGGGAGAGTGAATGATAGGATGAGCTATGGAGGCAACGACGGGAAGGAAAACATGGAGGGAAAGAGAAGTAGTGCTCGTTGTTGATCAACATTTTAGAACCATGGAATTAGGCCAAAACGATGTGATTCAATCGATTTTAAATGCACAGGGAGGGACCATTAAATTCGAATGGTGGTCGAGCGCAGTGCCAACGGTCGTATGCACACGTACCGACTCTCTTGTAACCACCAAAAATTTCGATTTTAGGATATCGTCTAGGATGTTTTGGCCTTAAAAACCGACACAGAATGATAGTATCCACGAGGAGTTTTTTTTTTAAAGCCAAGCTAACTTTACGCTATTGTTCCTCGTCCATTTACGCCACGCACGAAGTTGAAAGTGAATTTCCCTGAAAAACTTTCAGCTTGTCAATTGTTAAAATGTTTCTCCCTCGCTCTTCATTTGGATGCTCCGAGAACTTCTGGGGCCTCATGAGTCCTCGAGCAATAATTAAGACGCGAATCCTTGCCGTTTTGGACTGTCCTCCCCTCCACCCCCACCCAACCGGTAGCACCCTCAGCGCGATCCCTCTTCCTCGAGACCCTAGAAAGCCACACCCTGCGGAAAGCCTCCCAGCCGACCCCCCCAAACTCCCCCAGCCCATCCTCCTTGTTTCAACGTCCCTCTCGCATCCGGACTCGCCCATCAGGGTCCTTCTCCCCCTCTCGGGATCGCCATCACACAGCAGCACCCCTCCTCCCCCGACGCTCTCTCCGCCGCAGCTCCTTCGACCTTATCTCCCGCACCCCTTCCGCACCCCTTCCGCACCACTCCCGCGCCCATCGCAACCTGCGCATTCATTGACCTCCCGCCGCTGCCTCTCATCACGGAGTCAATTCCACCGCCTACATCTTTACACCTCCCTTCCCCGGCCCTCGCCGCCCCCCTTTCCTCTCCTCTTCGCTCGCCCTCGGCCTCTTTTTTTCGGCTCCGCCCCCGTCCTCTAATGAAAATTCGGTGGCGCTCAGCGACTGATTATGTGCCCACCCATTTTCCTCTGGTCATTCTTCTTCATTGATTGGAAATGGGCTATCAGCTATTTTGGTCCATCATCGTCACTTTGATCACAATTTGTTGCTCGGTCCAAATTTCTTCCTTCCTAAGAGGTGATTGTCTGAGGAGACGACGGGAATTCTTTAAGAATATAAAATAAATTGCTCTTCCAGGACAAAGTTTCTAGTTTTCGAAATCAGCTTCGTTATGTTTCACATAAGCACGTTTGTTTTATTTTTCATAAGTGTTGAAGAAAGTAGACTAAGAAGACTGTGGGATTTTTTTTCTCTTAAGAAAGTGGGAAGGAGTAATTTGAAAACCTTTATAGATTCGATTAAAGAGTTAGATATCAGGGGCGAATCCGAAAGTTTAACGTAAATATATACACACACAAACACGCAAGGCTATGTTTCTTACCAGAGGTAAGAAAATGTTTTTAAAAAAAATTACAAAAATGTATACACTCCTTTCGGAGGTCAGAGTTGAGCATATCAGAGTTTTTACGAGTCTTTTCTTAACCTCCCTTCTCAACGTCCCCGTCATCAACTCCCTCCTCCTTGAGTAAGCCTCCTTACCTAGCGCAAGTCTTCTCCTTGCGTCCCTACTACTTTGACCGTGTTGGTCCAGAACACTTCCGAGATACGTGAACTGTTCTACCTGCTCTATTTTTTCCCCTCCTATTTGAATGTTTAGCTTAGCCTTTTTCTTTCTGGAAAATCGCATAACCTTTGTTTTATTAATATTGATTCTCATCCCATATATATCGCACTGAACCTCCAATTCACTCAACAATGCTTGCAACCCCTTGGCTGACTGAGCAACTAATGCTTGGTCATCAGCAAACCTAACCGATTTTACGAATTCCCCTCCGACTTTCATTCCTACCTCCAATTCCTCCCATGCCTCTTTAATCATTTCCTCCACATATACGTTGAACAGCACCGGTGACAATGGGCAACCCTGCCTTACACCTCTTCCTAACACTGCCCATCCGGACTCTCCGTTCCCCACTCGCACCTGAGCAGTCGGAGTGGATACATTTTTTGTATAATTAACGTGAAGAATTTTATTAAAAGAGTATTTTTCATAATAATCCCCAATACAATGCATCAGTGCAACCGGTCGATATTTCAAAGTTAATAGATTGAGTTAGCCAACTCAATTTTCAACTTTTGTTTAAGTATATGCTCTAGATATGATGCCTTAAGCCTTATATTGAACTATTTATTACAATCCGTTCCATTGGCTCAACTCTTACTTTATAAGTACTACTTTCATGACATATATCACATCAATTTTTTTTCCATTTTCCCAAATAGTTTTAACAATTATCTTTCGAAAACAGTTTTCAACTTCCCGCTGCCCTTTCCTATCTCTTTCAATCATTTTCTCTGTATTCCTCAAATTTCTCCCACCAACCTTCTCTCCTCTCGACAATATCTCATAATATTTCTATTTTTTTTACTCTCTATCTAGCAAAGTTCCCTAACCTTTTTCGAACACTCATCTCAGAAGTCTACGGGCAAATTCGTCTCTCACAAAGGTCGTGTTTGAACTATATTCCTCTAAAATTCACATTGAGATCTTGACTAATCTTTCATCTCTTCTTAATAGTCCCGGAAAACTTTTCCATAGATTTTGAAAGGAGTTTTCTCGTCAAAATTTCTTTAACCACCTTTAACCACAGTTTAATCGTAAAACTACTCGAATTCCGAATATAATCTTTGAAATAGTTCGAAAGTTATTGGTTCACTCACAAGCACTATATATATATATATATATATATATATATATATATATATATATATATATATATATATAGATGATGCGGAAGTACTCACGAGAGCAATATAACATTTGGGCGGCACAATAGAACACAGAATAAAATAGATAACACGTAAAAGGACACTCACACTGTAGGTGATTTAAGCTTTCGGCCTACTCCGAGGCCTCCTTCAGGTCAGACTGAGTCAGTCTGACCTGAAGAAGGCCTCGGAGTAGGCCGAAAGCTTAAATCATCTACAGTGTGAGTGTCCTTTTACGTGTTATCTGTTTTATTCTGTGTTCTATTGTGCCGTCCAAAAGTTATATATATATATATATGTATATATATAAATATATATTTTTGTATAGTCCTAAAAGAAAGGGAACGTAAAACTTTTTACAGTGGGAAAACTTTGATCATCTTCGGTTTTATTTCCAATGTATGTGAATCATTCCATGAAACCAATAGCTTCTAGCGTAATTTAAAAAAGTTAAATGGATGAGGAAAATAATATTTTATATGATTATTATGCATATGATGAAAAGTTAATTCAATTTTTCCTCGTAAAAAATTTCAAAATTCACTCGGCATGTTCCGACGGCCAGAATTGAGTGTTATTTGATGCTCAGTCGTTATTAGTTACGAGTGCTCGCTCGTTCGTTTCAGCCTCCGCATTCCTCAGGGAACGGCGTTTGAAGCTTTTCCATGCTCGAATGAACAAACCTTTCGCCCGCTTTTGTAAGGAGAAGATCCAGAAGAAAGATGGGAAAGTACGTCGGCGGAGGAGAAAGGGGCAGAGGACGGGAGTGGATAGGGAGGGAGAGAGGGACTGGGTGAGAGGGAGGGCGAAGGAACCCTCGAGTGAGCTCTGACGGAGATCGAGCGGAAGGTTGAGAAAGGGGCGAGAAGGGCTTTGGGGGCGATGGTGGGGCCGAGAGGAGGGGCCACGTGGAGAAGGCAACGCAGGAGGGCCTCTGCGAGGGGCCTTTGCAAAGGGGAGGGGCGCCGGGAGCAAGCGCCCACTCTCGCCCCCCTCTCCTGCACCACTCGTGCGAATCCTGGGAGTTGCCGAGTGTGGGAAGGGCACCGGGAGTGGGGGAGATGGGAGGGGAAGGGTCACGAGGGAAAGAGAGAAAATTTGACAGTCGGGAAGAGTCGGTTTAAACGGGGAGGGAGAATTTTCCGAGAGATCCGAAGGTTGAATGAATGGGTGAATGTGGAGGTTGGTTGTGTGTAAGTATGTGCGTGTCTGTGCGGCGAATCCCGAGAGAATGGATGGGCCGTGGAAGAGGGCAACTTGCGGGAGGGTTAAGGGTTTGCAACGATGGGTGTGAGTGGGGGGAGAGAGGGAAGTGTGAAGCAACCGATTCTTGGCCTTCGAGCGTGGTGGAGAGGTGGGTCAACGATTGGGGTGAGAGAAGCGAAATGAGATATCTTCCGGGAGCGAGAGTGTTGGGGGAGAGTGAGAGGGTTAAAGGAGGAGAGAGAGAGACTTCATACCCCAAAATGCTAGCGGCCCAGAGGTGGTTGGAAAGAAGGAAACGCAGCTGTTCCCGCGGCCCAGCATGGAAAGTACCCAATGCAAGGCAACTGGATAATTGTCGTGTATAGGAAATTGAATCTTGTTCTTCTTTCACTTTTTTGAAGAATAATCCCGTTATACGTCTAAATTTGAAACTTGTTTGAAATATATCAAGTTCTCCTTTCCTGCTCCAGAGAGATGTCTTGACCGGTAAATTTACATCTGCATCGACGCAATACACCGTAATCCTGTGAAAGGGTGGGCGTTCAGAATATTTGGGTTCCAAGCCATTATGTCTAAATTTGAACCCGTACATGATACATGAATCTAAATATCTGTATGTATATGTATGCATATATATATATATATATATATATATATATATATATATATATAAAGATGATTCCTTCGAAGTAACACCAAGTGTTAACAATAACTAGTGAAAAAGTGAAAGGGAGAATAATTTGATGAACTTATTACAAGAAAATTGCTTTTATTACCCGGAAATGAATTGATATTTATAAGCTGAGCGGCTAGATCAACATAATTTTCGTACTTAATATTTTTTAATTGGTCGTAAAGTATAGAAAAGGGTGCCTATACACTTATATGGGAATAGCGTGCATTATTAAAGTGTAAGAAAATCATTTAGATAACGCCAGAAATTTATTTAACAGAAATTGAGTTCTGAATGTATATGGCAATCAAAAATTTATTTTAGAATCTTTGAACGGATGGCTAAAGGCTTTCAAATTAAGACGCTTCTAGTTATGAACGGGCTCATGGTTCTGGCTATAATGAGTCATTTATCTTATTAAAGTTTCATATTTTATGAAGAGAAGGTATTTTGTAATTGACATTGGGGGTTTTATAAGATTTTCAGATTCACTTCTGAGTATAATTACCGCAGATAGTGCCTTAATGAATTCGTTACAATATTACTTCTTTAACTCATGTTATATCATTAGATCGATGAAAGTGCTTAAGTGAGAAAAAAAGTTCCACTTTTCCACAGATCTGTGGAAAAGTGCAAATTTGTTTTTCTCATAATGACGAACTTCCACTACATCTCTCCTGAATCTTTTGAATATATTTTTCAGTGAAATTATCAACACTTTTTCATGCTTCAAAGTTTTCACTCTGACAACCGTTAAATTAAACAGAACAAACTTGTTTTTTTTCAAATGTGGAAATTTATTTGGAAAAAATTTATGAATAAATTATTTGTCCGCATGGAGTTAAATCCTTAATAGCCATTAAAGGTATCATGACTTCAAAGCTGGTACCCTCGTGGTATCAGCCATTAGCTTCTCCAGTGGCTAACAAAATAAATTGGAAGTTTAGTTGAAGGATTTTTGATTGGCAAATCATTGATCACAACAGATAAGGATGAACAAAATCGCTAACCTCGTCACTAAGCGAGATTTTGCTGCAGCTCTACATTGTATGATTGGGCCTTTGTAGTTCCCTTTGTATGTTTTGGTCACCTCATCCGCATTACACTGACGCATGGCGCAATCACACTGACGTATGGTTTACATGTACCTCGTTTGAACTTTTCTGGTTTAACACGCAATCGACGGTTTTGGGCGTAATGCATACATTTTTTCCGAAGCTGATTTAGTCTTCGAGAATGGACTTTTTATTTACTTTAAAATGACGGGAAACATACATGGTCTGAAAATAAGTATCAGGAAAGGCGTTGAAAATAGATTTATTTCAGATATTGCTATAATACCTCAAAATTCTTCAAAGTACATTCTTTGAGCGTCGACACACTTTTTCCAGTGGCTATTTTATTACTCGAAAGCTCCCTGGTAGGCGGATTCTGGGAGGTCCTTAAGGGTACGCGTGTAAGATTCTTTGTTGGCACTTAGGGTTCCATGGTGGTGTCCATTGAGGAAGGATTTCACTTTTGGGAATAGGAAATAGTCTGCTGGTGCTAATGCGGGATTGTAAAGGGGTTTGGCGAATCGTCGCGATGACGTTGCAGAAGGTCTTTGCAAGCAGAAACTCGATTCTGCAAAACTTATCTCCATCCACCCATATTATCGGCGCGCGAGAAATGGAGACAAATATTCGCGGTGACGGAGAATCCGGAGACTCGCGGCCGGCGCTCTCAGGCGGAAGACGGCGACGCGTTCTTACCCTCGTGGTCGGCTAGTGCTCACGAGGAACTCAACCCGAGCAAAGGTGAGGAGATATGAAGTGGGCATTTAAGCATATCCACACCCCCTGGGCTAGGCGAGATTGCTTTGGAGGATCCATTGGGGGTATCTAGGTCGTTGAGGGTGGAGCAGCAGAAGTAACGTCGGGAATAGGATCTCTCTGAAAGGATGAAGTGAGCGAAAACAAAATTCAGAGCTGAAGGAAAGGTGGGAGACAAAGAGATGGAAGAAAGGATCGCAAAGTTATGTTAAAGGGAGAGGGTGGGAAGATAAGCAACGTGGTTAAATTGCAAACTTTCTCCCTTCAGGGACATGGGTTTGATTTCCCAGGATGACGGGGCCTTCACCTTTTGACCTTTCGCCCTCCGCGGCAACTCTCCCGCCTGGAGCGCCGAGGGAGAGAGAGATAGAGAGAGGCCTGGAGCGTTTGCGTTCCCCGCGCATCGCATTCCTGGAAAGGGCGAGTGGAAATGATGGGGTGGGGGCATTCCCTCGCGCCGCGGTACGGCTCACCCTGATCCTTACGTGGGGAGAAGGGACAAAGGGATATCGGAAAGGGTTGGTTGCACGTCGGCTCTTTTTCTTTGCTTCCATCCGTCGCCTCATGTGCCGATGGGATTCGATTTGGCCGAGCGATAGGAGATGTCGCGCACGAAAATGACGGAGAGGTCGAGTTCGATGGGGGAAGGGGGTCATAGATCTTGTCCTTCGGAAAGTACGACTCCAAGGGTTAACGGAAGATTTGAAGAAAACTATTAGGCACTATAGAATTCACCGGGCGCCGCTGAGAAAACACCTTTTTATCTTTTTGGTAATATTTCGCGGGTGTGCCCGAGAGTCTACCAATGCTGTGGTTGGAAATCTTAAATTTGTTATTTTCATTTGACTCTCGGTCAAATACTTTTAATTTCTTCGACAGCACACACGAGCGGTCCATGTTATTTTTAAATAAAAAAACGATTTTATCCAAATTCTTTCAAGCTCAAAAATCAAAGAAATCTTCCTAGGTCACTTCTTTTTGAAAGGTATTCCACACCCCTGTGCTTTCTAATATCTTCTTACATGTTCAACAATTGATCTTTATATTTTTAAAATGGTTACCTTGTGATATTTTATACATCCAAAGATATTTTAAAATAGATTAAGAGGATTCAGTACAAAACGCAAAGGACCGATGGTCAACGTTCCGCAACTATGAGGTCAAAAAAGAATGGTTTGAGACGTCACTTTGTGGAAGCGATTCATGACCGAAAAAGAAAATACTTAGTTCTTCCACACAAATTTGATTACACACGACCTAGGTTTCGACTTACAAGGTCATCATCAGGTAAAGAAACAGAAGACACACATCTTTATATAGTGAACAGAGAAGAGGAGAGGGGAGGTCTCCCCTCTCCTCTTCTCGGTCCACTATATAAAGCGATCTATATAGCGAACTAAGTATTTTCTTTTTCCACTATGAGGTCGTTTGATACTGCCTTATGAATATTAGAAAACGAAAAAACATGGACAAAAGAATACGAGTGCCAGCTTCCATAAATATAACTACATCTCCAAGACTAATTAGGGTGTTACTTAACTCAGTAACATTGATTATCACTTAATACAGTTTTTCTTTCATTATACAATGATCAATTTATGAAACACTATGTGTAGAGCCATACTTTAGAGTAATTTCAAAAATGGATACAAATTCTTGATTTTAGAAAAATATATAAAAAACAATTCGGTTCCTGGAAAATTATATGATAGTTGATCTCTATAGTATTGGAGAAATATTCTTCCTATGTATTCGTTATATTCCATTATTTGACTAAATTCCTATCAATCTGTAGGAAGAGTAAGTTTTCATGCGAGGAACATTATTTACGTACCTGAAAATAAAAAAAATAATTTAACCCGTGTGGATAGTTATTTTCTTGCCAATCAAGAAAGTTTTTGAAACATTTGTCGTTGATTATCGGTTCTCTTCCTTATTCGGCCATTGTCTATTAGGAATGATACTCCAATCAAACAGGAAACCTATCTTTACGGTCCATCTACCGGTTTACAACTTGGGATTCCAGCTCGCGAAGCCATGTTATTGGCCGAGTAGGCCAGTGTAGGTGCACCAGCCACAAGATCACCAGTCTGTCTGCCAAACGCAGTGACATTAATTCGCCCGTGGAAAAGCACCCCTCTTACACCTCGAGTGATCCTGTTCAGTAGTTAGGTTATCTACCCTTACACTCAGCCATAGATACCTACATGATCAATTAGATCTCGAGCTCTGTCTCCAGTCACGAAAACTCTTGAAAATTAAAATACCAAAACCACGATTTTCTCTTCATCGTCATCAGTTTCTTCTGATATAACATGTTCACGATAGCATTTTTTAAGAAATAAAATTATCCTCCCCACAAAGCGAAAAAATACTCAAAAGGATTCACCACACTGTAGAATATTATTTACGAATAATTTTTCATTTCTGAAGTTGCCAAAATTTATTGAACAAAATTGAAACTAAATATATTTTATTTGGAAGGAACAAGTCTTTTTTCTTTAAAGTTCTACATTAATATTCCACAAATTCTTGGCATCAGCCGTGCACAAACAGAACATAGTATCACACTGTAATGGCATCGTTTATAGGCCAGTAGGGGCATTCATTGAATATTATTTATGCTATGAAATGCGTAATTGATATTAGTCACTTCACCGGCAAAGGTAAAGCATAGTAAACATTCCTCCCGGAGTATTATATGGAGGCAAACACATCCAATGCGAAAATGGAATTGGTGACACTGAACCAGACAGTGGCGTAGAATAACCGCTCGTGGAAGTGGGTCATGAGCAATGAGTTGGCTTCCCGAGGGAAATTCGCGACGTCACGAAACGTGCAGTATCATAAGGTATCGTGCGTGCCGTGCTGTTCTCAGCTATGTGCTAGAAGGCAAAGATAACTCGAGAAACTTATCATGGCTCATCCTATGATTTATTTTTCATTTCTTACCTCTACCAAGCATAAATGTAAGCAAATTAATCGATGATAATCAAGCCATTGAACCTATTTCGTTGGTACGGAAGATCTCGCAGAAATAAATAACCATGAAGGTTACCGATAGAAATCTTTATTTGTCTTCGAGAAATAGTATTTTTGAACATCTACACTACTTCTGAACTTGGTTTTATGCAATTATCTTGTCACGCGATGGAGAATATCTTTCAATGCATTGCACTATTACCAAAGTGGAAATTGATTTTTGCGGGGACAATTTAATTAAATGATATCCCTCGATGAAAACATAAGGGAAAGATGATTGTAGTGCAAGCCATGCTTGTTCATATCTTATCCCCATTACTTTCTAGGTTTCAGTGTAATGACCTACTTGGTAGGAGAGTCTACTGGACAAAAGTTCCTTGGTTCAAATCCCGCATGATAATCATATCGAAAATATTAACAATGTTTTTTGCGGTTACTTGAAAGTCTCAGTAAACCTATGACGATCCAATGGCAGGAAGTGACCCCTCAACCACGGGTGAGTGACCTTCACGTGTCTTAAGGCTCAATTTTTAGTGACATAAACCCTCACATAACAAACCCAAACCTTTGGATATGATTGAGGAAGAAAGAGAGTTATGTACTAATTTGAACTCTTATATCAATTTGAATTTTTGAGCCATTTAAGCGTTGAAATTGAATAATAAGTAGATTTTTAGTTTCAGTGTGGATAATTGAGGTGGAACATTATTTGCATTAATACCGATTTTTAACATTATGCGTAATAAATGCTTACTTAAGGAATATGGCTTAATGAAAGGCACATAACCTGTAAGTAACGAAGTGAGTTTAAGTTATAATTTGTCAATATCAATAGAAAATTTAAATGCCTCTGAGGTATTCAAAAGTCCAGCACTCAATAATCGCCCAATCCATCCTGATAGACAAATACGAAAACTTTCATGGTTCAGTTTTCTTGCATCATGCTGATTCTATGCTGAAAAATAGTCTCACAAGTTTTATCGGAGAACTAGCTCAATTTCAACAGTTCTACGAGTACATACAAATTATGGAATTCATACTTTCCTACAACCAATTTTAAAATCATGGTGAAAACTGTTTGTATAGAGAAACACCATAATTTAATTTAGCACGCCTTCACATGAATTTACAGTCAGCATGCTGAGGTCTTATCCATTATTTTGTAAAAGGTGCTCCATATTTTTCAGGCGCAAAAGTGATTCATTCGCAAATATTCAAACTTTTTTACAGAGGGAAATATGCGCCTGACTGAAATAGCACAATGTTATTTCAGTCAGGAAATACTTAGGAGGTGTAATGTCACGTCTTAAATTTGGCAACGCCTGATTGTGGTAAAAACTTTATCTTTCAGGAACCTTCAAAGTTTGTTCCTTGACTTTGATGAATACGCAGCGAAGATGAAAACGTTTTAAAATCAGTTAATAGAGTAGAAAAGTGGTTGAACAAAATGGGTTAGGGGGAAAACTTTGGAGCAAGAGGAGAAAGGGGTGAGCCTAAAATGGGGAGGGATGGGAGGTATGACGAAAGGAGGTCGACTGGTGGGCTGGGGGGTGGGAGGAGGGGTGTGGATAGGCGGGAGGCCACAATCAGTGGAGGTTGGCATGGTCCGATAGTTTGGGGAAACGGGAGGTTGCTTCCCGAAGGGAAAGGAGGAGAGGTCACCGGAGAGAGGCGGGCGAATGGGAATGGAGGGAGAGGTAGTTAGCTTATATCCGATTTATCGATAATTGTCAAAACACATCCGTATCATTTTGTTGACATTTCACGTAAAAGCGGAAATGTATGCCTTTCCCGCGCGCCTATTTCCCATTAATCCATGTGCGATTATATTTTGCATGCCTTTAAATGAAATTGCATTACCCTTGTTAGCTAAGGTTACTTCGAAATAGTAATTTTATCTTTTAGAATTTATAAAATCACATTATAACACAGCGTCCAATTGCCTGGACAGAGAAACGACGGGTGAGATTGGGCCTGTTAGTGGCAGACTTAATTCTCATAAGTCAATAATTTATTTCATCGTTGATAATGTGGTTGTTTCTGAATTACGTGCACTAGCATTTGTGACTGCATCATGAATTAACTAACGGAAATGGAGACAAGAGCGCACACTAGGCAGTTGGAAACAACGGTTATCATAATTACAAGGGTGACTATAAATCTTAGCGATAATGGTACTAATACACTATATTGTTTCAGCTTTCCTGTTACCAATGTATTGGACGTTTTTAAATGCAAGAAAATTTGTATTCTTCAGATTATGAGAGAATATTCCAATGGCAGGCCGTTGAGTTGAATTATTTTTTATAAGGAGTGGATATCAGCTTCAAAACCGATCATTTTTGGCCGTTTCTATCGACAAGATATGAGATATGTGATGTGCTGTATCATCCACGCAGTGGAAGTATCGAAATGATTTTCCCGTAGAAGAATCTTCCCGGGAGGGAGGGCCGGAGTGTTGGGAGGGGACGGATCCCGTGGGGCTATGAGTGGGAGGAGAAATCTGGACAAAGATCGCTGCTCGTTCGAGGGCTACGGTGACGCCTGGGGACCAGAGGAAGGGGGAGGATCGGCGGATGGGGAGGGCTGTGGATGTGGCGAACGAGGAAAAGATCCGGGGGAGATGGAAAGGGGAGGGTGGTAGAAGGGATCAAAATGTGGACGTTAACCGTGTGTTAGTGCGGGTATGAGTGGTGAGGGGTTAAAAGTCAGCTATTGGAGAACGTACATGCATATATATACTTGGATATAGTTTGAGGTTGTGGGCACTAGGAGATAAAAGATGGGAGGAATTGGCGGCTGGTTTGGCAGTGAGCGATGAAATGAGAGTTTGACGCGGGGTGGCGACGGGAGTGGTGGCGGGGATAGCAGGTAATCGGCTGGGGATTGAGATGAAGGGAGGCAGGAGGCGAGAGGGGGATGAAGAGGCTTCGGGTCTCTCGAGGAGGGGGGTTCGAGTCCGGGAGCGGAAAAGGGGAAGGTTTGGTAGTCAGGAAGACGGGGAGGAAAAGGGGCCGGGGAGAAATTGGTAAGGGTTCTGGCGATGATGGAAATGACTCCCAATTTCCTTTAGGCGGAACAGTGAAATGATCAACGGGTCGTTGAGGGAAGGAGGGCTGTGAGTGGGGATATAAGGTATGGAGGAAAGAGTGTACATTGATGGTATAGCGGGTAAAGAGTTTTTGGTTGAAACGAAAAAGTAAGCGTGAATGGGACTGAACGGTTTAATATTTTTATTTAATTGAGATGGTTTACAATTGCAGTAATTCGTTGGTTCTGGTAATTTAGTTTCAGTAATTCTGGTTCGTATAAATAACACAGTTTCAAGTGTAACATGGTGAAAATCCTTCCTAATGGAAGAAAAATTTTGCTATTACATATAAAATGTTTTACTACGACCTAGGTTTTTTTACAGCGTAACATCTTCCGACTTGATTATGTTACGCTGCCACGAAACCTAGGCCTTAATAAAAAAATTCTTGTTTCATCATTCTGGTTCGTTTAATAAATATATCGTTTAAATATGTATGTATGGTTCGTAAAATTTTCTGGTTATATATATATATATATATATATATATATATATATATATATATATATATATATATATTTAATTATAATAACGTTGATTAAGTCATTTAAACAAGGAAACACAACGATACGGTCGTCATCATGATGACGTCCTCGCCGTCGAAGCGTCAAAACTACATATGTGTGTCCCTTCTCTGTATTTCTGTGTAGAAATGTCTTAATCTGTGTTTTTATATATTTATGCGCCGCTGAAGAGCGTACTGTTTCAAAGATATACATATATCAGGTTCGTGAGTTATCTTCTTTTTCCGTTTCTCAGTCGAAATAGAGAATTTTTCAACTGACTGATCGTATCTTTATCCTCTTTCTTCCTTTCTGCATTTCGTCTTAGCATATTTTCCTATTCCCGTGTATTATTTAAAGCGACCTCCAGTCCGTTTGTCCCCTCATTTTCTTACCCTCTCCTCCCTCGCTGTAATGACGGGATTGGGAGGAGGAGTAGGGTGAAAGGGGGAAAACACGGGACTTTAATGATGATTGATGACGAAGTTTACTTCCCGTCCCGATTTCATTGTTCGCGTTTTTTTTAGAATGACGTTGAATATAAATGCGAAGGAAAATTTGAAATTTCAAAAGTGTTTACCCGTTCGCATGGCACGAAGGCTATTGTTTCTTTTTTCCACCATTGGTCTTTGCGGATTGTTTTACTTCGACCGGAAATATCCAAATTTATTTCTCGGTGGGAGTGAAGAGTTTGGGAAGAAAGCAGGGATAATTTAAGTTAATGAAGTTTAATATAGAAAAAATGAAATCTCTTCTGAATAAATAACCAAGACAGCCACTATTATGACTGTGATGGTTTAGCAGCGTACGAATAAATTTTAAATGCGCTATTAGATAACACGATAGTTGGCGTATATGTGTATAAATAAAATACAAATTAATAATCAGGAAAAAAATAATTGAACCTTTTTCATAAGTTTACCATAATTAATTTATTACATTAAATACTTTATATTAATATATCCGGTGAAACAAAATGAGAGTATTTATGAAAAAGGTATGTAACTCCCATGAAATATATTTTACGATTCAATGTTTCTTTTCAATGTTCATGAACACGCACTTCACTTTCTACGTATGCATAGCCGGAGGAGGATTAAAGGACCTTCAATGGCTGGAGCAGTTGGATATCACAAGCTTGACAAACAATATAACTGACCCGAATTTAATTTATTATTAATATTGATAGCCATAGACTATACCATTGTGCAGCGATATTTTTCCTAGCCTTACCTAACAAAACACGCAAAACAGTTCTTCAAACACGCGTACTTCCTTCCCCCTTCATTCTGTCGTGCATTTATATCATATTTCCTTCGTCGCCTGTCTTACCTCCAAAATTCCAACAACCACATGTACCAAAACAGTCTGATACGTATCTTTTCTTACGATTTCGTCAGATGGCGATTCCTTGCCTCTTTCTCTGCAGGGCACGACACATGCGAAGCGGGCCGAATTCCGTAGTTTTCTGGGATCATACTCTGTTATCTGTCCTATCTATGGCCATAATATTAGCTTGGGATGAATAATTGACGAATAATGGCTTGTTTCCCGTTTCTTTACTCAATGGTGTTTTCAACGCGCACCCCCATCAAATGGCCACCTCACCGGTGTGAGAGACCTTTGCAGCCTCCCCACTGAGGAGCAGATGTTGCGAGGACAACCTTTCCTCCATCTCCTACCCTTCGAAATCTCTTGAATGGGTGACCTTACCAGGAGTAATTAATTATCACTGCTACCGCCAGCACGGCTCTAGGGGTGGTCAGAACGCACAAATCCTCTTCCACCACGTCAAGGTTGTAGTCCATTAATTCATTCATATTTTATCAAAAGTAATCTTGTCGACTTGCGTCAAAAATTTACCCTAAATTCTTTTAAATATCCTTCTATTAATGAATGATAATCATTACTCTAAGGAAGAATTCACTTTTCCACATCATGACCTATGCCAGTGACGTTTTGTACTACATTTAGGCCAGTATTTCCGATAACTGATTTAGAGTGTTCAGATAACTCTCGGTGCAACATGTAATCTCTTCTCCGTTATCGGGTTTTGAGAATTTGGAAATATGTAAGAGGAGCATTTGTGACACGGTATTATGGGTTCATTTGCTGGGAATCGGCTGGAGGTCTGAGGGCGTCACATTGGGGCACTTTGACAGAGTACATGATTCGCGTTTTCCAAGGGGTAATTAAAATGGGAAAGCCGCAAATATGTGACGTTATAGCAAAGGAGTCAATGAGTATTTTTGCTATCCTGGACCAAATGTTTTAGTAATAATACTGCCACTTTGATAACGAATGAATTTTCCTGGAACGCCTGCCTTCTTTTCTAAACGTGAAAGCGAATTTTGGAGGTCGCTGACTTTCAGCGAGTTGAATCATGTTTACTTGAGGCTGTGCAATTCTTTGGCGAATTTCTCTCGAATTATTTCACGCTAATGTGTTGCTTACTTTTAACATCCGCATTAATTGTTTCTAAGATACCACCCGTAACTTTAAATGATGAAAGTGTACTTACCATTATAGATCCGTAAAGAAAAGCGAGTAAAATGATTAAAGAAAGGAGCAATAATGATATACTAATTATTGATGTTGTTTCCATGCACAGGGAACTACTTATGAGGATAAACATTTCATATTTTATATTTTGTTTTAGACGCAAATGTTTTATTTCCATAAAACATCTGCGTCTTTACCAAATTACTTCTTTCGTCTTCCTTCTTATCTTGTGTAATTACATTGCTAAACTAAAGTGCAAGCTTTAAAACTAATCTTCAAAAAGTCTTTGGTTCACAGCTCAAATGAAACTATTATGCAGATGAATGAATTTTGAAATTGAAACATATCAAGCCAAAAATTTTAATTAGTTTACACCATGATTTCGAGGTTTAAAAATAAAGATTTTTACGCGGATAACCTGACATTAAAATTTTAGTGCACTTTAAGACTTTGTAATAAATCGCTGTTTATTAATGGACCGTAAAGGGGATGACTTGGAGACGACGGTGGACCAAAGTGAGAAAAATAAAGTAACACCTACAGCACGAATTCAATTTATATTCTCCCTTTCCTTGTTTTATGTGGCGCTAAAAACTCAATATGAAAGGAGGAAGACAGGAGACAGGAATGGGATGCATAGAAGTTTAAGTTGGGGATTTGGAGGAAAAATATGGGAGGAGAAAAAGGTTGCAAAATCCTCTCTGGATCTTTCCCTTCCGCATCTCTTACTTATATGGGCCCAAAGGTTTGAGTTATGGTCGATTAAAAACGTATTCAAATCCCTCCCTCTCTTCCCCTCGGCGCCTCACACTTCCCCACCGTCCGCACACGGTAGTGATATTACTCCGCGCCGGAGTCGTCCCCGCCCCGGAGGCGTCCATGTCTCCACGACGCCCACGTCTTCCGTTTATTAACTACGGCAGCGTGGGCAACCCTCCAATGGCATCATCCCTCCTGGACCCCGTCCCTTCATTACTTGGTATTTTTTTTGGACTTTTCCTCGCTCAAACTCCTCCATCATCCACAGCCCCGGACCCCCGCCCCTCCCCATGCTCACACTTTCGCTGCATCTCCCGCCGTCACTCGCGCCAAACCATGCGAGCCTCCACATCCCCACCCCTCCGCTGCTCGCCGGAAGAATCGGAACCGCGTTCATTTCCGTCGCGTATTTACGCTGCCCGTGGCCAGTCTTTCCCGCTGCGCCCACAAACTCCATTCCGTCCGGGCGGGAAGGAATTGCCATTCCTCCGGCGCTGTGCTTCGGAAATCTACCGCGAACATGATACACTCCGGTTTTCCTCCCGAATCCTCACGGAATGAGGGAAATCGAATATGCAACGCAATCAGCGTACTGACTGGCTTTTGCACGCCCAAGTGTGTGTTCTGGAAGGGTTGGGTATTTTATCTTAATCATTACTGTTCCTGTTTAATGTCGAATGAACAAAAATTCATCATCCGTTGGAATGGATTTAGATGTAGATACAGACCTAGAACCTTTTGTTGCGCACGAGTTATTGAGGATGCTAAATGTTATTATAAATAAATATAAATGCTCGAAAGTTTATCCAAGCTGCAACGGCTAATGTCAGGGGGTGTTCATTTCTACACCTCTTTGTGCTACTGTCATGTTTGAAATAAATTTGCTGGAGATGCCGTGGCAGCAACTTTGAACGGAGTTGTCCAGTAATGTAAATTTTAATGCAAAAATTTCAGAGTGCAAAAATCAATCGTCTAAAAACCATATCCACGAAAGTGTACACAAAGTCTGAAACTAATCCTGATCAAGGCCAATGATTTATACACTTTAAAATTGTTGTATTGACACTGCCATGTATTCTGCATTACGCAGAAAGGGCATTCCTGACTCCAAACAATTGAATATCTCTAAATTTGTTGTTATTGTCTCATCTGCCCATGAAACGGGAGATTAACATTAATAGCTCAAATTGGTATTTTGGGTGATCGCTAATGAAAAGAATCCATTATGTATTGAACCACAACCATGTGATTATTTCCAGTAATACTTATTAAGCGAACATAGGTATTGTCGAGAAACCTCTTCATTAAACGTGACATCATTTGTTGATATTATGTTACATGAGAAATGTTGACGATTTTAATTGAGCATTGCTTGGGAAAATCAAGTGTTTTAGCTTTAATTCACATTTTCTCGATGACATATGTTGAAAAATTTAATCCAACTGAAAATCATTTTAACAGGTTTATCCTGACTCACATCTCGTAATCCATAAGAGCTTCCATGTAATCTACCACAGAATTTAATCCGAAGGTTGATTTAATAGGCACTGAATCAGCTTATCTCATACTAACTCGTAAAAAGGCATTTAAGATACCCAAATTAGCGTAGGGGGGGACCTCTTCCTTCCCCTGCGGCTCTCCAGGAAGTTCTGGTGCCTCAGAAGTCACACCCAGCTTGTGTGGACCTGAATAAATCGAACCCGAGCCTTCCAGTCAATAGTTCAGCACTCTAACCGCAGGAATACTATGTCCCATCCCATTGCATAGTATTTTGAGTATAATAAGTTGATGAGGTATTTTTTCACGTATCATCCATATATTCTTTGTATTCAGTTAAATTTCAAAATTAATTTTTTTCAAATGCGCCCAAAATGCATATATCTGATGTAACATAGCGAGAGGAATCAAGTTACTTTCTCATTTTTTGAATGCTTTATTTACAACCTTTGTTTTTTCAGAACTCATTAAAGCAAAGAACACACTTACTACGTTTTGATTTTACGCAATTGGGGGGCATTTAAGTATTTTACACGGGTAGCGACGTTGCTACAGTGGTAACCTCCGAGGGTAAAATAGTATTCCTCACATATGTTATTTTTTTGAATAATGAGGTAATCTATCATGATTTCATAGTCTTATAAATCTCAACTCATTTAACGGAATTTTTGTGAATTTTATTTAATTCGCTTTTACCATTTTTCGATCGTTTTCATGGATTTTTATGCACAAAGAGGAAAAATGAAAATTATTTAGACTTCTCTAGGGGTAAAATACTCGGAATGAATTCAAATTCGAGCCGTTTGTTTGAACATGCATTGGAACCAATGGTCTTAAGTTAGAGGAAGAGCCCAGAATAGTGTTCATTTTGTATCCCGAAATGACTTCTGCGGGTAAACCTGAGATTCTCCCGGAGAGAAGAAAAGACTACTAACTCCTTCTTGACCATAAAACTCACTTCAAAAATTAAACTATGTGTTAAATGGTCGTGGTACCCGAGAATGTTTATATAAACAATGTCAAATGTTTACTCTTGGGTATCCATTAAAATGATGAGACGAATGGAAATTGTTAGCTGTTAGTCTATCATTTAAGTTAAGTTTTGAATGAACCCGGAATATACTCTTTAACATTTAATAGCCTCATCCAAGGCACAACCTGACCTAACATTACAACCCTTCTTTAATATCGCATACTTTCTCCCTCGCTTCATCCCATTCAACATGCCCGTCCTTTTCCTACCCTTACTCTATTTGTCTAACGTTCTCCACTCTATCACAGTCTTCAACGTCCATTGCCGATTAAAATGTCCCACATATATATTTTGTGCCTGTTTTTGGATTTCTCCAAATAAATTTCTCCAATTTCTTCTTTGGCTCTCCCCCTCCTCCTTGTAATTGTACTTCTTAGTTTATTTTCCTATCCGTTCATTTTATTTTTTCCAATTCTTCTCCACATCCGCATTCCAAAATTCTCCAATCCACGCCTATCATTTTTCTTCTATGACCAAGTTTTCGCTTCCGATTAATACGAAGATCCATGCAAAAGTTTTTACTTATATTTTCTGAAAATCCTTTCTCAATATCCCTGTAATAAATTCCCACCTTCTTGTCCCAGCCTCTTTGCCTTATGTTATTCCTCTTCTGGTTCGTACCAGATCATTTTGAAAATTTGACCAATTTGGTCCAAAATATTTCCAAAATACTTAAACTGTTGTAACTGCTCGAATTTTAACCCTCCAATTTGCGTTTGACTTAGCCTTCTCGAATACTTCATTACCTTTGATTTGTTTTTATTGATATTTATTCAATACCTATCGCTCGTTTCCAATGTGCTGAGAAAGGATTGTGACCCTTTGGCTGACTAGCTAGCTAAAATCTGCCTATGCGTAAATCTAAGTGTATTTCTGGATTATTCTCCTATTTCCACTACTACCGACAGCCTTTCACATTTCTCTTTTATCCATATCACCGCGGAGATAATGATAAAAGGGGGAAAAATGTTACTGATAAGAATAGGTAATGGTGAGATTCCCCGTCTAACATCTCTGCCCATCACTACCTATCCTGGTTCTCCATCCACCACGTGCACCGAGACAGTTTCACGCAGGTACACGTTATGAATATGCCCCTTCAATTTACTCCAATATTCTGCGATACATTCATTAATTCTCCCCAATTTAATCTTTTGAATGGCCTCTTGAAATCTACAAAGATATAGATCCTGATTTTGCCCTATGGTCCCACCTATTGGTGACATCATAACTTCTATGGCATCACGCATGCCTTTCCTCTTCCTGAGCTCGAACTGACCATTGGCTAAATAGTCATTAATCATCCAATTTATTTTTTATTGAGGAATTGAAGTATCACCTTAGCTACATGCGAAATCAAACTTATTGTTCTATACTACTTCAATACGCTTGCCTTTCCCTTTTTATGGGTTAGGGGCTAACACTGGTGTTACGAAATCTTCTGACTAATTTTGGACCTCATATATGTTAAGATTTACCTCCTAAAAACTCTTTGCTTCACGTATCGCTTCACCATAAATAGTGCTGCCGGGATGCTATCTTTCCCCACTGACTTATTTGATTTCAACTCCCCTACCGTCTTTCCTATCTCGTAACGAAGGATGCCTGGATCTTAGCTATCCTCATCTTTGTCATATTTTCTTTCTTTGTGTAAAATATATGAACTAATACCCAAAACATATAAATCCTCTATGTATTTTTCCCATTTGCCTTGACTCTTTAGTTTTTTAATTGATGACATTCCTGCCTAACTTTGATAGAGTGAACGGACATATTGTATGCATGATTATTTGATATAAGCTGGAAATATAGTAGTTTTTGGTAAGAGTGGAGTGAGCAGTCATGTTGGTTGAAATGTTTCTCTATGATACGCATTTTTGAGCGTAATACTCTGTCATCGTCGAAACAAAGAGACAGGCCGCCCTGTTTCATCTGAATCCTCAATCCCCACCCTAGTGCCACCCCCGCTGCCGCACTCTCCCCCAAAATTGCTCTCTGCTGCCGCCGCCGCAACCATACCAAGACCACGTCATTTCGTCTTCTCTTTCATATAATCATGCTATTTTCCTTCCCAATTCGAGTTCCTCACCCATTCTGTTCCATCATTTGTATTGCTTTTCACCCATTCCACCTTTGTGATACCACCTGCAAGCATCGCGGCCGAATCGAATTTTCCGCACTGAGATGTCCCATCCGGTGGGGCACAAATAAATAACTGCAAGCATTCCATTCTAAGGACATTGCAATAAAGTAAACAGCTTAAACTTTGTTCGTGGTCAATTCAAAAAACTGAAATTCGATGATGCCCCTCGTTCATACGAAAAATATAACTGGCATTCTTTATGAAGTAATGCATTAATTTCCTGAATTCCCTTTTACAGAAAATCATAGGGCACAGCATTAGTATTACAAGAAACACCTTTCACCGTCTTCTGTTCAAGTATTCGATCGCAGGCCTAGACATAACGATTACTGAGGTCGGATTTTTTTCTATTGCGATACTTTTCTCCTTATACAATGCGTGTTGTAGTTTTCCAAGGATACATAGTTCATTCGATTCAAATTTATCCTGTGATTTGATTAAAATGGCCAGAGTACTAGATTATGCTAGAACCAACAGAAACAGTTGTAATATAATAGTTAGCCAGCTATTAATACAATTTAAAATTCCAGCATCTAATTAAATATGCATTCGAGCAAATTTATGCTCACATGGGTAAAGTTACTAATTTTGTCTATGTTTTGCATCGGGTCAACTCGTCCACAGCTATTGAATGAAATAAAGCAAGAAGTGAAAATCAAAACCATTCTAGAGGAAAAAAACGGGTTCGCAGGGGGTTAGTCAAAGCTTAAATATTTTTCTAAAAATAGGCATTGGTTTTGCTCTTTGATTTTCCAGGGAAATAAAATTCATCACTTGAATTCGACAGAGAAAAAGCATTAAAGAAACTGAAATCGAATAGGCCTGCAGGAATGGATAACATCCCTATATATCTAGTCAAAAATACTCCCGATATCCCCGCAGAACTTCTCAAGAGATTTTGCAAAAGGGAAAGGATTTTTGAGTTTTTATGGGCAAATTCTTAACATTTATGAGGAAGGAATTTGGCCGTAAAACTTAAATATCACAGAAAAGGGAAAAAAAGTGGGATGAGAATAATGTCAGACTATGAGTTTCATTTCACACACGGTAAAGACATAATTCAAGATTATCCATTAAAGAATGAAGACAAGAGAAAATGAGAGCGTAGGCTGATATTGGTATGGGTTAATAAAGCGTCGGGCAATGCTTGAGTAATAATGACGTCATTAATAGAAAGGAACATAGAATACAATATATTTATTCACATGATCCTTAATTTTTAGAAATCTTTCTGTAAACGGGCCAAAATACATAAATATTTTGCAAGGGGTATGACTTAGACTTGGGAATAGGAAACTTATAGGAAACTATGGCTGCCTTGTCCAGACTTCAGAGACTCAAAAAGCGCATGGAGGGTCGGATGCGAAGCGCCAGGCAAGGGACAGAGTCGGTAATGTCCATTATCACCTTTTTATTTCAATATATGTGCGGCGGAAATGGTCAGTGAGCTATGTTGAGGGCTGGAGGCTGTGAAGAAAGTAGGTGGGAAACTCATTATTATTAGCAACTAGGTTTGCAGAGGATGTAACATTAGTTAGCCAGTTAATCATTGGATCAAAATCATTAATTAGTGCCTTGAAGAATCAGTGTGATAAGTTAAGGATAAGAATTAATCATAAGAAAGTGAAAGTTATGAGATATTCAAAGGAAAGGAAAGCTAAGATAAATATGAAAACTTAAGGGAAATTCACTAAAACAGGAAGAAGAGTTCAGCTAAATTGTTTTGGAGGAGTAGGGAAATACGAGGTGTGTACAAAAATTAACGGGAATTTTAATTTTTCGGACAATGATATTTATTTGTTCTTATACATTGATGTTGTCACCTTCAAAGTAGTCCCCATTGGAGATTATGCACTTGTGCGAGCGCTTCTTCCAATCCCCGAAACACTTCTCAAACTCGATCTTTTAGATTGCCTTTAGTTCTCTCAGCGATGCGCTTTTAATGTCATCTACGGCTGTAAAACGACGGCCCTTCAAGGTTCTCTTAATTTTTGGAAATAGAAAAAAGTCACACGGAGCCATATCTGGCGAATATGGAGGCTGGGGCATCGTTACAGTATTGTTTTTGGCCAAAAATTCACGAACAAGCAATGAAGTGTGAGCTGGTGCATTATCGTGGTGCAAAAGCCATTTTGGAGCGAATGTTGCTGCCACGCGTTTCATACCCAAAAAATTGGGACAAATGTCATGACATGATCCAATCGATATGCCAACATCATCAGCGACCTCTCTAATTGTGATTCGACGATCGTTCATAACCATTTCTTTCACTTTTTCCACGTTTTCATCGATTGTTGATGTGCTGGGGCGTCCAGGGCGTTCGTCATCTTCAAGGTCTTCTTGGAAACGCTTATACCACACGTAAACTCTTGATTTACTCATAGCAGATTTACTCATCTCCAAGCCCGTGAAATGAAATAATTCCCGTTAATTTTTTAACACACATCGTAAAAAGAATTACTTGATATTAGTGAAAACTTAACATTGAGGGTAGTTTCGTACGGCTCGGAGACTTGGAACGAAGCTTGGAGGAAATCGAGATGCGGTTATAGAGAGTAATGCAGAAAATAAAACGAATGGAAAGGAAAACCAACGATGAATGCCTTAGCTGATGAAGTGATACGGCTTTTGAGTGAAGTTGGAAGAAGCAGAAGAATTGAATGTAGGAGAGAGGGTTAGGGATGCTAAAGGTAGTTACAGAGGCGATAATGCCCGATAATTGAGGAAAATGTGGGAAAAGAATAGACATTTTCATTGTAGTTAATGGAGGTAGAAGTATGTAGAACGAAATTATGAGTTATTGTACCATAAAGTATTTTGTTTAAAGATATTTTCTATCATTTGGGTCACGCATAAGTAGTATAAAAAATTGTAGTGACAAGAGTCCATTATAAATCTATCCCTGTCCATAGATATTACTCCTGAAATGCATGGAAGAAAACTATAACGCTGTAATAAAGAAGTCTAGAAAAATAAGAATTCGTACCGACTGTAATGTGGGTCATAAAAATTAATTTACAAAGCCATGGGATTCTAAAACTCCTCTATACTTAAACATTATTTTCTCTAAATTACGTTTTTCTCATCTTTTTCTATTAGTTCACCATAGGTTTCTGACCTCCTTCATGTCATGCAAATGACTTTTATTTCCTTCCAATTTCTCATTGCATTAACTTTTACCTAACACCAAATCCTTGCTCTCTCAATTTCGAAGTCTCTCGATTTTACTTTATCTATTTTCTCTTCCTTCAAGTTTCCCCAAAAACTTTCTTTCTTCCTCAGCCAAAACTTCTTAATCTGCCTAATTTTCTGTATCTTTCTCAGTACGGAGAAAATTCATTACACGCCAGTATGTTCTTCTTGGAAATAAATTGCTCCTCATCAAAGTCAATCATATATTTATTAAGTCTCTAATTGGAGACACAATATTACTTCCCTCCGCACTTGAAAATCTCTTTTGCTAACGCAATCATTTCCACAAAATCCTAATTATATTGCTCGTAGACTGGCTAATTAAATGTACGAATACGTGTACTATTGAACCTGCTCAATTTTTTTACCTTAAGTACGCAGAAGGTTAAATTTAGGCACCCAGATTTTTGAGAATGTTTACTGATTAAATGCATGCTTTGTGAAAGTGTAAGACAGAGCACAGACAGATTGATGCTGTTCACGAGAATTCAATTCGCTTTTATGTCATGTCTTTCTTATTTTAAAGAATAATTTGTCATTCTTTGGAACCCATTTTATAAACGGTCAAAAGTTCAGTGAATTGAAAAATTTTCAATCAGTTAAATAACATTTTTCTCCAGGATAAACTTTTTCGACACCAGTTCAGTTCCCACAAAAGGATTTTTTTTAGCCTATAAATCGAACGAAAAGTTTTCTGGATTTTATTTTTACGCTCCATTTGCGCATTTCTTTGAAACGCATTGGATTTCTATTAAAAACTTATAATGCAATTCAGCAACTATCCGATTCCAATCAATTTGGGATGGAAAGAAGATACATAATCTTATCGAAAATAATTTAAATATGACCGCATGTAATCAGTTTTATCAACAATTAAAACATTTGGAGTAAATACACCATTGAAAGTGTCAGCACGAGCTAAACGTTCTGAAAAATCACCTAATATTGAAAGCGGAACTTCAAAGCTTTGAGATATTTAGTAGTTTTAAAAATTCTCAATGCCGTTTTTTGAGATGATTTCATGTGTATTTTCAAATGAACCGATGGAAAAGGGGTCTAGCCATCCTACGTAAGACAATCGAACGTTAGAATAATGCTATGGTAAAAATCGCAGTGACGGTGAACTGCAAGCTCAAATTGAAATCTGTAATTGGCTGAAATCGGCTCATTGAAGGTTTTTCCTCAATTATTTCTAAGTCAGATGACCTAAATGTAAAAAGAATGCGAAAAGGATGGTGCGAATCAAAGTAGGAACAAGAAAAGAGCGATTAGATTTGGAGCAAAAATTGGGGACTCTGGTGTGTACAGATGAGAAATCGTTGATTACTTCTAAAATTACTTCCACGAATATCATTAAAGGAGAAAAAGACGGAGGAATTTTCACAATCTAAATCGAAGACTATTACTGGTGTTCGTGTTTATATTGTAATTCTTACTGGTCTTCGAAGGAAATAGACCCACAAAGGCCTTCTTTCCTGCATTCCGTTCACTTATCTTTAAACAACCTTTCAAATATTTATGGCTCATAATAATATACTTGCGGTCTGTTGAAAATATAACTCCGAGAAGAAGTATGAACACACGATTCAACTCTCCTCCCCGACAATTTTCCAATTTTCATTTTTCGAATATTTGTGAGCTTGTTAAGGCTGATGCGGCGTTATTCTGGCATTGAACCCTATTAAATATTTTAATGATTAAAGTCTAATGGTTAGGTTTGTCACTCTTTGTGTCGATCCAATACACGTTTCTGTTAAAACCATGTTAGGAGTAGTATATCACGAAAGAAAAATTCTTCAATAAAACAGATAAAATTAATTATGAGTTCCAATTTGATACCAATAAAATGCCCAGATGCTATCTTTACTACTGCCATAATCTATAGTGGGGAAAAGTTAATGACAATGTTATCGAGTACTATATTAGCAAAATAATTTGATTTTAATGATGCTGTTATCTGTAGCATAACCATTACTTTTGGTCAATAATGCACCATTGGTTTCAATGGATGAATAGTCCCTGAAATGAAAATAAAATTATTTCAGAAACGTGCACGTTCCGACGTCTTGAGTGTAATTTTAGTGGTTTGCTTGAAGGGGTATAGACCTATTATTTTGAATAGAGGAATCAATGTAAGATGTCTGCTTTTAAAAATAAAATAAGCATAAATCAATAAATGTATTCCCACAATGGATAAACCCTAAACATTATTGTAGTAGAATAATAAGTCAACAACTCATATCCCAATTTTGACGAGAAGCTTTTATTTGAGAGTAGTTAAGACTGATATTTTGTAGAAATCCATTTTCAAGTCACGAAGAAAGAATCAAAAATACTTTGCGTTTTCGGAGGGAAGAGTTTATTACTATCGACTAGTTTCACACCACTGTAGCATCATCTGGACCGATTACAAGAAATTCACGCCCATATAGAGATGCTTTTAGCTGAATTCACTAATTTGAGAAAATGAGAATGATTTTAGGTCCCTGTAGTCAGATATTCATGTGTCTTCTTATTTGAATTTGGTTGTAATAAACCTCATATTATGCCTTAGCTTGATAAGATGTTAAATGCTTTTTATAGTTTAAAAATCAAGCCCTAAGTTGCATGATTTCTCAAAGGTTTTTTGCTTGGAATTAGTTGGACCCATCTTCTGGCATTTTGATTTAAACATTAAATGGTGCTCGCTGTATACATAACTGCATGCTTATAATTCTTCGGCGAATGAATATCACACCGATAAGGTATTATTTATTTGGATATGAATGAAAAGAGCTAAATAATGTATTAATTTTAAAATCATCCCTCCCGTCCTTACCTTATTAATTAATTTACATTTATATTCATTATCTGGATATTATTTGCTTGAGGAAATTAAAAAAAAATGATTGGTTCAATCGGCTTCAGTGGAATTAATAAATATTCTGAAGAGTTTTATTTCATCACACACTTTCATTCTGCACGGCACAAATTACTATCGAACATTCCTGAACAAACCTGTTTATTCAAAGACATTACCAAATATGATTTCTATATTTTACGGAAATTTAAAGTGAAATACTTTTTGCTCAATAAAAAGGAAAACTCCTTCATTTTCTTCATTTGAATGTTTAGGGTATTTGTAATGTTATCATTTTGAAAACAGAGGTGGGGATACTTCTACTCCATGGAGTATAATAAAAGGAGCAGGATCGTAATGCTGGGCAGCAGTGAGCCTTTTACTCTTTAGATGCTTGATTGATAATCTAATAGCCTGTTAAAGTTCTTCACTAACTCTCGCTGAGTAGTGCATTTAGATGATAACGAAGGAGTATTATCTAGGAAAAATAAATTACCAAGTAACTGTGACTGAAGTTGAGTTAATCTATTTCAGTAGTATTTAAACTAGACTTCTTGCTATTCTGGCGTTATTTAAGTTAGTTTCCTAAAACTCTACTGAAAACTGGATTTGTGTGACTGATCAGGTGATTATAGCAACTACTATTAGGTTCATCTGAATGTTACAAGTCCAAATCTACGCTTGAATCCTATTTTTTATCCCGTAACGCATTATTTCACTCAGAGCCATCAGAATGATATAAGAAATTCCGTCATATCGAGGTGGTGCCTTGATATCTCAATAGTTTTTAACACAATTATCCTTAACAACCTGGGCAAAGTCGTTTTGGGAATAGCTTCAAAGCATCAAGCAGCGAGCTCATATCAATTTTTCATTAAGACGGAAACTTTTTAAACAGCAATCCAAATAAATCTATTTTCATCATCCTTTAAATCTTTGTCTCCGATCTGCAGCCGAACTTGGATCCCATTTATCCGAATAAAATTATAGCGTATGTTAACCCATTTATGTTTGGAAGGTTAAATATTAAAGGGAATATCTCTGGCGTATTTGTTAGAATGTGATATTCTCCGTTTATTTGATGCCATTAGTATCATAACGAATTGCTCCAAAAAATGAATCCAAACTAATATTTTGGCAATTTATCAGAGGTTACGGAGAAAGATTTTTTTCCTGTTTCATGTTTCCACTTTTTATCTTGGTTTCTGCAACTTTATCTCTGTTACGAATGAAGCATTTTGCCTCTTAACTATAAATAATCGAGCAAGGGAAAAAGGAAGGGGTTTTATCTGGACAACTCATGTATTTGACGTTATTACGCCCTCAAGCGGTGGTCATCGGGGTTGTCCAACTACACTTTATGGAATTAAACTAGTGTGACCAGTTTGAATGATTTCGGCAGAGAATTTATTTCTTGAAACATGGTGAGGTACATTTTCGTTGGCTCGTGGAATAAGAAAATTTGTTTCCCAAGGAAAAAATCATTAAAATTCTTTTGGCACATAATGGATTCAGAGGTTTGATCACGTGCGGCATACAGGTATACACCGTGTGTATAGAGTGTAACACAAGAAGTTTCAATGTTTAAATAATTATATCAGTGATGCAGTGTTAAATCATATACTTTTACAGCCAAGCAATTGCTAGCAAAGATGCAGTCTAAAACTATGTTGAACATCATGCGATTCGAGCAATCGAATCGATCGAATTTGATTTACAGATAATTTCAATGTCTTTAAATATCATGAATTTAATTGAATACGAGGTATAGTATCTTAACCTTGATGAAGTACTCCGTTTTCTGTGTCAAAAAGAGCAGCCATTTTGGTTTTTGAGGGTTAAAGAATGTTCAACTCCTGCGAATCTTACTTCAAACTTCCATTATTAATAAAAAGAGACGTTCCAGGCGTGATATGGTGGAATATCATGAAGAATTAAAATTAGCAATTTTCCAGAAAAATTATTATTATTTATTTCTTACTTATATTATTATATTTATTATTATTATTTATAAATTATTTTTGTGGAAAATTGCCAATTTTCATTAATTCCATTATTAAGTAATTTTTATTACTATCTTCTTTCAGGTTGTGAGAGGCTGCTGTTATTTTAATAGGATTACATATTCTCTGGATATAAAAGTGTGCTTGTCTGAATGACCGTGATATATCTTTACGTACATTTTATACCAAACTTTACTTTTTTGCTCAAAAATATGAAAATTCTCTTGAAACCAGCCGTGGAACAACTGTCTGTGGATAGAAATTCTACATGAAATTTGGTTTATTTTTATCATATATTCTTGGATTATGTCTGTGGACAATTGAGCTATCGCCAGCTTGGGAAAATGCTTCGGTGTGTGGAGTAATACACTATATTTTGGAATAAGTGTGACCGACGGGAGTCATCTTTCCTCGTTCCGATGACTGCGTGTATTAACCATTTCATCTGTCCTTCCCATTTCTCGATCCTTGTTAGCATTTAATTCAAAATTATTTCACCTTGTGAAAACATAAGCCAGGTTCTATTTTTGCGCCGAGCCAGCAGGTCATCCCAGCAGAGTAAATGTGTACGTTTCAATCTATAGGGTTCACGTCTCTATTGCCTCCTGCCCCACGCCCCAGGGGCATGTCATAACGCGTTTACAGCCCCTTCTCATGAATCTTCATTCCTTCCGCTATCTGTTAGGGCCAGCCAGCCTCCTAGAGGTTTAATATCGCACGGATTCTCATATATCCTCCGTTCACGTGAGAAGTTTGTGATGACTCGGCCGTTTCCTTGTTAAATATCGTTGCATATTTTGACGTTGCCTAGGAGTCTTTTTTGTTTCCATCACCATTTCATTAATAAAAAACAATTTCACAGCACAGACCTTACCACTGCTCATTTCATCATGCTAATTATGAGGGTTAGCAAGGTTATTTTTTTATTTCTAAGGTTTCAAATAAAAGAATTAACCGTAAGACTGGACAAGAGTTTGTTTATTTGTAATAAATCTTTTTAATTTCGTTTAAACAGAAATGTTGTAATCAATAGATCAAAAGAGTATTGTAACTATTAAGAATGACCACGAAAAACCGAGTTTATCTATGGAAATGACAAATATGTGTGGAGATTAATTTATATAGCCAGTATAATTACCTTACAGGAGCTACGAATGTCTTTGACCTGTTATTATTATGTATGCTACTAAATTCTCGCTTTGGCTGTATCTCCTTGTATATGGAAGATCTGTTGAACAAATTAACACTCTCGTTTGTATGAAAAGAACCTATATTTATATTAATTCCAAGAAACTGCGGTAGATGTCGCAACAGTAACTTTTTGACGGAGTCATCCGCTAATATGCAATATAATGTGACATTTTAGAGAATCATTCGCCTTGACCGAATGACTTTTACACTCTGAAGTAGTTGTACTGGTTTCCATATATAAATGTGAATGTACTTACTAAAAAAACAAATTTACATTTTTCCACGAGTTTAACTTAAGTCAAACTTGTGGAAAAGTGCAAATTTGTTTTTCTCAAAATGACGAATTTCCACTGAATCTCGCCTGAATATGTTACATATATGTAAACCATAAACACAGTAATCAACCCGAAGGTCGGTTGGGTTGGTGATGGTAGAGTTCAACCAGTAATAAGCCCGACGGCGTGTGAAATTCACACATCAGGGAATGATAGAGATGTCTCGATTTCTATGTGAATGAATATTTGTTCGCCGTATGGCGAGATTTCGTGTTTGAATGTGATTTGGCCAATGTTGCTCATCTCTTCTTCTGGATATGCGTGCCATGGAACGCACCGTTCCTATCCTTTATGATGTTGTATGCTTGCTAACCTACTGTCCATTCTCCTCTTGTATTTATCTATTTCTCCTTTGGTGGGTGTAACAGCTCCCTAACGCCATCTCCTTGGCAATGAATTGGAGTACTTTCGTGCCTTATAAGAGAGCAGATTTCAGTGTAAAGTACATTTTCTCGATAGCACAAGTAGTTAGAGCATCCGCCCGGCAAGTGGAGAGATCCGGTGTTTAAGCCGCGGTCGAGGAAAATATTTTTACATTAGTGGTCTGCCTGAATCCGCCTTCCCCACCTCTCTTGTGCTCATCCTTAATGTGTGTTCCTTTCCCCTTTCCTTATCTCTCTCTATATACTATTAGTATAATATAGTATATTTATATAGAGATAAGGAAAGGGGGAAGGAACACACATAAAGGACGAGCAAAAGAGAGAGATATATATTATATATATATATATATATATATATATATATATATATATATATATATATATGTGTGTGTATATATATTATTATTATTAGGTAATCTACCGGTTAAGGTAGGTTTTTGGATGGACACAACTATCAAATAAACATTTTGTAACTCCCCACCTAGCAAACTAATCTATATCAGGTCCCTCTTCATCTCGGTGTACTTCTTTCCTCCCTTCATCCCGTCCAACATCCCTATCCTGTTCCTACCCTTACCTCGCTTGCCCAACATTCTCCCCTCTATTACCCTCTTCAACATTCCACTACCGCTCAATACGCCTTTCATCCACTTTTCCTGCCTCCATAGGATTTCTCTCAACAAACCCCTCTCCTCCCCCACCATTTCTAGTATTTCCTCATTTGTTTTCCTTTCGGTCCATTTCACCTTCTCCATTCTTCTCCATACTCACATTTCAAAAGCCTCCAATCTACGTCTATCCTCCTGCTTCAGCCGCCACGTTTCCGCGCCGTACATAGCTACGCTCCAAATCAGAGTTTTTACGAGTCTTGTCTTAACATCCCTACTCAACGTCCCCGTCATACTCCCTCCTCCTTGAGAAAGCCTCCTTGCCTAGCGCAATTCTTCTCCTTACGTCCCTACCACTTTGACCGTATTGGTCCAAAACACTTCCGAGATATGTAAACTGTTCTACCTGCTCTATTTTTTCCCCACCTATTTTAATATTTAGCTTAGCCTTTTTCTTTCTGGAAAATCGCATAACCTTTGTTTTATTAATATTGATTCTCATCCCATATTTATTGCATTGAACCTCCAATTCACTCAACAATGCTTGCAACCCCTTGGCTGACTGAGCAACTAATGCTTGGTCATCAGCAAACCTAACCGATTTTACGAATTCCCCTCCGACTTTCATTCCTACCTCCAGTTCTTCCCATGCCTCTTTAATCATTTCCTCTACATATACGTTGGACAGTACCGGTGACAATGGGCAACCCTGCCTTACACCTCTTACTAACACTGCCCATCCTGACTCTCCGTACCCCACTCGCACCTGAGCAGTCTGAGACATGTACAGGTTGCAGATCAGTCTCCTGTCCCTCTAATCCATTCCTATTTTCTGCAATACACGCATTAATTTTTCCCAATTCATCCTATCAAACGCTTTTCCGAAATCTACAAAACAGGAAAAAACGTCCTGGTTGTATTCTATATTCCTCTCAATTAGTGATCTCATTACTGCAATGGCATCACGCGTACCTCTTCCTTTCCTAAACCCAAACTGATCATCCCCTAAGTAATCATTTGACTTACTCTCTATCCTTTTGTTGATGATCCTGAGAATAATTTTAGCTGCGTGTAATATAAAACTTATTGTTCTGTAATCCTCACATGACAAAGCCTTTGCCTTTTTTGGAATAGGAACTAACACCGATCTCACAAAATCTTCCGGCCAGATTCCTTCCTCATAGATACTACGAATCAGTCCATATATGGCCTTCTTCCCACCTTTCCCTAACCATTTCAACATTTCTACAGGAATATTGTCCACCCCCACAGCCTTATTTGCTTTCATCTCCTTTAATGCCCTTTCTATTTCATCGTCGAGTATGCCTGGACCTAAGCTATCTTCTTCTACGTCATGTTCCCTTTCTATGTCTAACCTTGTCGGCCTAAATTCTTTACCATACAGTGTTTCTATATATTCCTTCCATCTCTCTTGGATTTTTCCTGGTTCAACTATTATCTTACCCCATTTATCTTTAACTGTTAGCACAGATCCTGCATTCTTACTTCCCGACAATAACTTAACCTTGCTGTATAGAGCACCAATTTCACCCTTCCTCTGTAAACTTTCCATATTGCGTTGCGTTTTTCACCATTCTTCTTTTGCTTTATTTGTGGCCCTTCTCAATTTATTGTTTAACTCTTTGTACTTCATTTTGCCTAACTCTGTGTTTACATTTTTCCATCTTCTTCTCTCATCCATCTTTGCAATCATCTCATCCGTGACCCATGGTTTCCTTATCCTTTTCCCGTTAACGGTTCCTATAGTGTCTTTTCCCGGCTTCCGATATCCCTAGCTTGATACATTCCCATTTTTCTTCGATAGTACTCAGCTCTTTACCGTCATCCATCATTTTCTCTACAGCCTGCTGATACTCCTTCCTCGTTAATCCATTTACTGCTTCTAAATTCCATTTCCTAACCCGGCGCCCTTGCCTTATCTTCTTGAAACGAACATTACATTTCATAACAACTAAATTGTGGTCAGAGTCCGCGTCCGCTCCTGGGAAACTGTGCGAATTTATCACACTGTTCCTAAACCTGTGCCTAACCATAAATATAATCTAACTGATACGTTTCTGAGTCACCTGGCATTTTCCATTTATACCTACGCCTTTTGTGGTGTCTAAACCATGTGTTAGTGATGACTAACCCCTGTCTCCTGCAAAATTCAATTGCTTTCTCCCCGCGTTCATTCCTCGTGCCTAATCCATAGTCCCCCACCTCACCACCATCTCTTCCTTCGCCTACCGTCGCATTCCAATCCCCCATCACTATCAAATGTTTCCCTGCAGGAACACTCGCGATGATATCCACTAACTCATCATACATCCTATCGACTTCTTCCTCCTTATGGTTGCTCGGTGGCATGTACTATATGCAATATACCTGAAAAATGACCAAGTTCGTCGGCTCTGCTTTAATCTCTACGAGTAAAATTCTATCAGTCTCTTGCTCTATGTTGACTACGCTTCTTCCTACCCCTTTATTTAAAATTACGGCAACCCTTCGTTGGCTCTCGTCCCCGCCGCTGTATATCACTCTATAATTGTCACTCCAGTAATCCCCGCTATCCTTCCTTGTATATATATATATATATATATATATATATATATATATATATATATATATATATATATATATATATATAGCGGGTCGCGGTGGTCTAGCGGGTAGAGCGTTGGACTGCTGACCGGAGGGTCCCAGGTTCGATTCCCGGGCAAGGCACTTTGGGCACCTGCAGCTCCACCCAAGCTAGTTGATTTTTCGGGTACCAGGTCTTCCTGGGATACCATAATCGGCACAGGGAAAGGAACTGGCCCCCCTACCCTGATGTGTGAATATTCACACGCCGTCGGGCTTGGTACATGGGTGAGCTCTACCATCACCTACTAAACCGACCTTCGGGTTGATTACTGTGTTTATGGTTTATATATATATATATATATATATATATATATATATATACATATATATATATACATATATATATATATATATGCACAAGAGATATATATTCAGGTCAGACTGAAGAAGGCCTCGGAGTAGACCGAAAGCTCAAATAATCTACAGTGTGAGTGTCCTTTTACGTGTTATCTGTTTTATTCTGTGTTCTATTGTGCCGTCCAAAAGTTATATATATATATATATATATATTTATATTTATATATATATCGATAATGCGGAAGCACTCACGAGAGCAATATAACTTTTGGACGGCACAATAGAATACAGAATAAAACAGATAACACGTAAAAGGACACTTACACTGTAGATGATTTAAGCTTTCGGCCTACTCCGAGGCCTTCTTCACGTCAGACGAGTCAGTCTGACCTGAAGCTTAAATCATCTACAGTGTGAGTGTCCTTTTACGTGTTATCTGTTTTATTCTGTGTTCTATTATATATATATATATATATATATATATATATATATATATATATATATATATATATATATATATATATATATATATATATATATATATATATACAGGGTTCGTCCGGAAAATGAGTGTACTGAGCTCAGGAAAAAAATTTATTACACTTTTACATATCTTAAGCTAATATTCCTCAAAATAGGACCCTTATGAGTCGATACAGTTGTTCCAGCGGCGTTCCCATTCCTGGAACGCTCCCGCGAAGGCATCATCGGGAACCTCTGGAAGACACGTCGTCACGGCCTCTTTGACGGCGTCCAAAGTCCCGTATCGCGTTCCTTTCAAACTCCTCTTTATCTTCGGGAACAGAAAGAAGTCCTATGGTGCCAGGTCCGGGCTGTAGGGCGGGTGGGGCAGCGTTGCCACGCCGTGCTTGGCCAAGAAGTCCGACACAACAAGCGTGGTGTGAGACGGCGCATTGTTGTGACGCAGCCGCTAGATGTTTTTGATTGCTGGCCGGACGCGGGCGACTCGTTTTCGAAGCCTGTCGAGCACTTGGACGTAAAATGCAGCATTTACAGTTTGTCGTTCGGGTACAAATTCGTAGTGGACGACTCCCCTTTTGTCAAAAAAGACAATGAGCATCATAAACTTATTTTCCGGACGAACCCTGTATACCTGTGATCTGCTCACATCCGCCATCCCCACCTCTCTTGTGTTCGTCTTTTATATGTGTTCCTTTACCATTTTCCTTATCTCTATTTCAATGTGAATGAATATTTATTCGCCATATGGCGGTATTTCGTGTTTGAATGCATATATATATATACATATATATATGTATATATATATATATATATGTATATATATATATATATATATATATATATATATATAATTCATCAATTGAAGCGTTATTAATTACTTGGATTTGTTTAAAATACATTTCATTTAAAATTTCTGGGGAAGGTTACCGAAGATAAACGCTTGCGTATCAGTTAAACTTATATCTCTAATTAAGCTCGTATCCTCAATGAATGCATGACAGTGCAAATAAATAGTACCTACCTATACACATGATGAAAAAGAGTCACAGTATAAGATGAAAATTTGGTTCATAAATCTGCCTAATTTAATCAGATTAATCGTGTCGTTTTTCATTGTCCATCATTCATAGTACAATTTCCTCTTTTCGTGAATGCTGCTTTTCAAATACTTGATACTTTAAAATTTCTATTGCTTTATTTCTCATGAAAATCTCTCAGAGGAGCGCTAGAAAGTTTCGATTATCTATCATTAAATCTTGAGAAAAATGCTTTCATTCAATAAATGAGATGTATCTGTAGAGTGCAAGTGATGTCAAAATGCAGAGAATGTCATATTCATTCAAATATATCAGTAATACTTTTGGGCAATGTTTAATTTTACCTCTAATATCACTATGTCACATTCAAGTTAACAACCATTGAGAATATTGATGTTGCAACTGATAATGGTGAAGTTATAGTTGTTGTGTGCGAACTTAGTTGGTAAATTTATTAGTATGTTTAAATTAAATATTAACAAATTAGTTATTCATGTGTGAAACAGCTTCAAAGCATGAGAATGTGATTTTTATCCTAAATTCTGCTTCCAGTGCACTCATGTACCGATCGGCATGCACCCGAACATGTGATATTTGCTGCGTTAAACTTCTTTTATGCCAGCAACAGAGCCATAAGCAGATTATCCGCTTTCCCTCCGTTAGGCAACGACTGATCTTACGCCTCGTTTGCTACTAAAGCAACCAGCAGCACCACACTGGCACAGCGTTAGCATAGCAGTACGAAGGGAGAGAGAGATTCAGAGAGTCGGATAACTCTTAGCTTGCTGTAACTTTACATCTATGGCAGTGGGAACTCCTACATTATAATTGTAATCTTCCTTCAATATTAACATAATCTTATTAAGAGAATGGCAATCTCTGATGCCGAAAGTAATAACCGGCAAAATAGAATAAAAAAATAGGATTTTTAATTGGACAACGAGTGAAGGCAGGTGTTTTCTGAATCAAAAGAATTAATGAAAATATATTTTCGCGGTGATTAGGATATTATAGCAGTACCTTTGTTCATATAACATATTTTTGGAAGTGTTTAACATAATTACTCATTACCATGTAAAATGATTAAAATAATAATAATATTATAAATGCAATTTTATTCAAAGTATCTTAACTTAAGACAGATTACCAAAAGGGCCACTTCAATTGGACCATAAAATCGATGACCAATTCTGTAGCTCTTGTCTTTTTATGAGTAGTGAGAGGAAAAGGTTGCGGTAATTTATTTGACGAGATGACGTATTGGGGTGCCTTGCAGGAAACAATTGTTTTTTTACGACCAAACCCACATCCACAATTTTATAGGTGCAAATACCAAAAAATACTGGCATATATATCTGTACAAGATAAGGGGAGTGAGGGACAAATACGAAAGATAAGAATGTCAAATCACAGCCATTCATTTAGGCGACATTTTTTTCTACTACGTTGAAAGAGCTCTGTCTGTTTATATCGTAAAGAAATATGCTTTCTGAGGTTTTCCGTCAGTTTTTTTGGTCACCAAAACCAAACATGAGCAATCTTTCGTTTTTCATTCTAATTTTACAAATTTTCATTCTTTAACATTATCTCGAATTAGATAAAATGATCTCAACACAAGTAAAAAGTAGAAAGAGCATAATGTCATATTTGGTTTGATTTTTTAAAGAAGACAAGTTTTGTGGATACATACGTGTTTGTCTATATATATATATATATATATATATATATATATATATATATATATATATATATAATATTCTTGTGAAAATCTCACGGACATGAACAATGATGTACACTAGTAGACAAAAACACAGAAACACATATAAAAGAAAAACTCACTGGGTCTCGAATTTTCGGTGGTCTACCCACCTTTTTCAAGAGAAGGAAGGAACGGAACTGAATATATATATACATATATATATAATCACATGGATACAGATACAAGGAAAAGGGGTAAGAACACATAACATACAAACACAGGAGAAGTGGGAAAGGCGGAATGGGTGTTTCAATCCCTTTTCCTTGTATCTATTGTATTTATTCGAAAAAAAATTATTAATATATATATTTTTTGAAAAGTAACATAAAGCGTTCTTATACAATTTTGTATTTCATGTACAACTAAGAATGCATGTCCAATCGGAGGACATATCTTCGAGTTGGTTCAGGGACGAGGAAAAGGAACTCCGTTCTGCCTCTTAGGCACAAAATGAACTCCAAGAAACTGCGGAAGATATCGCTACAGTAACTTCGAATGGAGTCATCCGCTAAATGTACTTTACAATGCAAAAATTTAAGAGGGTAAAAATCATTGATCTTGACTGGGATTCCCTCAATGTCCGACCGAGTGGTTTAGCCAGTTAAGCTACCGAGGCGTTCTCTTAAACTGGTTGAAGCACTCGGCCGGACATCGAGGGTCCCAGGTTCGAATCCCGGTCAAGGCGAATGATTTATACAGTCTTAAATTGCATTGTACGGAATGAATTTCATGCGCAAATGCTTCTGCAAGAGATCCCTCGACTTCCTGGTGACCAGGGCTATTCAAAACCACCACCACATGCTCTTAAAAGAGGGCTACGTTTCCACCGCACCGCCACCTGCACCTACTGGAAATACGTTCTCCATTCCCGGTCGTCGATTTTCCTCCGCCCTTTTGCAAAAGACAGACTTTGAACCACCAAGTAACGCCACCAGCAATCACGTTTCGAAAGAGTATCTTTTAATCCTATTAGTGCTGATGCGGTCTGAGGCGTAATAAGTGTTTAGCGTTTAATGGCTTGGGCGATAATGCCTCGGAGGTGGAAGAGGCAGGGACTTACGAGGTTTGGTTGGAGGAGGTGGGAGGCCTTCGGAGGGGCGGGGGTAAAGCTTGAGGATGTGTTGGAAATTCGCTGCATTCGTCGCTGGATTACCATTCCAGAACCTTGCCTAACTTCCCCGGGCCAGCCAGCCATCTGCCTCCGCCCCAAACCCCCGCCCGCAACCCTAGGGTAACCACGTCGCTCCCGAGTCTCTCTGCGTCGCCGACTTCCATCCCTCTCACCCTCTCCCTTTCTTCTCTCCCTCCGTCAAGGGTCCCCCGAGCCCCTCTTCATCTTCATGCACCCGCTCCTCCCTTTGGGGGTCCAGGGGAGGGATTATTATAGACACCCAATTATTCCATTTAGGCGTGAATAGCTATATGCCTCTATGCTATGTTTCAGATGTGATTTCTCGCAAAACATGGTCGTAATAGCACACGCACACACGCACATGAGCGGAGAATCATTCACCAGGGAGAGATTCTTTTGGATACATAGATCGGAACGCACCCTGTACTCACGTCCGTCTTTGACGTTATCCTGCGTTCCAAAATGGTTGGAAGCCACATCCATCCTGCCACAGGGTGTTTGGAGCAGAATTGCTGCCGCATACTTTGTCAGTTACTCGGGTCACGATGAAGGCGATGTGGGACAGCGCCTTGTCGTGGTGCGGCCTCCAGTTAGCAAAGACCTCCTTCTTGACGCGTTACATTCTTTTCCGCAGCCTTTCCAGGGCCTTCACTTAATACTTGCTGTTCACTGTCTTTCCCCGAAGCAAATATCTTGGTGGATAACACCTTTTGAGTCAAAAAAGACGACTTATATTTGGGACAGAGCCTGTATGTATTACGCTGATTAGGTATGAATCTTATTTGAATATTATTAAATAATCCTTAGGGTAGAATCAAATATAACTCAATAACTATGGAGTTTTTACAGGCGTAGAACAACAGGCACCTGTTTGGGAAGATACACCATTAAGTTCTCAGTCAGAATCAGTAATTATTAGATGTCACATTAATCTCACTCTACATTTTTATAAAATCCGTGCAATGTCTTTATTAAGTGAGATTGAAAGGAGTATGAGGTCAATTATCACGTGTTGTAAATACAGTGTAGTTCAGAGTTGATTGCAGTTAGTAGGGTTTAGAATGAAAATGTGTTCATGAAATTGATATTGTCCAGGAATTCACTACTCTATATATGATACAAATTTTAATTTAGTATCTACATCAGCTATGAATACTTAAAAAAGGACATATGGTCATGTGAATTCCGTGTCGGATGTGTTCAGAGGTATTTTTAGTGGAACAGATAACCCTGTGCTACACATGCAATTATATACCAATTGGTTCATAATTCGGAAAAGTAATTACTAGCCTAGTTTTCTCTACAGAGAAACAGTTTGTATGATACATGCGGTCTAGGTTAAATTAATTTGATTTTTTATCAAAGCCAAATTTTTTGCTCTTTATAATCAATGTGGGAATAATTGCCTTTACAGCTTATCTAGTCCGAAAGGTTAATTACTTTTGAAATTGCCTTGTTGAATAATTGAGTATTTTATTTCGGGTTTTGTGGAATAGGCACATTAATGGACACCACCTTAGACAGACTATTGTCGTTTTTTTTTTAAATAGGAATCATCTCTGGAACTTCTATATTTACTTATACTGTCAAACACCTTCAATCAAGGTACCCAAAGTACTCCTGTTGAATTAGCAACACAGTAGCATGCGACATTAATATATTTTTCAAAGAAAGAAAACAAATTGCCTAAGAAAATATATGTTTGTTCCTTCAGTGGCCAAAATTTTATTTATGAAGATTTTTATTGTGCAATGCAAAAGGTTTATTGTTCCGCAGAAATAAACATAATTCATGCTATTTTGGGCGGATGAAAAGTTTATATGACCGCAAAAAAATTGAGTAAATGTAATATACGAGTAAATAAGTTGAGTAAACATAACACATATGTATAACAAACATTAGTGTGCTTGTCACGTGACAGTGATAAACAAGGTAATGTATTGATTTGCTACGTAATATTCGTGCTAATAGAGTAGTCAGTGACATGTGATAACGTTTTTGCTGATATTTTTGCCTAAATAAATTTTTAAATAATTATGCCATGTAGGCATATACAGTACTGAGTAGCTGGTACTGTATCAGAATATAGTTAAATTTTAATAAACCTTTGCAGAGATAATTGTGCATTTGAATACTTAGGTGAATTGGTTGTTACTTATTCAGTACTAGCTCTTTTTCTAACCGCGATGAGGTGATAGGGGAATATTTGGGATTTTGCGTCGATGAAAGAAGATGTTCGAATAGGAAGAGCGGAAGAAAAAGATGAAGTATTTTGTGATTACTTCCTTGAGTGCGCCTATCAATATTTCAAGATACCACCGAAGGGTATACAATGGGAATACTCCATGGGAAAATTTGTTGTTGTGTTAGAATATAGAGTTGAGTGAGTAATTCGTTACGAAATTTTTTTTGCAATTCTCAGGCCATGGATCAGCTCTGGCTAGTCAGCCATGCTAAAAGGAGATGAACTTTTTGCTTAATCCAACAGCCACTGTACATCTTATCCCTTACTCGAATTCTTCACCACGAACACCAGAACACTAAACGAGAAGACCCGCTAATATCCACGGCGATAACTCGCAGCATTAATCGTCTAGATATACTTATTCCTATGTGGAATGTACCTTTATTCCTGCTAAATCTGAACGTTTGACGGCGTTTTTGAACAAGATAACGGAATCAGTATTTACTATTGTTAAACATTCGAACAAAAATAACTTACAAATATTCTTACTTGTATATTCTTGTAGTGTATGAAAATTACCCGCAAGAATCGTTTTAATAATTGTTCTTCAAATTTTTCTTTCATATTATTTTCAAATTGATTGACTTATTGATCTCCCAAAATGTCTGACATGCAATTTTTGGCGTGAATTTTATTACTCCAAGGTCTGTGGCCTTGAAAATAATAAAATTAATGCTAAATACGTTGGCTAGCAGCGTGAATCATGCGTTGGGTATGAACACTAATGAATCACCGAAAGAAAAACATTTCGTAGTTTTACCAACATTTATATTTGAAAAATAAGGGAAATAATCACTTAAAAATTGAAGCAGGAATTAAGTCATAATAAAAAGTTATCCATATCTTATACAAGATTTTAATGCCAAGAAATCGAATTGGTTTCATCGGTATTTCTTGCCTGATATTTATAAAATTGTTCACCGGAGGAATAATTTCAGTTACATGGAATCACACGAAATTGAACCAATTGCAAGAGTCATTGTGTATTTAAACAACACCTGACGCGGTTTGTCCATTTACAGTGATAGATGTGTAAATATCTAGTCTCAATTGCACTGTTATTGGTGAAAGAATAAGGCCTCTGGAGCGCAGTTCTTAGAAGTATACCGAGCTATGCGGGAGTGGAGAAGGAATGCATGGGGTGAGGGAGGACGGGGAGTAGACGCTGGAAGGGAGAAGGTTAAACAGGCGGAGAGAAAAACTAAGAAAAACAGAACCGTAAGAAATGGATTGCAGTTTGGAAGAGGACTGTGTGTTGTCGCAGGAACTGCCAACTCAAGGATTTGTTACTTGAGACCTGTTTACTCGACGAAAACGAATTTCGCCTGTAGCACTTGTCTCAGCGATAGCCGTTCGTCAGCTAACGTCAATATTCCGTTTTTACGATTACTTCCCTTTTTCCATGCAAATAGTTACGTGAAACGCCACTCGAACTGAACACTGAGAAAGGCAAACTTACAGTACACATGAAATTGAACCCTTGAACATAGCTGATCGATTGAATGAAATGCGTGAAAGATCATGTTTCTGATAGAATATCAACGGAATCCCAATTATTTAAAAGCAATCATGGCATTTTATAGAATAATATTGCACGTTTTTGACATGTACGTTATTAATTATTTGATGAGGTAAGTTTTTAAGATGCAATGAATTTACTGAAGAAAATGCGGCTGGTATTTTATCACAGATTTTCGTAAAAAATTGTCTTCTTTTACCTTGGTTGTCACAAACCTCCAAGGGTTTTTGCTTCTTTAGCAGTTATCGCACATCTCCTTCCATCTTTTGAATAGCTCCTTCCAGTTACTAATATTAATTATTTAAAAATCCTCTATGAAATCCATCCATTCCATCTTTTTTTAAACCTACCTCTGGTTCTCCACTTCCACCTGGTATCCATTGATAAATTTGTCCAGCTTATCTCTGCCACGGGTGTCGTGTGAACTAACCGTCAGATTCTTTGTAATGTCATGAAATTTGATTTATTTCGTCAACTCATTAAATTCTCTGTGTCTCTTAATTCTCCATGTAGTTCCTATCTTCCTTCCGTGGTGGTCTAAAAATTCTCCTTTATATTATTCATTTAAAATTTCAAGTCTTTCTGTGTTTGTCAATGCTCATATCTATTCTCGCTGCTGAATATCCCAACTGTTATTATTGCTGTTTTATGGATTTTAAGTTTAGATTGCTTGTTTATAGTATCAGAGCTTTTCAGTTCCTTGAGAGCACGCATGCTTCTTACTCCCAGGTATCCCCCTTGTCATTTGATTTAAGATTACGTTATTTATGCTTCACGTTGTCCCTAGGTCACATTATAAAATTTTCTATCGTCCAATTTCTTTGTTTCTCCAGATTTATCTTGAATTCATGAAGGAACGATGTCCATTATACTTTTGATCTTTTCCAATCAATAACATCTCACAGGTCATATTTTCCAGATCTCTAAGTTTTTCTTTCAGATATATTTTAACTTCTTTAAATTTCTTTCATCTTATTTTCAAAAAATGTCCTGCTATTTGTACTTTCATAAGATACATTGCTCGTGACATCTTTATTTCTGACTAAAGGTTTCAATGTAAGATATAAAAAGAATGTTGTTAGTTACCACTCTCTTTTGTACCTTTTTTGACTTTGAAAGGTACTGCCTGCTAACTCCTCCATGTATTTTCACCTTTTTCTAGCAAACTTTCTGGAGTTGCATTTATGAAAAGGAAACATTCTTTGATAGAATGTTTCACGTGGTGAATTGCTCTCGGATATTTTCGGTAGTCATAGTACTTCTCACAAGGACAGTCACATTGATTTTTTGACAATCCAGCGACACCAACTAATCACCACAAGAATAGCAATGGACGAAGTATCGTCGTGACACGGCAACTTCTACGACCGAATGGTTATTACAAAGGGAAAATGTGATAAGAAATATTAATGGAAAGATAATTTTGGGAAATTGAAGTGTGTAATCTGAGGAAACTCGAAAATCTAAGGTTATTTAATCTGATATAGAAGTGTTTGTCGAAAACATCTCTGCAAATTTATTTGACATTACATTACACCCGTTCAATTTTTTATCTACAAAGACGGAAATTACTAATGCTGTTTTTCGCTGTTTGACAGGTCTTGCGTTTGTTTTGTCTGATCATAAGATATTCATTAATTATGATTCCAAGAGTGTCATCAATTAAGTGATTAATATCAAATCATTATCCAATAACACCTTTCTTATCTTTTCTCCTTATGGATTGAACGTGACGTAACTCTCAAATGTTGATAAACATTCTTTGATAGAATGTTTCACGTGGTGAATTGCTCTCGGATATTTTCGGTAGTCATAGTACTTCTCACAAGGACAGTCACATTGATTTTTTGACAATCCAGCGACACCAACTGCGTTCGATGTTGTTGGAAGGAGCCAACATGTCTCCCGCGAAGTAAATGTTCGAGTGGCCAGAAATTTCTGAGAAAGAGAACTGAGAAAAAGGGCCTGATGAGATTTAATGGTTACACTGTTTACTTGTTATCGTACCTTTCCAGTTTTTTACTTTAGAGATAAGTTATACTTTCCTCGTGTCTTATGCACGATAGCAATGGGAAATTGAGCAGGACACAATAGAAAAAATACAGAGAGTTTTCTTTGACATATCTTTCCTAAGAGTTTATTTAGTCTTCTAACACTATCCAGCTTGATTTTATATTATTATCATAATATTACTGAAAGTATTCGTGATTTTTATAGGTCCACCAAATTTATATCCTCTTTAGACTAAATAGATTGTTGGAATTAACTTTTATGGTAAAAAATACATATATCTCAAGTTATTTTCACGGGTTTGTTCGCGGCACGGTTATCTTAGTTCACGACACAGCTTAGTTACACGGTTCACTTATTTCACAGCAAGTGCACGGACAAAGTCAAAAAGAAAATATAAAAAGTATGGGATATAAACAAAAGCAATATGATACCACGACTTTTAAATGAGATTCTTAAAAAGTGGAGAACATAAATGAAGTATTAGTAAATAGAAATATTAAATGTGGCATATAAACATAGTTTTTGTGAGAAATAGGAAAATGGAGGTGATAATTTAGAGCACTAGGCTTATTCAAGGAGCTGATAAAAGGGAGGACACTAAGTCCGTTTGGAAGAGGGAATACAGCGATTAATATTGAGACGCCATGATAAACAGAACGAGAGAATGAAGAAAATAATATCTTAAGACATAATGTGCTGGTGATACGAGGAAATACAATAGTAATGAAGGGCAGAATTCAGTTAAGTTTAAGCTCTGTACAAAAATCTGTCTTTAAAATGCAGATTTCCTTTGGTAATCATTATGAAAAAGATCAGCATTATTCAAATTAACTGGCCTGGTAAAATTAGTCTGGTGGTGCGTGCCCGTCTGCCGACCCAAAGTTTGCGGATATGAGAGGCCACCCTGGAAATGAGTGTTGTCTGAACTCGGGTTGTCCGAAAATCTGGCCACAGGCCAAAAGTGTCTCTCCCAGTTCCCAAGGGCACCAGGGGCGTCCGAAGAGGGGAATGAAGGAAGAAAGGAAAAAATTGATATTTTGACGATTCTTCTTTCAGTATTCAGATATATTTCGTCCGTCATTTGGGCAAGGAAAGAGATAAGATTTTAATTGCGATCTCTCCGTTCAGAAATGACACATACGATACGTGCTGTGGCTGGTAAAAAAAGGATGGGCGAATTAAGATCGGAACGGAAAGTCACCCACCGAATGCGGTAAAAAACCATCACCCTGTCCATCCCCCTATCCAATGTCTAACCACTGCTAATTTCATTTCCTGGAATGGTCGTTTCAATTCAGTCATCATCTTTAAGCGATTGAACAATTGGGTTTGTTAGAATTAAATTCCTACATTTCCTGCACACCTACATTTCTTGCTTCTGGATTAGGCTTCTGTCGTGATTGGTATGAGACATTTTCGAAGGATTTTAATCCATTTTTGCTTTTGTTACCACACAATATAAATTTTATTATAATTAGTAAAATACAAAATGAGTGCAAAAAACGAATCTTTAATATTACCCTATGACGGTAAATTTTAAACTGTTAAAAACAGTTATTAGTCATTTGTTAAGTCACGGATGCTAAGAGGATTAATGTTTATTACTCTTGAAATGATTTTTTTTCAGTCTAACCGAGAAGAAAATTAGTAATTTTCGTGAATATAACGATGATCATAAGTAAAATACACAAACTTCAGTAAAGTGCGAACACAAATTTCTGGATCAGTATTATTTCATATACTTTTCTCAACAGTAAATGTATTATTGGGGTCATTAGATCCCCACATTGGTATAAGTTTTTCAAGAGTCGAATCACCGCTATTTACCGAAATTTCATGCGAGATAACTGGTTCATTAATTAAAAACCTTCCCAAGTTTTAATTAAAAAACGATACCCTCCATCAGTTATCCAGAGACAGAGAGAATGTGTTCATTCTTTCAACAGAATTTTTTCTAATCAACCTCAGTTATCTACTTATTGTTTCAATTATAATGTCAATAATTGTTTTGTTGATTTCAGATGACGAAGGGCTAAGTCTCACTCATACGCTTTCATGTCTATTAAAGAAAAGACGTTTGTCTGAATGACTTCTCCCGCCAAGAGCCTATTATTGATTCTCCGTCTTTTCGTGTTCCCCTTGAAACAACCGTTTCTTGTGCCATCACTTTATCCGTCGGCAAACATCAAAAGAGTCTCCCATCCCGCGCTGTTATCTCACATTCACTTTATCGCCAGAGCTTCCGCTGAAATGCTCAATCGCGTAAACGAGCAATAGTGTTTTCATCCGTCTTTTATTTCGTATTATATATGTTTTTCAAAAAGCATTTATCTAATCCTTTGCTATTTTATCAATAATTCCCAAAATAATCTTAAATTGATGGATACTACATTTATATCTAATTTTATTTAACTATTTATAACCATCAAATGATTCAATTATGGCCGCTGTCCTGTTTCAATTTTCATAAATGCTGCCTGAAAAATAGGGGAGAGAATTCTCCTTTTGAACAGAAAACTACGATTCATATGCATCCGACGATTATTAACGCGCTCGATTAAATTCAGGCTTTGTTATTTTTTGGACTGGCACATTAACGGAAAAATTGCAGTTGAAAAGGAGAGATAAACCTGTAGATATTGAGTAAGACGAGTATGAAGTGATTCTATGAAAACCAACAAATTCGAATTATTGTGACTTTTCGGTAAGCGCTCAAACGGCTCAGTTTTATTGGAAGAATATTTCTAATAGCCATTTTCACTTCTGTCAATAATTTGTAGCTGTGTTCTTGCTATTGTTAACACTAATACAGAAGATTTTAATGCACGACAAGATATTGTGAAAATCTAAACTGCATTAAGCTAAATCGTTGCATACAAACTGTGTGCATCAATGTGCATCTCTGCTAGGTTGCATTTTAATACAGACCCGCAAACGTTGATGATGGTAGATTGATTTGATTGATCCCTTATAGTATCGGAAAAGTGGATTTATTACAGATTATGCTGCAACACCTTAAAATTTTTCAAAAAACATCCTTTGAGCCTCGACGCACTTTTGCCAGCGGTGTTTCCACGACACGAAGACACCCTGATAGGCGGATTCCGGCAGGTCCTTAAGGGTACACGAGCAAGCTTCTTTGATGGCACTTAGGTTATCATGTTGGTAACCTTTGAGGAAGGATTTCGATTTTGGGAGCAGGGAATAATCTGCTGGCGTCAAGTTGGGACTGTCCCAAAAGTCGGGGTCTTCTTTAAAGCGTTGAAGAAGGTCTTTGCAAGTAGAGACTCGATTCTGCTCTTGGTCGTCCGTCAAGACCGGGACTAGTTTAGCGCAGATCTTTCGCATCGCCAAATTTCCAGTGTTAATGGTAGGCACTGTAACATTGTCAATGCCAACACGATCTTCAAACATGCGCATACTAAACCGACTCTCTGAATTCAGCACTTCAAGCACACGTTGCACGTTGTCGTCGGTTCTTTACATCGACGGTCCTCCTGCGCAGGGCTCGTCTTCCACACTCTCTCGGCCATCTTTGAAGAGTTTTTGCCGCTTAAAAACTTCAATCTCTGACGTAATTTTATCCTTAAACACTTAGCAAATCATCCCCATCGTCTTTGTACCCGATTTTCTTAGTCCAACACAAGATTTCATGACGTGCCGCTGCTCAGTCTTGTGCTGCATATTGGGCTTGCCGCGCGTCATTCGAAAAAGATCCATTGAAAACACGATCAAGCCTGAAGGAACTTTTGCCGGCGATTGGCGCTTGGCGCGTGTTGGAGGTCAGACTTCCCACCACCGAGCCTGCCCGGTGCGAACACGCTGCAACGTACAGTCACGTCAGAAAAAAATTGTTTCTTTTCACACGAACCTTGCATGATGTATTTTCAGCCTCCTGATTCTGAATTCTGCTGGAGATTACATTTCACACAGAAATGAATGTGTCTTCTTATACTTATTATGAAGATATTGTGTTCTCGCTGTGAAGATTTTTTTAGCCCTCATGGCACCTATGTTGTGCATGCCGTGCTACAGATTTCTTTACTAACTATTTTTATCCTGGGTGCCCTCAAATAACTTTGGAGACTTTTGTCCCACTGCGGGAGAAACTTGTCCCTTCTCTTTCCCCTGCCTCCGCCAAAAATTTCAACTTCCCCACTCCCGTTCCACAGACACCGTCCCTCGCGCGATCTACGTCTTTCATCCCGATCCCTCCTCCCCCCGACGCCCCCTTTTCCTCCCTCCCTCGCCCTCCGGCCCACAACCTCATTCCTCCTCCTGGAGTGGTTCGATAACTTATCAGGAAAAGGTTGTGCGGCGTCGCTCAACATCAATAGAAAACTGGAGTCGGAGCGACGGCGAGGGGGAGTGAGGTGGAGCAGGGGAAATGGGGTATGGGATAGGGGATATGGGGCGGGGGTTAGTAGTAGGCGGGGGGGATAGTAAAAAGGGGAGAGGGTGCGTGCGCGGTGTTGGGGTGCGAGGCGCGGCGACTTGTCACAATGAAAGGCATCCGATGCGAAATGTAAACGAAGAAAATATACGGAATACTATTTTCGTCGATTCTCCCCCGTTATAGTGGCGAATGTTTTACGCAACCGGATATCTTTTCTGCATATAACATCTGTATATCGGACTGTAAAATCATGTAAAATTTTATTTCGTGTCCTCAACCAGGCAAACGCATGGAGGTTTTTCATGCACATTTCACCAGTAGTGCTGACTTGAAGTTGGCGGACTACTATTTTTGGAACCACAGTGGGACTGCGTAGCACTTGCTCCAATCTGAAGGGATTTTTTCATTTTGCTTACTCTCTGTCAATCATTACTTTCTGTAAACAAGTTTTGTGATACTGATGTCAGCCTCACTGACTGAGGCCTTATGGAAACACTCAATTTTAAAAGGTCATAATCACCAAACTACGTCCAAAGGGATATTAGCGTCCTTAGCCTGTGAGCCAATGAGTAAGCCATTTCCAAGCGGATTAACCAAATCAGCTTATAAATTTGGGCTTTCTGGGCTTTTAAGCTCTCAATTGATGCAATTTTCGCAACTTGATATCGTTGTGTCTGATTACTGATTAGTTTGATATCAATTTCATTCTAAAAACTATAGATCTTACTTCAACGTATATTTTCATGAAGATGGATCGATTTCTCAAATCATAGAGTGAATTCAATGAATAATAATGTCGTATTTGGATTTTTTAGTTCTACCGTTAGCCTAAGATAACGTAAGAGATAGCATTTATTTGATAAAATAGGAAGATGCTAATAACTTATTTTGCAACTGTTGTGTCATAAAATAGCAGAGAGTAAGCACTCCATCAAGTTTAATTGTGGAAATGTGCCACTGTACTGGTTATGTAAACTTGGACGGAATTTTACTCGATATGAATCATTTCATAAGTATGCCATTTAATGGAATTATTACTTAAAATATTGACGTAGCACAAAAATTCGGTTGATTCACTTCAATGTGCCATGAAGTTTACAATTCGTCTCTTAATAATTATCCTTTTATTCACTTTCTTTTTATTAGTGGTTTTACCTTTTATATCTGGATGGCGAAAAGCGCTTTTCTAAATCACCGGTTCCAAAAATTGGCATTAAAAAAAAAGAGTTTTATAGAAAAAAGCAGAGCGATGTTAAAAATTTCTCTAAACAGATTGGCAGATATGCTTCATAGTTACTTATCATGAAATTAAACATTGTTTAAATTTGTGAAAATAAATTATAGTGACACACTCAACGTTAAAGAAACATTAAGGCAAATAGAGAATTGAGGAAGTTCACGAACAGATAACGTACTAAGAAAATAGAGGCACGGGAAAAGAGTGAAACAGAAGTTCCTTTATAAATTCCAAAAATAGCAGTTAACAGTAATATCGTTCAAAAATACAAGACAGCTTAAAGATTGCCAAACACCGAGGTTAGCCGTTTGGATGGTGTTGAAAACAGAGGCAAGGGGCGATCACGTGGGGAAACGGCCAAATGACGAAGCAGGGTGGTTACAAAAAACCAGGGCCGGCCTCAACGAACCAGGACCTCCTGCTAACATTAATTGTCAGCTTTCACAATTCAGGACCAACTGCAAAAAATCAGGGCCAATTGCCACAGTTTAAGTTTAGTTTCTGCCATGCAGGATCGTTCGTTATCCAAATATCAGGGCCGGCTGCCAAAATTCAGGTCCGGATGACACAATTTATGATTGTCCGTCATGATTCAGGACCTATAATAGTTACAATGGTTGCGTCGGGTGCAGCTAGCGGCTAACTGCATACGAATGAGGGAATAAGTGGATCCTATTTCAACAAGTGCAAATTCGTACACGGCCAGAGAAAATTATCAGATGAGACAGGATATTTACCAGCCGTTTATTTTCTTACAGTCTTCTCAAAATTAAATAAGCATGATGTGATATCCGGATGAAATTGTTTTCTGACAAAAAAATTAAAAATTCTGCTTTGGAATGTGCCCATACTTCATAATACTTGCGTGACTGCTGCAATAAATTGATAATTTTTGTACCAGTGAACTGTTAAACAACTGTCGACATCATGCCAAAAGTTAGTTTTAAACGCCATTTTTAGCTGACCTAAAAGTGTAAGTATATCCATTATGCAGCGCATTTATAGAATAACCAAGCAAAATTCACATTTCAGGTTTTATAAAACCATAGTAGTTCAAGAGTCTAGTAATGTAGCCCATATAATTCAATCTATGTCATAATGAATCTGACTAATAATTTGTTTCATTCATTTGTTCGGCTGGATTTTGAATAATGTTAATCTTTGACAGCATGTGAAATGTGCCCAATAATAACCTGTTGCTTATATGTAATTGAATATTAAATATATGATTTATGAATGCGGAAACGAACGGAAAGAAGGCACGCTGAAAATATTTGTTAACGCAGGAGGAGTAGAAAAGTAACAGTAGAAAATATTTCTCACAAATTGGTTTAATGTGTTGAACTATTGTTTATATGTTAATTCTTACAGGAGTATTCGCAAATCTTTTCTAAAGTGGTAGAAAATTCTTTTCTTAAAAGGGTGTGCAAATTTTGAGCAACATATTATGAACAAAAGCCATTTATATTTCTAAAAAATTAATTTTTTTAATGCAAGAAAACGTTTTTCATAATACGTGTGCCTTATACAATAAGTATGAGAAGAAAGTCAAGAGGATTCAGAAAGGATGCTTATGGCCCGAGGAGCGGCAAGTGGCGCATTGCCGTCTATGTTCAGTAGCTCAGGACTAAGCGATATATTTATACATGAAGCTTTATCCAAGCTTTAAAAAGACAATGCAGAGTTTTTGGTTCAATTGAAAATTATAGTCAATAATACTAGTAATCCGGGATGCAACATGTTTTTATCTTTTTAAACATTCAGGACGAGAATTCCAATAAAATGGCATTATAACATCTACGAGTGAGAAACATCTAAAAGGGATAAATGAAACTCTAGTTTTTGTTTTGGTGTAGAAAAGTTCTGGTATATATTTTTACCATGTGCAATAATTGTTAAGATAAAAAATAAAAGGCCATTACGCAACTTTCGGACATTTAAGACAATTAAGTATTTTTGTTCTCATTTTAATTCATTTGTCGCATGCGCGGGTGGTCTTGGACTGATTGCAGATTGGTCTTCTTCATACACGGCTATTCACTCCAGCAATAGCTAGAAAGGCCAAGGAAGAGGAACACATAGTAAATCACATATGAGGTAGGAAGATAGAGGAATAGATATGAGGAGGGAAAGAGAGGCAGGGAGAGGAGGAGAAGGTGAAAGAGGGAGAGGGGAGGATTTGGAGTGGGTGAATTGGAAGGGAGAGGAAACCGATAAAATTTAATTGGATGAGTTTTTCGCCACTCGTTTACAAATTGATTCCAAGGGACGCGGAAAATATCCCCTAGCACTGAGCCGGGCAGTATTGCCAATACTGAGAAAGGGAAACATTCATGACTGGCCAACTGTTAAATTAAGTAACGTATTCTGGCCATAATTGACCACAGTTACCAATCATAGTATTATTGATACATTACTAGTGAAACAAATTTTATTTAAAAATTTATAAAAGCCTATCATCTAACAAACCATGCACTACGACCATTGTGTCAAAATTTTTACTTCTAAAATAATTATCGGAATAAACAACTTCGTTTGATAATGTTAGCATCAGATTTCGAGAAAGGGTTTCATAATTTATTCAAAGGTATAACTTTTGATTGTGTGCATCAAATACGCTCGATATGAAACTTTGACCCATGAGTACATACCAGATGGTAGGTGAATCGCAGAAAAATTAAGTAAATACCAAAGTCTCTTCGTTTTAAATTCATGAGATAGCCAATTACACCAAAAGTAACCATTGGAAAAAGCACACAATATTGTCTTAGACGCCCCCTTGCCATGAGGAGCGGTGGTACAATTCCAGCATCGTGTATCGTACCAAGTGTCACGCGGCATTTGCAAGATCATGTAAATGGAACCATAATGAGTGACTTTGGATGGATTATGTGTTTCCAAAACTCGTCAAATATTTAAACTATTAGGAACTTTCAGGACGCATGTTACCCCGGGAAATTTGAGCTTCGGCAGTTTAGTCACTGATCACTCCGCAATGCGGCTTGCGGCTGCCTTACCGCTGTCATGATTTTTGGAATGGCTGTGAAGGACCCAAGTGCTCTTTAGAATCAGCGATAATGTATGGCGGGAGGGATGAAAATATGACGACTTGTAAAGCACCATTGTTTTTATTACTCTTAACAATTTACTGACCTGCATTATTGTTCATTGTAATAATACCTTACTTTGGTTCTCTACTCTTCATTTTTTTCCATATAACAAAGATTTCGTCATCGCTTCATAATTTCGGTATTTTTGTCAATGATAATATTGCTATCTTTCTATTCTCTCTTTCACTCTCACTTTCTCTCTTCCTCTCTCTCTAAATATATGTATATATATATATATATATATATATATATATGTATAGAATATATGTGTGTATATATATACATATATATGTATAGAAATATATATGTACATATATATATACATATATATAATATAAATGGAATTAACACCTGTAGACACAAACACGGAAACACACATAAAAGGTGAACGTACTGGGTCTCGAATTTTCGGTGGTCTGTCTGTCAACCTTTCTCAAGAGGAGGAAGGAACAAATCTATCGGAACTAACTTAATATAGATTATTATTCACATCCTTGAGACATTCATATAATTTTTACATATATGTATATATATATATATATATATATATATATATATATATATAAAAAGGACACTAACATTGTAGATTTTTAAAGCTTTTGGCCTATTCCGAGGCCTTCTTCAGCTCAGACTCTGACCAGAAGAAGGCCTCGGAGTAAGCCGACAGCTTTAAAAATACTACAATGTGAGTGTCCTTTTACGTGATATCTATTTCATTCTGTTTTTTTATTATGCCGTCCAAATGTTATGTTACTCTCGTGAGTACTTCAACATCATATTGTTATTGTTAGGTAATTTACCGGTTAAGGTAGGTTTTTGGATGGACACAACTATCCAATAAACATTTCGTAACTCCAAACAAAACCCAATCCAGCAACCCCATCTACATCAAGTCCCTTTTCATCTCTGTGTACTTCCTTCCTCCCTTCATCCCGTCCAATATCCCTATCCTGTTCCTGCCCTTCCTTCGATTGCACAACATTCTACCCTCTATTACCTTCTTCAACATTCCACTACCGCTCAATACGCCTTTCATGCATTTTTCCTGCCTCAATAGGATTTCTTTCGACAAACCTCTTTCCAGTACTTCGTCATTTGTTTTCCTTTCGGTCCATTTTACCTTCTCCATTCTTCTCCACACCCACATTTCAAAAGCCTCCAATCTACGTCTATCCTCCTGCTTCAGCGACCACGTTTCCGCGCCGTACATAGCTACGCTCCATATCAGAGTTTTTACGAGTCTTGTCTTAACATCCCTACTCAACGTCCCCGTCATCAACTCCCTCCTCCTTGAGAAAGCCTCCTTGCCTAGCGCAATTCTTCTCCTTACGTCCCTACCACTTTGACCGTGTTGGTCCAAAACATTTCCGAGATATGTAAACTGCTCTACCTGCTCTATTTTTCCCCGTCTATTTTAATATTTACCTTTGTCTTTTTCTTTCTGGAAAATCACATAACCTTTGTTTAATTAATATTGATCCTCATCCCATATTTATCGCACTGAACGTCCAATTCACTCAGAAATGCTTGCAACCCCTTGGCTGACTGAACAACTAATGCTTGGTCACCTAAGCAATTTTACGAATTCCCCTCCGACTTTCATTCCTACCTCCAGTTCTTCCCATGCCTCTTTAATCAAATCCTCCACATATAGTATACCTTGAACAGAACCGGTGACAATGGGCAACCCTGATTTACCCCTCTTCCTAACACTGCCCATCCGGACTCTCCGTACCCCACTCACACCTGAGCAGTCTGAGACATGTACAGGTTGCGGATCAGTCTCCTGTCCCTCCAATCCATTCCTATTTTCTGCAATACACGCATTAATTTTTCCCAATTCACTCTATCAAACGCTTTTTCGAAATCTACAAAACAGGCAAATACGTTCTGATTGTATTCTATATTCCTCTCAATTAGTGATCTCATTCCTGCAATGGCATCACGCGTACCTCTCCTCTTCCTAAACCCAAGCTGATCATCCCTTAAGTAATCATTTGCCTTACTCTCTATCCTTTTGTTGATGATCCTGAGAATAACTTTAGCTGCGTGTAATATAAAACTTATTGTTCTGTAATCCTCACATGATGTAGCCTTTGCCTTTTTTGGAATAGGAACTAACACCGATCTCACAAAATCTTCCGGCCAGATTCCTTCTTCATAGATACTACGAATCAGTCCATATAGGGCCTTCTTCTTACATTTTTCTAAACATTTCAATGGTTCTATAGGAATGTTGTCCACACCCACGGCCTTATTTGCTTTCATCTCCTTTAATGCCCTTTCTATTTCATCGTCGAGTATGCCTGGACCTAAGCTATCTTCTTCTACGTCATGTTCCTTTCCTATGTCTAAACTTGTCGGCCTAAGTTCTTTACCATACAGTGTTTCTATATATTCCTTCCATCTCTCTTGGATTTTTTCTGGTTTAACCATTATCTAACCCTATTTATCTTTTACTGTTAGCACAGATCTTGACTTTTTATTTCCCGATAATAACTTAACCTTGCTGCATAGAGCACCAATTTCAACCTTCCTCTGTAAACTTTCCATATTCTCGCATTACGTTTTCCACAATTCTTCTTTTGCTTTATTTGTGGCCCTTCTCAATTTATTGTTTAACTCTTTGTACTTCATTTTGCCTAACTCTGTGTTTACATTCTTCCATCTTCTGCTCTCATCCATCTTTGCAATCATCTCATCCGTGACCCATGGTTTCCTTATCCTTTTCCCGTTAACGGTTCCTATAGTGTCTTTTCCCGGCTTCCGATATCCCTAGCTTGATACATTCCCATTTTTCTTCGATAGTACTCAGCTCTTTACCGTCATCCATCATTTTCTCTACAGCCTGCTGATACTCCTTCCTCATTAATCCGTTTAATTCTTCTACATTCCATTTCCTAACCCGCCGCCCTTACCTTATCTTCTTGAAACGGACGTTACATTTCATAACAACTAAATTGTGGTCAGATTCGCATCCGCTCCTGGGATACTGTGCGAATTTATCACACTGTTCCTAAACCAGTGTCTAATAACAATATAATCTAACTGATACCTTTCTGAGTCACCTGGCATTTTCCATGTATACCTACGCCTTTTGTGGTGTGTAAACCATGTGTTGTGATGACTAACCCCTGTCTCCTGCAGAATTCAATGCTTTCTCCCCCCGTTCATTCCTCGTGCCTAATTCATAGTCCCCCACTTCACCACCATCTCTTCCTTCGCCTACCGTCGCATTCCATTCCCCCATCACTATCAAATGTTTCCCTGCAGGAACACACGCGACTATATCCTCTAACTCATCGTACATCCTATCGACTTCTTCCTCCATGTGGTTGCTCGGTGTCGTGTATACCTGAACAATGACCAAGTTCGTCGGCTCTGCTTTAATCTCTACGAGTAAAATTCTATCAGTTGCTTGCTTTATGTTGACTACGCTTCTTTCTACCCTTTTATTGAATATTACGGCAACCCCTCGTATAGTGCCCATCATTACATTCTTGGGAATGATAATTGAGGTGGTTACCCGTTGCCTTCCTCAAATGTGTTTTTAACGCGACACCATCACTTAAGGACCGCCCCTGGGGGACTGGGGTCAGATGCCTTTGCAGCCGCCTCACTGAGGAACAGACGCTGCGTGGACTACCTTTCGTCTGGCTCCTAACCTTCGACCTATCTGGCATGGGTGACCCTACCAGGAGCAATGTTTATTTCTCCCGCCAGCACAGGTCTAGGGGTCATCGGAACACACAAGCCCTTCCACCACGACAAGGTTGTAGTCTATGAGAGGGCCACATCATATATATATATTTTTATATGAGTGTTTGTGTGTATACATATAGTATATGTATACTATGTTGTTTCATTTTTTATGTTTCATATCGATTAAGTGTAGAATGATGTTAACTCCTTGAAGAATACGTAGAGGCCTTCGTTGAAAAGAAAGAATCAGTTCTCAGTATTTGTATTAACGTTTTGAATTCTTCGAATACAGAGGTGTATGTGTTTCACCAATATCCAAGTTTGTGAAACACAAAGGAATAGTACAAAATCCATTCCCCAAGTGATATTCAAAATGGGAGTATTCGAAGGGCGGCGCGTCGAATACATCCCAGTCAATTGTTTGGTGGGCTTTTATTCTGTGTGCTGCGAAAAACGTGGAATCCATCTAAAAATACCAAAATACGCTTCTTGAAGGCTTTCATGGTGTATTTTATTTGATGAAGACGTAAAAGAGGGCAGAATTCCAAAATATTCATGCATATCCATTAAAAAATCTGCTTTGCACCGACATCTTCAAATTAATTTGCCAAGGCAACCAAACGAGGGGAAAATGAAATCATAGACATATCTATGATTTATATTTAATTCAGTCATTATATACATTTATGTATTTTTGAATAAATATGTAATATGAATCACACAAAATGGATTATTGTTATAAAGATATAATTTTTTAAATCTGGAATATGCAAGAAAAGTATGTTATTTATGCATAATTGCTCTTATGCTCAGATAAATTTTCACTTCAACTTGATGCGTATCATTCAGATATTATATTAACCAATTTTTATGTATCAAAAGTCTACTCGTATAATTATTCTTTCTCGCGCTTATGAGAGCGCAAATGATTTTCTGAGAAGTATGACCTTGACTCATTTTATAGCATTTATATTAGTTACGAATTACTTTTAATTTTAATACTACGTTTTGTGAAGCAATAATTCGTCCTGAGCATCTGGCAACATAGTAAGTATAGCATCACACGAAGTGAAACGGAATAATCAACCAGAAATTTAGTTCTTACTCAGTTGTAAAGCCCAAAATTGCTTTTAAATCAGGAAAAGAATGTAATTGTATTCGGAAAAAGTAATGCAAGTTATAACAACCTATTTTGAATGAATATATTTGACGTTCAATCATTGCATATTCTCATGAGAAATTCAGGAAGACCTGAATGTCATGATTTTAATTAATAATTATGGTTTAATTGATTAAATTATAAACAGGCAAAGGGGTTTTAAGGTTATTTTTGAAGATTGTGCTCAGGGTTAATAACTATTTGGCATCCAGTTCTTGATATCCGCCATCTAAAGTTTTCGCCGAAAGACTTCGTCAAAGTCACTCTTGTGGACCTTCCGCCAAGAAGCAATTTGGAATATAATCCACCGTCAGTAGTTAAGAGGAAGGGATACACCCTTCTGTCACACGCTAACTTTCACTTCACGTAACACACATCTCACATATCTGGTCAAAGTAATTCCCTCGTGGCTCTCTTGTGCCTCGAAGGTGTACTCACTGTAACCAACCTCGAACCTGTAACGCTGTCCTGTGAATAGAGAATCCTAGTTATGAAAACACAAAGTTATTGTGACGTAATTCAATTTCAAATATATTGTTTAATTGATCAGAAATTAGATCAAATTAAAGCGTATTGTTCTTAGTGTTTGCAAACTGAGTTAATATCTCAAGTACATACTAATACCTTAGTTCTGTAAACTTTGAAAAACATTGATAATTTTTTTCCCAAAATATGTAAATACTTATACCAGCTCATTCTGAAAAACTGGAGACGGTATTCAGTGAAGGATTACAGAAATTAAATATAATTTAATCATTACAATGTGGTCTATGGCACTAATTATCGCCGTGAATCCGTGATTGGTTATGAAGAAGTGGTTGATGGAATTAAGGCCGCGAAATTCTTTTTCCTGGTAAAACGGCACCGATAGTGTTATGAAAATAATCTAAAAAAACTGTGAAAACCTAAAAAAAACATCGTTTACGATAAGTGTACCATTCATTACTCAATGTAAATAACAGAGAATCTGATAGCATGAAAAGGAATTTTAAAACTGAACCCTGCAGTAATACGCTGATACGTGAGAAAATAAGAGTATGGATGTGGAAAATGGAAATTCAGGATATTTTCTCAAGTTTTCTTTAGGTAATCGTTTCAAATAAATGCCACTGATAGTGCTTGTGGTTAAATATTTATGAAAATTTTGCCTAATATTGATCAGAGGTTGTGTTAATGTAAATATGCCAAAAAGATAAAATTTCTGACGAGGAAGTCCCAATAAAATACGTTCATTGGATTGAAATAAATTTAATTGGATCTAATAATTCAAATATATTACATACGGAAGCTAAATATCTACAAACCTGTCTTCGTTCAGCCACGTTCAGAAGAAAATTTACCGAAGAAATGAAACAGCTACGTATTTACTCATGCCTCTCGCACCAAAAGTATTCAGGTTCGATATTTTATTAATCTTCGCATTAAAGAGTTGTGACAGTAGCTCTCCAGTGACCTCCAGAAACGATCTTTTCAACCTTTGGCAATCGTTGCAATAACCGATGATGTGGTCCGAGTCCCACGTACGAGGTTGAGGAGGGTGGGAATGTGTGTGTGTGGGGAGGAAGGGGTGGAGGAGAAGAAGAATGGAAGCTCCTGGAAGCAAATGGGGAAGTTGAAAAATTCAGAGAGGGGAGCGTTGTGGTGAGATTTGTCAAGGGTCAGTCTCAGGCGTCGAGTCCTGTCATCCGCAGTCCCCTCAATCTTTCGCTCCCACGTAAAAAAGCAAGTTTTCCACGACAGGGGCGGCAGGATTGTTACGAGAGAAAGAGGGCAGGGAGTTTTGTGAAAAAGCAGATATAATAATAGTTTTTGGCACATTAAACTGCAATTTGGCGAAAACTTGGGAAGAAGGCGGTCAAGTCAATCCCCTGTTCCACATCGTTTATTCATTTGCGGCGGCGGAACGAGAGGTGTGGGGGCAGGGTAGGTGAATGGGGGCAGGGATACCGCCGCCCAGCGCAGTGTGACGCGCGAAACTCACCCGCGCCACCCCTTCCCTGCCTTCGCGCCCCCCCCCCACGTGTGCCCGAGGTAGCATGTGTTGTCCGGGTATAACGGCACTAAATTATTGAAGGGAAAGGAGGGATTGGGTATCGCCCTTGGCTTTCGTTTTTCACTCATCAACCCTGTTCAATTCACTTTCTTATGCATAAATTCGCGCATATTTATTTCTGCATTCTAGCCAACGTCTAGGCGTACAATCGAATGAAAAGTGCCATGTACCATGGCCTCGCTGCTGTCGGGAAGCGTTTGGTCCAAATCATTTGAACGCCGGACTGAGCAAAATGGTTAAGTCGAAGAACCTAAGGCAAGGTTTCGATGAATATGTGAAAGAGTTCAGCGGAACTCCTGTCAGTATATTAGGATTAATGAAATAATTTCATATAAAAAATGTCTGAATAGAATTATTCGTGAAATCAGCACTACACAGTGATTTTTCTCGAAACTTCAGAAACCCAAAGTTGTTCTCTGTGCCGCATGACGAGAAAGCCCCATGCATGTGCCAACATAGTAGGGAAAGTCTATAAGAAGAAAGCTCATTTCAGTCGAACTTTATAATTAAGTCGAGATAGGACATTTGCTTTAACATAGTTTACCATTGATCGCTAGAAAAAGAAAGAACATTTTTTAACTACTAAAATCCGTTAAATTAAAACTTAAACGAATAATAATATTATGTTAAGAGTTTTGGTCGGCTGTTATCGGTTTCATAAAAAAATTTGGTTGTCTTTTGGAAAGGCTACATATTCTCCTTGCTTTTAGAAGTGGGTTAAATCCCACATTGATAAATCTGAGTATGAAAAACGCTGTTTGCACCGAAGGAGACGTGGGGCAAAACCCAAAGACGTTATTGAACTCCTACTTCCATCTTTATTCCAACAAACCTTTAAAACATTCCGATCCTCCACCCATCCTGTGAAAGAATGTGAGCACGATAAATTGCGCCAAGTCCTACTCCTCCCCTCTTACCCTCCGACCTCGTTCCTCTACCGACTCCTCCCCTCACCTTCCCCCCAGAGTCACATCGTTTTATCCTCTTCAGCCATTTCATCCTCCAACCCGGATGACCTTTGATTCCGAACCATCCCCTCCCCCCGCCCAAATGATTCCGGACTGAGTGAGTAGCCCCGCGCGGAAGATATGGCCACGAGGAGGACGTTGAAAATTCCATTTTACTACTGCCAGGTGGCAGTGCGAGTGGCACCGGGGACTGACGGAGGTGGCGGGGGAGGGTAGGGAGAGGGAGCAGGGCTCTCTCTCACTCATCCTCTCTTTCTCCCGCGCGCTCACAAAAGCCTCTTTCCAGGAAGCTTTAAAGTCCGGGAATGCTGGATCCTCCTTTGTATGCGCGCTCCCTTTCCCCCCGACGCCCCCTTTCCCCCGACGCCCCTCCCCCCACTCTCCGCAACCCTTTCCGTGGGTTCTTGGTGCGGCGGGAGACCAGAATTTTATTTTCCTTTCCCTCCCCGTCGTATTTTTTGTTCAATTCTCATTTCCATCTCATTATCCCGTTGATTAATCCTCCGGTCCGACGAGGTAAGGAGACCAGGGTCTGAATGGTGCATTTACCGATTCTAATAGGATGCATATTTTAATTCTTTTCCCGCGGATGTGTGTATGAAATGCTTTAAACCCCAGACGGATGAGAGCAGCACCACAGCGAGCAATAACGGGGTTCGCCACAAAGCCGTTCGCCGTTGAGGCACTCGGGGAAGAATTCTGCGCGAATGCGGTGAGGGGATTGGATGCTTTCACCCGCCCCTCCCACTCAAATTAGCACTTGAGTTGCCCTCAGAGGCACTTCCACAAAGACGAGAAACCGCTAAAGACATGCGTAATTGAAGTTTCTCTTTTTGATGTGTTCCGGGAAGATGCTCACTCAGGTTGATTTTGAGCATTATCCATTTCCTCTTATAAATTCAAACGTTTAAGCTTTTTGTTGATCGCTCATTTTGCTTTTATGTCGCAAAATATCGATTTACTATCTTGCTGTCTGGTGGTATGTGACCAGGAAGTAAAAATACGGGGTTGAAATTAAAGTAATGTATTTATTTTTTCTCTTTTAATGACAGGAAGATACAGTTGTCTCCTCCTCTTTGTTATCATGCCTTCAAGCGCTCTTAAGTGATTACCGTCATTCGTGAGGGGAAAAATTAGTAATTAAATGTCTCAAGAGGCGTTTTGTAAAAAGTTTAATGTCCAATGGATCTTATCACCGAATAATTCAAATTTAGGAACGCAAGTTTCAGTCTTCCGATTTCGTCAGTAATTAGGTGTTAGGCATGACGCATATGTATCGGTATTCTTTTCCTTGAGTTCCCTCTGAAAATGATGTGAACACAAAATATCGCGCCCACCTCATAGTTAAGTTGACTCGATTTTAATCGCCACAGGGCATTAACAAACCCCATATGTCATCGCGGATGAATAGGTGGGTGCACAGAGGGTCTTGTTCTAATAAATACAGCAAGGATATAGACGTGTGAAAGACGCGTGGTTAGTGTAAAGACCGCACGATACTTTTCTACCTAGTTTTACACACCTAAACACGCTGTTCTGAACAATTTCCATCTAAGTTAATCTTGGTTGAGTGTAACTCGAGACGGCAGGAAACCCAGGGCCTCTAGATAATTCAGGCAACCACGCCAAATACTACAGTCAGTGTATATATGATTCTCTGTAATTATTTTAATATAATGTATGCTACGTTAACCACGCAAGTATGCGTAGCAAAAATGCGCATTTTATTTTGGTAAAATCTTATTAAATAATAGCAAACTCGCTTCATGTTATCATTCCTAAAGAATATCTTTAGACATGTTTTCATTTTCTTTTCAATTACTGGTGCTGTTGTAAAAATTTAATCGTATTAGGTGCATATATTTGCACCTAATACTATTAGGTATATGTATGTGTGTGCATATATATATATATATATATATATATATATATATATATATATATATATGCAAATAATGAATGGCTAATTTAAAATAGTGGATACTAGCTTAGCTTTAATTAAGGAAAATGTAAGTCTTCATTAGTTTCGGTCACCTTCCTCTATGTATCAACCTAAAAATATTTCATTAATTCTCTGTGAATAGATCGTAATTTATAATAGAGGAAGATATAAATGCGTTCCATATTAATATACAAATATCTCGGAATAATGTTTTACTTAGTGTATGAATCTATCTCTATAATATCTCATTGAAATGTTGACTTTGTGGCACTCATAATCAGAGCGAAGAAAAACACTTCAGCGAGTGTCAATATATATAAGAAAAACTCAACATGGATAAGGCAAATGAAAACGGAGGTAAGGGGACGAAATCGTCGAAATTGGGAAGAGAAGGGAAAATAACGATGAGGTGGCTTCTGGGCAGGTCGCCTGAAATACCCCCCCCCAACCGCGGTACTCGATCGCGGAAGCGAGAATGAGGCGATAAGGCAATTCCTTCCTCCCATTCCGTTCACTTACTCCCTCCCTCGCACTCCTAATCCGTTTCACACACGCGCACATACTCGGCAGAAGCGTCGACGGAGTCGCCCGTCCATTTGCGCCACTAAAAAGGAGTGAATTCTCGAATGCAAACAAAGAAAGCATTTTTCGGTGCTCGAAATCGATTTCAAGGTGTATTCTCTATGGAGGAGGAGGAGGAAGAGAGAGAAGGAGAGCAGACCGACAGTTTTTTTTAGAAAGGATCCAAGCCTGCCTTCGACTTTATTTTTTTATTACTCTTCTTCTCCTTGGAATTTTTTTTTCGCAGCCGCTCACAATTCCAATTCGTTCTCCTACATTCGCGTTCCAATCGAAAACGGGTCCCAGAAACGCCAGATGGCAAAAATCCATGCAAAAAAAAGGGCAGGCAGAGAGAAAAAAATGTGAAACAAAGAAAGTGAAGAAGTCGAGGTGAAGGCTTAAGAGGCAACACGGAACGTAATCCGCAAACTCACGCAGATATGAGCAGGAAAAAACGGAATGTGACAGGCAAGCGCTTCGATGCGACATTCTCTCGATTTACAATGACCAACACGTGTTATTTAGTAGTATGGAAAACGCCAATGACACAGGAAATTGATTCACACTTAAATAATAAATGGGAAAAATACTGATGCTTCCAAACTTTTTTTGTTGAGCTACTTTGAAAAAAATCGTATTTCTACGACTCCGTACGTGTGGAGAAGTGGACGTTAATTGAAATAATTCAACGGGGCAATAAAGACGTTCAGATTGAATTTCCTCTATGGTGAGTAAATAATAAGAAATACTAATTAGATCACGAAGGTTTTAACGATTGCGAGGCAATAATTGACGGGAGGATATCCGACAGTGGAAAAATCTACATGTTGGTAACACTTACTTAAGATTTTGAAGTTAATGGTTTGAATAAAAGTTGCAAAATTACGCAAGCAATTACAGTTTTTGAAATTTAATTTTGAGTAAAAAATTAGCAATAAATAGAATTATCCTAGTTACATAAAATTAAAGACACAAATGATTGAGATATAATGCGAGGGCAGAACTTTTAACTAATATTTTTTGGGGCTAGGGCAAATGTTATTGAGGTTCCGTGTTTGAATACTTTTTATGAGCTCTATTGCCAGAAATATTATTTATTATTACTAGATTTGTCTGTTTTACAATTGATCTATCTTTATAAGCTATTTCGGCTCTTAACTCACCGATTCTATATTACAGGAGTGTTTGGCCAAATAGGCGTTGTGATATTATGTGATGCAGAAAAGACTCAACAGCAAAGGCATGACTCGCAAACATTTGGAGAGGTGTGTCAAGCACGTATTTTTCACTGAATATTTGGAAAACAAAGGAAATTAATTCCGGGCTATTACTTTTATTAAATTATTAAATCTGTACAATAAAGGGTGTTTTGCTGAGGGAAGGTGGTATTTTAAAGCAAAAGATCATTTAAAAAAGGCGAATTCAGAGTCAATTAATGCCCAGTTTGCTGAGCATGAATCGCGAAAATTACTCCAGAGAGTATGCCAGAATGGTTATTAAGAGAAATAGACTTAATAATATCCTTCTTTTTCATTAAGAAAAGGTACACATCACCCATTCCATCAATAATGAACGTTTTTGAATGGAAATGGAGCCTAATACACTCGGGACGACTCAGCTTATACGTATTTTTAGCGTAGTTAATTACCATATCAGGAAATGTAAGCACGTTTTTTATCAGTGTAGAGTAATTTTAATGCTAAAAAAATTGGAGACAACTCCCATGGCTGTATTTATATTTGAAACGGTTACCGGTCGAAGACTTGCCCATTTGTTTAACGATGAGAAGACTTTGGAGATAAATAGACTCCGTTTAATATCCGAACATTTTTCTGTTCCATCTCAGCGGAAATTTTCCAAGTGACTTAGAAAACTAATAAATATAATTAGAAATTTATTGTGCGATGTTTTAAAATATTAATAACTCTTCAGAACTAATCAAGAATTTAGGAATGGGGAAGACAAATTTCTGCGGACTCATTCGTAGCATATATGAGGGAGGAAATTGACAAGAATGCCATTAGATCAGTATTAATACTAATCTCAAGAGAGGGGAAAAGTAGCGATAAGTGAGGACTATCGGAATCCAAGTTTAATTCAATGAATTGAATTGCAAATGCAATACGTAGGGGAAAAAATAGAGTAGAGATACAATGATTACTTAGGAGAAAGTCGGTTGAATCTTGTAAGTGAGCCTAGAGAGAGAGGGATAGGGGAAGATTGGGATGAAGGGAGACGGCAGAGGAGAGAGAGGGGAGAGAGGGAAGGGAGACAGATGTGGTCAGGTTGAAAAGGAGTAGTAAGTATGTAAGGGTGATGAAAAGAAAGAGAGACAGGGTGAGAGTAAAGCATTGGTAGTCGGGGAGGTTTGGGAGGGTAGAAATAGAAGAGGAGGGAGGGATCGAGTGTGGAGAGTTAGTGGAGAGGAGGAGGGATAAGTGGGAATGTAGTGAGGGGTAGGTAAAGAGGAGAGAAGATGGGAGAAATGAAGAAGGATGGAGGGAGACATGGATGAGGAGAGCTATTACATTTGGTTTGACTTGTAGCTTCTTTTATCTAGTCTGTACGAGACAACACTGTCCCCTCTTATCCCAGGCCGTGAAATAGGTCGGAAGGGAGAGAGCGGGGAAAAGCCGAGGGGGGACGAAGGGAGGCAGGGGTTAAAGGCAAAGATGGAAAGGTGGTGGCCGAAAAACCTTTGCACTACAATGCGTGAGCGTGTTCATATTTTTCTGTGTCATTCTTGAGTGAAGGGAAGAAAGTTGAAAAGCTTCATTCTCTTTAAAGAGACGGAGAAAGTGCTTCCGATGAAAGGTGGGCCGAACGTGATAAGGGTGGCCAGGGAAAAGCAGAGAAAGAGATTTTTTGGACGACATCCAACGCCCTTGATTCTTCCCCCCCTGCCTCTCGTGGGGGATATAGTTCAGCCGTCGACGTGCTTTCGAATGAGAGAGATGTTTTTTCTCCACATCCCATCCCGTAGACCGACGCTCATGGATAACCCGTCGGAAGGAGTTCCCCAAAGCCTTCCCCCATCTTCCCTCCTTCAAGACCGTGTGACCTTCTTGCGCCCCCTAATTTTTTTCTCTTGCAACACAGTACATGATCGCCATTTCCTATCTGATTATCTTTCTTTTTACTTTCACCCTCGTCTAGCCATCTTCCTTCGTCACGTTAATGATGACTTCGCCTGAAATCGACATCCCTAGCCACATGTTAGTAATTTAAAGTTGTGCTGTTTTGTATGCTTTCGGTACCTTAGATGAAAGCCACCAGACTGATGCACAGTTTAATCCATTTTCTTTAAATCCATAAGGGATGACATCACGTGGAATTGTATAATATTTCCACATAAGTCGCCACAGCGGATATTGGGAGTAGATGTTAGGTCATCAGTCATTAGGATAACTGGCAATTTGGCCATTGCATTCAGTGCAATCCTATGTAATTATTAATCGAATATGTAATAAGTTGTACGTTTCTTTGTAACTTTATTTCCCACGAATTGGGAATGGGAAAAGGAATCCCATCATCATGACATTTTCTTGCCTTTTAAGATAATTATTTGTTTTCCCTAAAATCTTAATTTTGGTCTCGCCCATAAATGTAACGTTGTGTAAAAATGTTTCCTTAGTTGTCAACAGTCAACTCATGAACTATTTTTTACTAGATTCAGCCCTACCTTTTTACATGGTTTTTAACGAAAAATAATTAATACTTTACTCTTAACTATGATTTCGGCAATATAATAAGATATGCTTAAAATAAAATATGATTCCTTAGTTATTTTTTTTTTCAAAATTACAAGAAACTGCGGGAGATGCTGCGACAGTAACTTTTTGACGGGTTCACCCGCTAATATGCATTAATTGCAGAGTGTAAAGTAAAAGTAAATAAAAAAGTAAAGTAAAAGTGTAATTTTTTCTCTTTTAATATAGCGTATGCTAATTTGATTTATTTGGAGGATAGATCCAAACTAGATGGGTATGAGTCAGAAAAAACCTCCAGTTGAATAAATTGGATGTGCTATTCCTAATATTTTCAATGTTTATTTTTACAAAATTGATTTTAAGGGTCCCCACCGAAGAGAAATACGAGCCTTTGAAACTTTTATGTTTGTCTTCATTTCTCACAGTTTCACTTGATTTCTGGAGTCCTCACTCAAATTCTTTCCCATCTCTCACCGAATATGCTTTTGGGTTTATTCTCCCATCCCCCCCCCATGGCTCCTTCCACCCTCGTCCCTCTCGGATTTCTCCGGAGAGAAGGGGTCCAAGGACCCCCAGTGGCGGCGGTCCACCGAAGCGTCGTGAAGTCTTGACGGCGACACCGAGGTTTTGCTGCGATTGAGCCGCCACTCCCTTTCACTTCCGCGCCTCCGCCCGACAAACCGCCGCCTACACTCATCCGTACTCTGTTGTTCCGGGCATGCTTTTTTAACCCCCTCCCACGCCCGCGTCCCCCAAACTCACACATTTCCTTCACTGGCGTTTAAAATGGTTGTCCATATCGTTCTCGTCCGGGCTGGAATCTCATGTGCCATGACAACAATTCTCATCAACATTTTATTTAGGGTTTACACAACTTTATGGTATGTGGTGGGACATCAGAAGCGTCATTCACACAGTGGGTGGGTGCATTCTCGTATGGGCTTCGCTTGGGGCATTAAATCTTTGTGAACCATAAATTTATTCATTTGTTTTCTTTAATCCTAAGTTTTCGTATATCAACATTTATCTTTAGCTTTGAATTTTTATTTTATTTCTTAATTTTGCGTTCACTTTATTTTACAAGGTTGCTAAGGCTTCACATTCCTTTAGCAGGATGTCGACGATTCATCGCCTCTCACTCTATTTCCACACTTTCCATCTTCTTTAATGCTTGGCCAAGTTATCTTTTCTTGTTTTCATATACTACTTGTGTGTGTATATGTATGCATACACACACAATGGCAATCAATATTCCATTTCAATTTACATTCTCTTGCTCGCTTGAAATAATAAAACCTTCATAGGAAGCTCTTAAGGGGGTCGACTATCAGTCACACACTTTGAGAAATAGCCTTTTGCTGAAACATTTCATTTTTTAACCCTTTATAACTATATTAAATTGATTGTTAGATCCTGCCTTTAAAAGAATCATTTGCGTATTATTAAAATTTTACATCATTGTTTAGTTTTGTATAAAAATTGAAATGATTGCCTTAGTACATGCTTTTATATGCATATCTACACTATCACATGTTTTTAAGGTGTCGCTGATTCATTATTTTCATGCGTTTCATTTAGGGGAAGAACGCTGTAATATTAGTTTGGTATAATTATCGTCATCAGTTTTTTTGAAGTGACTTATAACCTGCTTTCTTTTCCTTATATCTTCAATTGGCTCAATAGAGCTGTAAACATTTCTTTATTACATTCTGAGGTATATTAAAACTTTTCCTTGGTACTTAACGCATGTCTTGGGTCCCTTACCTCTTATGACCAGTCAATTGAATACTCGAGACGACGTTGGCTTTAATTTCTTCCTTGAGAAAGAACTAACGATGAGTTGTGATTTCACTTAAGTCCAATAATGAGGTACATAGCCGCTACCGTTTTTCTTTTCCTTTGATTCATTTTAAAGTTGAGTTGATTAATTTCTATCTACACTACTATTTTTCATTTGCCCGTAAGCCTGGTGATTTTTGCTTCCTTTTTCATAATTGGCCTTTTTGGCGCATATTTCAGCGTCTTGTATGATGCTTAGAAGCCTAATTCACATCTTTATTCATATGTTTCAATAGTCGCAGTCTCCTTTCAAGATCATTTGCGAAAAATGAATATTTTGCAACTCAGTTCCTTACTTTGTTAATTTAAAAGGTGGGGTATCCAGGGTTCCCGTGAAATGTTAATGACAAAATTAGCAATTTTTTGTCTTGACTGTTTTGCCTGAATTAGCTTGTTGAACACATATAGTGTCTTTCTAAGTAAATTCACAGTTTATCGTTTGTAAGAAACGGAAAAGCAATTCTTATTAGTCAACAGAGTAAAACAAATGGCAATATTTCTAATCTATTTCATACTTTGAAGAAAGAGAGAGAATAATAACTTTGCAGATAGCGTAAAACATAGTCAATGTACGAGGGTAGGCTGAAAACTAATACACTTTTGCTTGTAGACCACAAACAAAATGACCTTCAGAAGCACTCTTGGTGCCATGTGGAAGTAACATCCCCCCTCAATACGTATGCTCAGATGTGAGGTCGTTACATTTATCCAGTCTATTTTGAGAGTCGGAAGGATGGAGACGTGTTCTAGTGCTATGTCAACGCGAGTTAAACAGCTTGCAATTATCATATTTTTAACTGCTGAAAAAGTGACTCCAACTGAGGTTCATCGTCGCTTAAAGGCTGTTTATGGTGACGATGCTGTTGACAGGTCTACTGTAGATCGATAGGTGGTAAAATTTCGTGGTTGCGAGCCCGGAAAAGCCACAATTGTTGATCACTGCTACAGACGATAAACATCGCAAACTCGTCCAAGATTTGATTCAAAATGACCGGCGAGTGACTCAAAAGCGTATCGCAAGCCATATTGGTCGAGTTTGTTGTCGTAAAGGCAACCTGGCGCCAATAATATTGCAACATGACAACGCTCGTCCACACACCTCCCGCGCAACTGGAGAGGCTTTGCGAAACCTGAAATTTGAACCGATTTCACACCACCTTTATTCCCCCAATCTTGCGCTTTGCGATTTTTATTTTTTCCTCAACTCAAGAGACACCTCAAGGGTAATCATAACACCTCGGAAGATGAGGTGAAGGCAGCGGTCATATCCTGGATTCGAGAAAAGTCGCGTTGACATAGCACCAGAACACGTCTTCATACTTCCGCTTTTCAAAATGCACTGAATGAATGTAACGACCTCAAACCTGCGCATGTGTTTTGAGGGGGAACGTTACTTCCACATGCCACCAGAGTTACATTTGAAGGTCATTTTGTTTGTGGTTTACAAGCATGTGTGTATTAGGTTTCAACCTTCCCTGGTATAATGGTGAGGTTGATATGTTTTCGAGTGAATTAGGTTAATGAGAGGGGAAAAATGAGCGTTATAAGCTGTCAACGGGACGTTTTAAACGGTAGATATGTCTTCTTAGAAATCTCAAGAGGCCGGGAAAAACGAGCATCTTTGGCGATTCAGCATACATTATAGAGCGTTTGAAAATACGTATTTCAAGTTTTTTTCTCTTGGGCTCTCAACAAATTCACAATCTTTTATTGGGTCATGCGATCATGGTACCGCACAGATTTCATTTCCTCAATCTCGGTGCTTACATCTTTTTCTCATCATCAGAAATTGCACTTCTCACAGTGCCAAATTAGGCTCAAGTTTGTTATTTATGTCTATTATGCTATTTATTCACAATTCACGTCACCTTATTATCTCATGCTTGGAATTTGGTTGTTTTTTATAGAACCCTCACAAAGAGTCGTCTTCTTTTTTTCTAGTTCTCATTCCTACATTAATTGTTTAGACTTCATAAATTTCCAATACATTGGCACTGATGGTTCCCACCCAAGCTGGATACGTATAATAATAAGATATTTCCCTGATTCTCCATTTTTATCGCAAACAACATTTCAATTTTCAAAATGATGAAAATCCGAAATTTCATTCTCCAGCCTCGTCAGTCCACGCTTTAGTCATCATCAGTAATTGCATCTCCTGGTCATAGGAGAGGATGATACTCGACATTTTTATAGAGCTGTGGTTTGGAAGCTATTTTCAGATGCCTCCTTCATAATTCTGATACATTTTTTCATCCTAATTCATCCCATCATTCTTACCCTTATCTCATCGAAGACGCCCATGAAAGGGGTTGATGGTTGAACCTTCCCTGACCTCCATACTGCTCCAATTTGAAAGCCTTCCTCGTAAAAATCTGGCCTTGACTCTCTTACACCTTGATCTTTGCTGTGATAAGGTTATTTTCTGTTTGAAAATTCGTCATCATTTTGTTTATGGCAAGGCCATAAAACATGAGGCTGGGCCGCCTCAGCTCCATTTCCATGGGTGTAGTCTGTTGCCCTTCCGCACATCCCTCTCTCCCTTCGCCCCTTTCCTTCCTTAATCCAGGACCCTTCCCCAGGGACGCTCAATAAACGCCTCTCTCCGCACTCGTGCCTATGTAAGATACACCCACATTCCTACTCGGATACATATTTACACTCATATATCCTTCACGTGGAAATCCTCTGCATCCGAGTGCGGTTTCCTTAGCATCCGCAGTCCCGGGGCTCGCTCCCCCCCTTTCGCGGAGAGAAGGGCCTCTCCCGCTCGAATAGAACGAATGCTTGGAGTGGGAGGGAGGGATCTCGAAGCAATTGAAACGGGCAAGTCTTCCGAAGTGGTGGTGGCAAATGAGAAGCGCACAGGCAGTCGGGAGCCACTGCAAACGAGAAAGGTAGTAAAGTTTATTTGAAATCCTCAGGGAAACTGTGGTAGCAGGTGTTTCCGACATATGGCAGTCCTTTCTCTCTCGTTAAATCGAGAAACAACGGTGTTAAAAAAAACGCTAGAGATGCTTAGTCATGAAAATTAACATCTCAGGTTTCTTCCACACATCATTAAATTTTTCATACCACACAGCGAAAGACGAACGAAAGACGTTAAGTTGACTTAATGCAGCTCCTAAATGGAATTTATGCATATTTATAAGTGCTTATTAGTATTCTTTAAACCTTCGTAGATAACTCCCTGTTTATGTTTGAAGTTAATTTGCAAAACTTTACTCCTTAAGTGAAGTGTTTTGAACCGCATTTTCCTTTAGGTCATTCTAAGCTTAATACATTAAAATCAATGCCTCAAATTTTTTCAGGAAATATTTACTCTTAGTCCTATTTAACAAGGTAGAACCCTAAACAAAACACATAACACATGCCTATGTCTAGGAGGATGAAAAATTAACATAAATGACCGTTTGGTCTAGTATTCCAATCAACCCAAGTTTATAAGCGGATTTCTAAAACGCATTAATAATTACATGGTGGCTGGGTTGGCTATTTTACATTGGTTGAGTCGTTTACCACGCAAACAGGCATCGATTGGTTAATTCCTGGGATTATGGGTATAACAGTGATGCTATTTCGTGGTGTACGTTGCGTGGGCCGCTTGGATAACACAGGAATGCAAGCGTGGTGCAATCCAAACCCCTCCCACGGGATGGTGCGGCGTTATTCATGGCGTGTGACTTTCACGCATTCAGCATTGGGGATCGCCTCCCTTCCTAATGTTTCCCGCGGTGTTCCAGAAAGGTCTGATAACCATAAAATCACATGTGTCTTGGTTGTAGCTGTAAGTGTTCAGAGGTAGCTCCCGGTTAAAGGGAAACGTGTCGTATAGTAAACAATCGTATAGCAGGGTCACCCTTTGGTGTGCTCACAATGCGTCAATATCACTCCATGTTGTTAGGAGACGCCTCGGTAGCTTATCTGACTAAAACATTCGACCAAGTATCGAGCCAGGGTCACCGGTTTGAATACTGGTCAAGCGAATGATTCAAACACTGACGTATTGTCGAGTTTGTGTATTCTGGCTTGGAACTCGGGAGCATTTATCCAGCAGTGAGATTTTTTTGCATGCCTACCGTGCTGTTAAGTCTCCCTTCAAGGCACCGATTTCATGTAGGGAATTGTTTTGGACATTTTACACCAATTATTTTTTGCCAGAAACAAATTTTTAATCATAATCATATCAGAAATTTCCAAGCCTATTCTCAAAGACGTCGTGCACCAAATAAAGAGGAGGTGGTACTGAATGAATTTCTGACGTAAGAGTATTCAGGGGCAGGATATATTGCTCAGTAGAGTGGTTCTTTTTAAAGACACCATTTCGTAGCTTTTGATCTTTGTTTGAGGCCCTAAGCACAAAGACAATTCTTTTGACCACAGAGTGGGATAGAGAGAATAAACAAAACCGGATAATTAAAAAAACCCTGAAAAAGCAAGTGAAATCTGTTTGACTAAAGAAATATTTCAGAGGAATGAAAAAAAGTACAATCGGGACATTTGAGTGACAAGGGAATAAAACATAACTTACAATTGGCGACGCCCTCGCTGTCCTATCGTATTCGCAGGATGGCATTCCGTCTCAAAAAGGGAAAGACACTGTTTTAGGATATAACAATGGTTCTACTAGAACAAAGCTTCTTGTAATAAATTATGAAAGCTGGAAAAACATATCAAAATTGCAGTTAGAAGTATATAAAATAAGAAAACACTGCATTAAGAAAATAATATCATTGTCAAATGGTGGTGACAAAAGAGAATACATTACGAAATTATATATGTCTAATCAAGAAGGATGGGCAACCTTCGATTTCCATTTTGAATATCGACGTTATGAGCAATGATAAAATGTTGACTTTCAAATGGTCCTTTAAAAGTTCTCAGAGACTATTATTCAAAATCAATTTCTCCACAATTATTCATGATGAGGGTTCATAAGCATTCTCATTATTACGCGGCGTGTTCATAAAGTAAGACCCGTTTGGTCACAGGAAAAAATATACTCATATGAAACACATTTTATTGGCACTTTTAGTTAGCTACAAACCTACTTCACTTATCTACATAATCGCTGTTCACTTCTAAGCATTTTTTGTACCGCTGTTCCAGCTTCTTTAACCCCTCTGCATAGAAACTCGCCGCCTGAGGGTTGAACCATTCGACAACGCCATTCTTGAGGTCCTCTTCGGTTTCGAAACGTTGTCCACCGAACCACTGTTTCAAGTGCAAGAAGAGGAAGTAGTCGCTGGGTGTAAGGTCAGGACTGTACGGTGGGTGGTTTAAAGAGTTCCCAACGATCCAAAAACTCTCGTCCACTGGATATTCTTTGCTCTTTGTGGTGGTCGGTGAGCATTTTCGGTACCCACCTTGCACGCAATGTGTGGTATCCGAGGTTTTCCGTAACAATATTGTAAACAGTAGTGCGCCCAAGTTGAGGAAACTGTTCAGCCCGGCCATTGATTGTCAATCGACGATCACATCGCAGTATTTGTTCCACTTGCGAAACAATTTCATCGGCCAGAGTACTGGGCCTGCCACTTCGCTCTTCGTCATGGACATTTGTTCGTCCATTTTTAAAATCACAGCACCATTGTCTAACCTTTCCTTCACTCATAACTGTAGGTTTATAAACTAGGCATAATTCCCGATGAATTTCAGCAGCCGACAATCCTTTTGCATACAAGAATCGTATGACAGAACGCACTTCACAGCTGGCGGGATCAACGATTGTCGCGGACATTGTTGTTTGCATGCACGGACAAGCAAACAACTTCTGAAACAAAAAAAATGCTGCTATAGCTTCTCAATGAATCAGTAGATGGCGCTGCAGGAGCAAAACTGTGTTCTGAAGCGCCAATATTTAAATATAAGCAAACGGTACTTACTTTAAGAATACGCCTCGTATTAAATTTCATTGCACACCGATTTTTGGAATTTTTAGGGCTATTATAGTTATTCATCAGAGCATCCTCATATTTTTAGGTAAGCAAGGGTTAAGAAATAGTCCTTTTTAAATCGGGTGTGAGAGGGAGAAATATATAGAGTGAAAGAGGGTGAACTAGCCCTGAGTGCAGGCGATGACAGCGGAGGACCCTTCTGTGGTCTTTACTTTCATTCTCTTCATCCTCAAGGGCCCGACCCTTTTTATTAGCATTCTGTTTCCGATGAGAACTGATTTCTATCCATATAAGAAAAAAAGGAGTCGCCTCTCTCTGCCTTTCCGCCCCCTGCATCTCTATATACTTTCATTTCTTCTCCCGCCGGCCACCCACTACCTTCCTTGCACCCAACCGAATTCGTCCTCCATCCCCCTTCCACTTCTCTCGAACCCCAGGGGGTCACTTGCGGTATTTTTTTCACCTCCTTTCGCACGCTGGGTATTTATCACCGTGAAGGAGGAGGAGAAGGAAGTGAGGAAGGGGGTTTTAAGCAGATTTTGCTACTCGTTCTCACCCATGCTCTCAATATTCCCTCTTCCTCTCCCAGTCGCGGAGAAGAGGAAGGATCCGTTGTTTCGCCAAGTGGGCGAAAGAGGGTGAAGAGGAGCGTGGGAAGGGCCGAAACTCACTCCCACCGGCACAGGCGGTACCTGCCTCGCATTTATTATTGTTCCCCTTGTCCAATCCTCACTGATCCCGACCCCACCCACCCCTCTCTCCTTTTCGACGCGGAGGTGCAAATTGGAAGTTCGGGGGAGAGCGAAGGGTCCGAAAGGGTGCAAAAGGTCCTATGTGGAGGGCTAATCCTTCGAATCCGTCATGGTATTCTTGAAGAAGGATGGGAGAGAGGAAAAGGCGGAGGGTTATGAAGAAAGTAGGCTTGTGTTTTAATATCCACTTTGGTTGAGTGACACGTATTTTCCTCTTAAGCTAGCACGTCGATGTTTTCTGATGTCAGCAATACTTGATTAATTTAATTAATCGCCAATCAATGTTGAAAAACTAAGTTTGCTGGAATAATCTATGGGTGATAAACCAATATTGTGGGTACTCTACTGGATTCCATACGTAACTTCCCCCACTTACCAGGACTTTATGACTGCATGCTCTTATTTTTGTGAACATTTTAGGGATCATAAAGTCATATTTTTTTCCAAAATTGACATAAGTAACTGTGGGCTGAATACAAACAATATAATAATATATAAAAAGAGTAATTTATAAAAAGGAGCCATTAATTTCCTATCCCCCCTCCCCGCACTTAGTGCCTAGTATTATTGCACTGTCTTTTTTTGTGCCTATCGTTATCAGTTAAACAAATTTTCTCCAAGTAATATTTCTTTCGAGCGTAAATAAATAGTAAGTTTAGTTTACGATTCATTTTTAATCACGCTCTTTGTTCCATAAAGTGATATTTTCTTTAATTTCTCGCAAATGTTGGCTCCTTGTGGAATCGATAGTTTAGAGAAGAAATCTTTTCCGGAACCTCACAGATGGTGTTTTGGAAAAGATCGTCCCATTTACTGTGCGTCGATCTTTCCCTCCGGTATCCGGCATTGCAATCAGAGAGTGGGCGGACGTGGGGGTGGAAGGGAAATGAGGAGAGAAAGAGAGAGGGGGGGGTAGAGTGCGGTTTATTGGGAGGGGAAGTGTGGTCTGTGGGGGGGGGGGAGAGAGAAAGGCGGATGTATTATGCGGAGAGAGCGTGGGCGTCCTCCCTCTCATGTCAAGGCCACAGTCGCCGATTATCTGGCTATTTGTGGAACTCGCAGGGAAAGAAAACAAAAGGGGTTCCGGCGTGACACATTCGCCTGCATGTGCCCCACCCACTCCCCTCGCGAGCTTGGACGAGGCCGCGTCGAAGGATATTGGACGAGGATGGAAGCGGGGCGAAAACATACCCTGATCGGCAAATCGTGACGCTGTCGGCCCATCTGATAATTTTTAAAAATTTAATTTTTAATTTTTTAAAAGTGAAATTCAAAGCACCGGAGCCATTTACTCGAGAGATTTATTTTAGATTTGGATAAACGCAAACACTTAAAAATTATTCCGGGCGAAATGCCATGTCATATATCTCAGAGGAAATCAAGGATGATTCTCATTTTCAATGACGGTGTATTAACCTTCATGCATGTATCTTATAATGGTAATTTTCGAGAATCAATCATGTGAGATTAGTTGGTCGTTCGAGAGGTATACTAAATGATCGCTTAAGTTTTGCGCATCAAGTTAAGTGATTTTTGTGAATGAAGGGTGATCATCGCTCTATACGATTCATAACGAAATATAGCATAAGAGTTATTCGGCAAACCCTCTCCAGAAATTAAATGCTTGTGTATAGCCAAGAAAGTTATAAAATAACGCGGAGAAAATAAGATTTAAATAGTCACCCGCGGGACAAAGAGTAATGAGTAACTTTTTCTAAATTCGCGAAAACTAGAAAAATAAATCAGTGTAGAATGCGACTCAAGGCAAAGTGCTGTTATGCCTCATATTAATTTTCGAGCGGATTATTGATGCGAGAATAATCTTAATTAAAAAAAAAAGATGAGCATTAAAAATAAAAATTGTATGAGAGTATGACAGAAGTAGCGTGAAATAATGGGCTATTTTGTAAAATATAAAAGTTATAGCTAATTATAGCTAGTTGTAATCTAAATCTTGGTCAAAAACTAGCAGGGATGGAATCGCGAAAATCAGTAAAACTTCAGATTCCTTTTATTGCATAAAACTATCTCGATTAAAACTTTAGAACTCTATGAGAGATTAATATATCTGGTATTTTTCATTTAAGATATTCATTTTGTGACATGGCGAGACATTAATTGTGATTTTAAAATGGTTTCTCTAGGAAATTTATTCTTATCGCATATGTATTTTACAAAGTGAAAACATAATCAACACAGCATCTATTCCCCGGAGGAAAATCTGAAACACAACTTCTAGGTTCGTTTATAAAAGACGCAACTGAGCTGTTTAACCCATTGAGGAAATCTCGCTCATGAAACTTATTTTAGCAAACAAGATTATGAGCAACAGAACTTTAAACTAAGTTTTGCATTACCTCGTATTGCTGCGATACATTTCAGCGGAATCTGTTTGTTCTCATCTTAGACCAACATTTTTTTTCTTCACAGAGATATCTCGTTAATTCCCAAGATGGTGCAAGACCTAGCAGGACCGTGAGGATTTAGCTGGAACATAAATCGAATTTATTCTCGTTTCGAACGCTCCAAAGTTCATTTTTCGCCCTAATTGGTAAGAACGATGTTGTAATTTGAACGGAAGATGGCGCGCGCGTGCCGGGGAGGTTAGGGGTTAAAGGGGGGGTTGGGGGCAGTTTCCGTACACTCATTCATTACTCGTGGGGTGGGGTGGAGTTTAGGAGGGGGGAGGGAGAGGAACGAGGCCCAGGTCTCTCATTAGAAGGGCGGAGGCGTGCCATTCGAACGAAAATGCGTGCGGCATCGCTCTCGACTCGTCTCACGAAATCTTTCTCCACTCGCGGAGTCCCGGCGCGAGTGTTTTTGCGAACTTTGTTGTGCTTTTGTTTCACAGAAGGTGGGAAGAATGGAGGGAATTACCCCGGGACGAAGAACGCATGGAGTTATTTTTCCGTGACCAATTATCGGGGAATAGCGCCCCTTCCGCACTTACCCCCGTTAATCCCCTCTTTCGAAAAAAGTTCCAGCCGGGAAAGGAAACTTTACACACGTTCCGCTTCGTAATAATTTAATTAAAGCGCACCATCAATTACCGCTAGGGACGTCCTTGTTAGCAAAGGAGTGGCGAGGGAGGAAAAGGGGGGAGACGGGAATTTGGAGACAGTCTCCTCCCTCTCTCCCTCACCACCCCTCTCCGTCTCTTCTCTCTCTCTGTATTTCGATATTTTAAGTAATTGGCCCGGGTGAACCTCACTCTTGATCCGTCGAGGATCTTAAAGGATTTAAAATGTCTTAAGGGAGAAACAGAGCATGTATGACGATGAAGAGAGCACGAGCTGGTATGATATAAGTGGGAATGAGATGGAATCCGACAGTCCGACGGCTGCCAACATCTTAGCTTTCACTTGTAGCTCCTGGTTTCTCTTTCGAGTACTATTTTTTTTCGACGGTTGAATTTTATTTGCGCAGGAACAATAATCTCTCAATTGTCCCGATACTCCCTCGCCCTCAATCAACCTATCAATTTAAAGACAATAAAAGCATATTCAGGCTTGCAATTTTGCTTGAATTAGTCAAGATTATCTCAAATTTTAATAAAAAATTGAACTAAAAGAGGTCTTATATTAATTGAATAACACGCAATTAAAATTTGTTGAAACATTTTCTCAATTTTTTCATCGTCAAATTATTTTAATAGCCATTTTTAACTAACTATTTTCAAAGTTAATAGGTTGATGTACCTAGCCATTTTTCTTTTCTTCCTGCAGGTTTGGCAATAAACTGTCCGTCATTAACTTCGAAAAACTTCACATAGTACTTCTGAAGTTTTTTTTATCGATTTTGTACGTATATTAACTTAATTAACATCTTTCAGTCCTTTTTCCATCTGTTTATGCATATTTGTTTATATATGTTATGTTTACTATTATATATAATATATTATCATAGATAATTATTAGACGATTATAATCTACCGGTTAAGGTAGGTTTGGGATGGACACAAGCTATTATATATACACTATATATTT